>OZ017742.1:67322681-67642681 GCA_963969285.1 Odontomyia ornata
GTGTCACAGCACTTTTTCTCGCAAACTACTTAGCTAGAAACATTTGTATGCAGGTGTAAAGTGGTGCTCTCTTCAAAGTTCAACTACAAAAAGTTTAGGGGGGGTCCACCCATATAGGGGAGTGGCCCCCGAAAAAAAATTTCATCAAAGGTAGCCGATATGGGTATCAACTGAAAGGTCTTGATGAGAACTTTTCAAAACAGGTCTTATTTGATACTTTCTGCTTCGAGGGACGCGGAGGGAAGGGAAATACACGAAAAATTTGGGTCCCCCCTCGCGATTGGACACCTGTGATCTGAAAGACCAGAAAAAAATTGTAGTGGTAGGTGTTTATAAGTACAACAACAACAAATACCTTAGAAGTCGAAATTCACTCAACTTTGTTAATAATAGTATAATCTTCGAATTTCACATTTTCCCCAATAAAATCGCATCGGTACCCTTAAATTGAACAAAATTCGATATTTACGTAGTCCTACTAAGGGCTCTTAAACTTTGTGAAAGAAAGTAGACCTTGAAAGGGGATATAGGAGCTAAGCACCCAGAGGCATGAGAGTGTTTGACATGAATACTTAGGACGTGTTGGTCAGAAATCGCTATACAAGAAAAATTGGTGTACAAGTAATTCAAATGCTGCATGGAATGATAAGATTCAATTTAGAAGTTTATTGATTTCGCAAACTTTTACTCAAATGATTGCATGTTTTTTCGATACCTCAGGAAAAGTTTCTGCATTGAGTGATTACTGGTTATGATGTTTTCAATAATAATAAAGAAGCTGTTACGTACAAATCCCGTTGCAGTCATTCCTTTGAGAGGAGCCCTGTTGGCACCAACAGGGAACGGGTAAGATCCTACGCAAGTAAGTAAAAGTGCAACGCTGGCCGGAACACAGCAACTGGAAATCATTGGTTACAACTCACTGTTTCGTTCATGTATTCCATTGCCTGCTTTGAAACCAGAAAGATTTAATTTGAAGCGCTCCTCCCCTGCACGCCTGCTATCCTCAATCTTATCTCGGATTTGGTCTCGTAACAAAGGGTGGTCCAACCATAATGCACGATGTTAATTGTGAGTCACACCTTAACGTCAAGTTTTTCGCCCCGCTTAATTTGACATTTCTTTGTTTCAATGTTTGAAAAATTCATCCATGAAGAGGTACACAATTGAGCAGCACGTTAAGGTTGGTGAAGCCTTTTGTGAAAATGGGCGTTCAAATCAAAATGCATTTCGTGCACTTCGTGATTTTTTTGGGCAGCATAATCGACCAAACGTGTCCACAATCGGGAGAATTGTGCGTGAATTCCAGCGAACCGGGTCTGGAGGAAATGTGGAATCGCCAGTGCATGCTCGCACAGTTCTTTCTGTGGAAGACATTGCTGTTATTGGTGAAAGTGTGGCAAAAGAGCCGTCAACCTCGACTCGTCGGCGTGCCCAACAACTGAACATCTCACGAACATCACTGATGGCAATTTTGAATAAAGATTTGAATTTACACGCTGACAAGGTTCAATTGACTCAAGAGCTTGGTTGGTTGAACAGACAAAAGGGAATGGTGACTTTACAGAGAACATCATCTTCAGCGACGAGGCACACTTTCACCTTAGTGGATTCCTTAACAAGCAGAATTACCGTATTCGGGCAAATAAGAATCCACGAGTGATTGTTGAAAAGTCAATGCATCCACAAAGAGTGACTGTTTGATGCGGTTTATTGGCTGGTGGCATCAGCGAGCCGTATTTATTCAAAAATGAGGACGATCAAGTACTTACTGTGAATTGTATTCGCTATTGCCAGATGATAACGGGCTTCTTGTGACCAGAAATTGAGGTTTTCGACCTGGATGATATGTGATTCCAACAACTTGTCATAGATCCTTCTTTTATAATAAAAAATATTAATATAGTTCTATGAAAACTTTTTGTTTTGTTTACGTTTTGGTTGGACGACCCTTTACTCGGACTTTCTCGTGTGGCTCAAGGGCCACTACTAGGGCACCCAAACAATTTAATCGCTGTAACGGTTGTTGGAATTTACCGTGGCAAATCATATACTGACTGAACGCAGCAAAGTGAGGTGAGATCCCAGTGGCAGTATGCTATGAAAAACCCAGAGCACAGGTGATGGGGGAAATCCTACGGTCCCAATTCTTCAGATTCGGACTTATATATGAGCGTATAGCGGCTAAGATCGTGCGGTTTAGCTGTTTGGAAGCATTTTGCGGCGGAGAGTATACTACGGTTCGCTGGTGGGTAATACAATACCCATCCATCAGTTCACGAAATTTAATGGATGTGAACTGGACTCCATTGTCGAGGTAGCATATTCCAGTACCCCGAATACGCAGAAGACATGCTTTTCTCAAGAAGCTTACGATTGGGGCTGTATGCATGTTCCAGCTCCAATGTATCTAGAGAACAACCGAGCATTCCATAGATTACTTTTAATTTTAAAAGGTCGTTTTATCATGTCCTTCGAAATTGTTGTAAACAAATTCTATTAACACTTGCTCAATAACTTATTCGACTCCTTTTAGCACTGAGTTAAAATGGATTTAATTTTTTACGACACTTCACAGTTGATCAAAAAGATCCAAAAATTTAGTTTTCTAGCTCGATCATTAGCTGACTTTTTGCGGTCACAAAATTGACTTTAGCATTAATTAATTCCATTGAAATTCACGAAAAATCAAACCTCGTCCATCACTTTAGCTACCCTCCACAATTCGACTTGTCACAAATCCCTTTGTACTTTTTTAATGCCCCTTCAAGACTGCCCTTTGTTTTTCCAAACTCCCTCTTCAGTACCGCTACTGCCGCCAAAGTAACATGACTGGTTTCCAATGCACTTCAATCCCGTTCCTCCGTTCATCTTTTCACTTTCATCAAATACAACAATTCGAATCAACATATATAGCGATTTGCATGTAACCATGTTAACGTTTAGTTATATGCAGATCGTCATACAAACGGAAATAATTACTCTTGACAAAACTTAAAATATTTTTCTTGCGCCTGTGGGAACTCGAACTCAAGGTCAAGGAACTCGGGCTCAAGTAAACTCCCCCAGATTGAGAGTCCGTCGCACCTAAACTATCTTCCAATAAACTCTCATTCATCGAACAGGCAAGTTCAATAGCAAAAGGCATTTGATAGCTTGCATTAATATTGTTGCAATAAATTTTTGTTAGTATAGTAACGAACGAAATTTTGTTAGTGGGAAATAAAGTATTTTGTTAGTAGGGAAGCAAGCTTTGTTAGTTTAGTTAGTTTTAAGGAATAGGATAGGAAATAAAATATTGATGAAGATGATGGGTAAAATAAGGCGTGAATGATGAGTTATTTTGATATAAAAAAGAACGAAAGAAAAAAAGTAGGAATGCTCAAAGAGGGGTGGACGTTTTAGTGTGTGAATGAGAAAATGTAAGCACGGCCGGAATCCACCATAGTGTTTAAAGTTTTATTTCTCTAAATGCTTGTGATGATGTCAGCAAATATGTTCAACAGCTATAACTTTCCTTCTGTCACTTCTCTAATGTCCTATCATTTCCCCCATGGGTGTTGCAAAATCTTCATTAACATTGATATAGTCTTTGACTGATGCCTCTATGAATGGAAAATCCCCAAAGTTGTGCTAGGCTTTTTCCTGCAGCTATTGAAACTTCTCTTTGGCATTCTAAATCGAGTTTATTTGTGACTGAGAGGATTGGTGTGTGTTGACCACCTTTTAATGGAATAATCACATTTCTCATACCTGATATGTCCTGACACGTCTGATGATACTCCACTAAACACATTACATTAAAATCATGGCCACTTTGCACACATAAGTATAATCTTGAGGCAAACCGCTCTACACCAACCGTGTCCAACATTGGCAGAACGTATGGTACACTCTCAACCATCTCCTGGGTGAGAACAGCACCAACTTCAGCTATAAGTTACGTCAGTTTCACGCTTCCTCCAGTTGACCCAGTCTATGCACTTGAAGGTTAGATACACGCAGAACTACCTGTATATGGCACCATAAATGAACTATACTTGCACAAGCAATCCCCTTGCTTTGGAGTTCAAAAAGATGGTGAACTCGTGAGTGAGTGCCTGGACCTCAACTAATTTTGCTCGCACCGACCCATAAATGGAAAATAAAGGCTTGGGCACCACACACGACCCAACACTACTCGATGTCCTGTAGTCGTTCATTCATGGAGATCTGTCATCTGAAACGTATCAACTTGTTCGCAGTTCATGTGAAGATGACAAACCTCTGTCGAGTATCGCTCCAGAGTATCAGAGGGCATTGCACATACGTCAACATTATTATTCGGGAGTATCAAGGTGGCTTTAGAGTAGGTAGATCAACGATCGGCAAATTTTTCACAGTCAAGCTGGTAATTGAAAAATGCTGGGAGCCAGCATACATTTTCGTTGACTTTAAGCAAGCATACGACAGTATTGATTGTAATGTAATATACTGTACCAAATTTGGAAATAAGCTCGTCTTACTAAAATGACGGTGACAACCGCCCGAGTCTGCATCAATAACCAACTCACCAACTCCTTTGACACAAATATCGGACTAAAGCAGGGAGGTGAGCACATCGCATTCTATTTAGTTCTAGAATATGTCACCAGAAAGCTACCTGTTGATACACAAGGTACGTTACTATACATGTCGAGCCAAGTAGTAGCCTATGTAGACGACGTCAATATTTTGTCAAGGCCTTTAGCAACTGCTAAAGAACTGTTACTGAAACTCGACAGCGAAGCAAAATTAGTAGAGCTTCAAATCAATGAGAATAAAACAAAGCTCATAATGCAGTCGAGGAAAAATATCTCAGATACCCAAAATATCACACTGACGAATAAAATTTCAAAAATGTTGGCGAACTAGTAAATTTAGGCCGCTAATGAAAGAAACGAAACACCCCGAAGAGTACAACTCGCAAATTAAATATTTTATTCAGTTTTGACGATTGAAAGTATACAAGTCTATGATAAGGCCTGTGGTATGTTATAGGTATGAAATATAGACCCTAACTCAAGCATCCGCAAATATATTTTACGCTTTCAAAGAACTCCCGAGGTGAGTAATCATAGCAAAGCTAGACGGGACCAAAGGCGAATTTCATACAATCATGAGCTGTAAGATATTTTCAACGAGTCGGAGGTGTCGATTATAAAACTGCGAAAACTGCAATGAACTGGCCACATGAATCGTATGGACAAACAACGGATGCTCAAAAAAATATTCGTTGGGAGAACTGAAGGGTGAAGACCAGTGGGGAAACCAATGACTCAGTCAACAAAGACAGTGCATCGCTGCTCAGATTTCTAAATTGGGGGACGCGGTCAATGAACCAAGGCAGTTGGAGGCGCTTGCTTCAGGAAGCGAAGGTCCGAGAGGGGCTGTAGCGCTACGAAGAAGAAGAAGAGAAAGACTGATAAACTATTTAGAAATGATGAATATTTTAGAATCTCCTTTGCAAATTTGTAAGTTTGCAGTTCTATTTACAGTCAAGTATCATCCCTTAAAATAATTCTTAAAGCCATTTTCCAAGATGTAAATGCATGCCTTAAATTACGCTTACCTTTCAAAAGATGAAGATAAATTTAAAAGAAGATTATTAAATGAAACTTCATGTTGTTCTGTGGCTGTTTCGAAATCTTGCAAAAATTTTTGAGTGTGTCCTCACCCAACTAAATATTATGGGTAAAAATTGCAAGTTATTTGTTAACAATCTGTTGTTTAGCAGGGAATATTTTAGACCAAATATCTTTAAAAAACCTGTAAGAAGAATAATTTTAAAACTCTATGTTATTTATTTTAATGGCAAAAAGTATATATAATTCGGGAGCAAGTGTGCTCCATTCTTCAGTGCCTGGTTTTTTTTCTGAAGAAAAAGAGCTAAAAGGATTACTCGCCTCAGGACCCGTTGCTCAAAGTCGTTCAATATATTTGTGGATGCTTGGGTTAGGGTCTATGTTTCACACCTATAGCATAGCATAGGTCTTATCACAGATTTGTATACTTGGAGCTTTATTTTCCTGTGTATGCAGTTGGTCTTCAAGATCGTCAAAACTGAACAAAATATTTTATTTGTGAGCTATATTCTTCGGCGTATTTCGTCTCTTCCATCACCCGTTTTCATTTTTTTGGCGCCTGAAGATACAAATTCGCCAACATTTTCGATATTGTATTCGCAAGTGTGATATTTTGGGTATTTGAGGTATTTTTGCTCGACTGCGTCATGGGCTTTGTTTTATTTTCATTGATTTGTAGCCCTACTAGTCTTGCTACACTATCAAGTTTCCGGAAGAGTTCTTTGGTGGTTGTTAATGACCGTGAAAAAATGTTGATGTCGTCCGCATAGGCAACTACATGGCTCGACTCGTATAGTAATGTACCTCGTGTATCGACGGGTAGCTTCCTTATGACGTACTCCAGAGCAAAATTGAATAGCAATGGGGCCAGCCCATCTCCCTGCTTTAGTCCGATATTTGTGTCAAAGGCATCTTAAATTTTCTGTATTACCAGACTTTTCATTGCACTGTTGGGTTCTTTGAATTATCGAGCGTAAGTTTTCTTTCATATACATATGTTTTATCGCACGTGCAATAAAGCAAATCCATGAAAACGAGCAAGTTGAGATGGACGATAATCCAGCCAGTATCAGTAATCCAACTAAAAAGCCTGGTTAGCGAAATTACTTGAAATATTTGTTCAAAGAATTCCAAGAAAATTTATTTTTACGAATCAGTAACTACAACGATTCAGAAAATTGCCTAAGATTTTCCGAAATTCAAAGAAAACTGAACACTATATTCTACATCTAATAGAGCATTGCTTTTTTGGATTTCCTTTTAAAAACACTGTCAACTTGTCAACAAATGGTTAAACCATTTTCAACGGAATCGTTTCAAGTCCTTGATTTAATTCCTCAGAAACGCCTTGCACGAGTAACATCTTGCAGAGCACAGTCCACTAACATTCAACAAAAGTACCCAACTCTTGAACATATAATGTATCATTATTTGTGAGGAAGATGGCGAGGACATTTCAAATACTCCTGCTTGTGAACAGAATTGAGCTTCAAGGGACCAACAATTTTCGTGAAAAAGGACAACTCTCGCAATTCGATCCAAAAGATGCATCTAAAGTTAGCATTTGTTGTCGTGCCCGAATATCTATGTAACAAAGCATCCTTTTGGGATTACGTTTAATTCTCAACGGCACGGTCTAACAGTCATCACCTACAGTGTATGCAAATGAAAGGATATCCTCGAAAGGGCTTCAATATGCTCAACAAGTAGTGGCAAAGGTTAATGCTCAGCGGTACAGTTTGTTGGGTGTAAAAGTTCAATACTAAGTTGCATCCGTAGACTTGTAAGGATAATATAGCAGACAGACCGAGTAATGGAAGTAGTGGGAGTCAGTAAATTTTTTTTTATATTTGAAACGTGTGAGCGGTTAACGCAGAAAAGTTGGCATCAAATTATGAGTAGTGAATGCTTCCTTCTATTCGAGAACAATCATTGTTTTATTTTTAAGCAATTGAAAAATATATGGAAGAACAAAAAGAGTAAATAAAAATGCTTCTAACGTTGACGGCATTCTCCGAATTCTTTCGTGAGCACATTAGAATTCATTGCTGGGGTGTATTTCATTTTCATGTCTTATCCCTATTCTTTGTAGTTAAAAATACAATTACTTACTCTGCAACGCAACACATAGGCATGAATAAGCGATTTTCATTTTTCATGCCAAACAAAATGGATATGACAAAGTCTTAGGGAGATAAGAAAATTGAAGCTCAAGTTGAAATTTTTTTTTTGTTATTATGTTAAAAATTTTCATGTGCTCTTATTGTCGAGGATTCCTTAAAAAAACATTAATTGGCTTCTTGGAACGAACTAAATATTTTCTATAAAAGAGAAAAAACAGTTCGGATTAAAGATGAGTATAATGAGGATTTCGCTTTCTTAGGAGAATGAAGAGAACATTTCTTATATGAGATTAGAGTGCTTTTCAAAAATTGTCTCATTTTTTAGTAAACTTACAGCTTTGCTGGTTTGGAAACAAAATATGAATAGAGCTTAGGTTTTCTCAAGCATATCTTCACGTTATAAATTTTATCTTCTTCTTTTTAGCACTACAGCCCCTCACGGGCCTTCGTTTAGAGATAGTTAGAGTATCTCATTTTCATGACCGTATTGATTTTTTCGGAAGTTGGTTTGGTCAGTACCATGCTCCCGTGTGTTTTCTCAGCTATGATATGATCTGATTAAATCAGTACATATCACCACTGAGTGAACACTCGTAGGCTGTCCGAAAAATCCCCTGAACTAAGTCACTTTGTTCACCAACGAGATTTGAACCTGGGACCTTCGGCTTATGCGTCTTATATAGTTTAATGATTATAGTTGACAACAGTTCTTTCGGGCCTTTGCTTAGGGCAGGGATATCAAACTCGCAGCCCGCGGGCCGCATGCGGCCCGACCAATATATCGGCAAATAATAATATATAATCAAATAAAAATCGACGAAGAAAAAAATGGAATGTTGAACTGTTAAGTAATTAACAATAATTTATTGTTGAACGAAAAATTTATCCCGCGTGAATTAGTTACTGAATATTCTATAATGTTAGGTCTCAGTGTTGTTAGATTACTCATAGCGAGCTTACACACACACTACTTAAATTACAAATACGTGTGAGTAGCATGTGTTCAGCTACATTCGGCTCTCGGGGGACGCATGTACTCAGAACTTGTACGCATCCCCCGATAGCCGAACGCATGGTCTCAGTTCTCCAATCATAGTTTTGTACGATATATTGGTGCACGTAATAGGAAGAATTTTGCTTCATTATTAATTATTACTTAATTCATTTTACTCTCATTGACAATGTTGACAATAATATTTTATTAAAATGTTTTATTATTTTCTAGCCCTTTGTATTCAGTATGTCTATATCAAAACCAAGTGGTAGTAAAATTAAACGAAAAATCGCTGACGAACATGGAATATTCCAAGTAAATTGGGAATTAGAATATTTTTGCCGTGGAATAAAAGATAAAATAATCTGCTTGATACATAAAAATACTATTAATGTACCAAAGTTATCTAATACCAAACATAATTACGTCAAAATATAACAATTACGAAGGATTAAAGAGAGAAGAAAAGTTGAAAGAGCTCAAGTTAGGGGTGAAAAAGCAACAATTAATGTTTAGTAAAGTATAACAAGAAAGTGAAACGGCGGTGCTTGCAAGCTACGTCTTGTCCGAATTGATAGCTAAAAACTCGAAGCCTTTTACTGACGGTGATATCATCAAGGAATGCGTAATTAAAGCTGGAGAAATTGTTTGTCCTGGAAATGTGAAGGCTTTTCAATCAATTTCATTGTCTCGAAATTTAGTTGTGGAAAGAGTTACTGATTTAACCGCCAATTAAAGTGATCAGATCAATCAAAATCATCTATATTCGAAATGATCGCTATTGCTGTGACGAGAGCATGGACATTAGTGGCAAAGCTCAATTAGCAGTGTTTCTTCGTTCTTGTGACAAGATTTTCAACATTTTTGAGAAATTACTGCAACTAATACCGATGCCTGGTACTACGACAGGACAAGATATATTTACTTGTGCTTTTGAACTTCTGCAGAAATACAATCTACCTTTGGCAAAATTAAATTCTGTAGCTACAGATGGCGCCCCATTAATGACCGGGAAAAAACAAAGGCTTCGTAGCATTACTGACGGTTCAAACATTCATCATACGCATTGTATTATACATTAAGAAGTACTTTGCACGAAGGTAATAAACATGGAGAATGTTTTGTCATGTATAAAAAAAACTTATACATTTTATAAGATCAGCGTCAATTCACTGTCTTCTTAAGTGAGTTAGAAAGTGAATATTCGGGTTTGTCCTACTATACCAAAGTACGTTGGTTATCTTGCTCCAAGATTCTCAAACGATTCTGGGATTTGAAAGAAGAAATATGTCAGTTTTTAAAAACGAAAAATCAAGACACAAGTTTGTTTTCCGATCCAATGTGGATACAAGATTTATCTTTCTTGGTTGATATAACCAAATGCTTAACCGATTTAAATTTATCGTTACAAGGAAAGGATCTTTTTCTCTATTTGGGGTCGTTTACACCCCAATTAAAAACTTAAAAATATTTTGTTAGCATATATTGCTGTTTCATATTTTTTCCTAGTACTTATTTTGTTACCTCAAAACATGGGAGCACTCTGGCGGAAGTCTTGTGGGCCCCAGTATTCCTCACCGAGATGGGTGTGGGCGCCAACTCTCTTTTTACTCAGGAAACTCGCTTAAACCACAGAGCGAGTAGACGACTCACCAGAGTTTTACATTCTTGTCGACAGATTTTCCCAATACGTCGGAGAGTCTGCTGCTAATATTCTGCCATTATCGTTTCACGCACTATACTAGGCTGTTAGGTGGAATCTATTGGACGCAAAAAATGTAGAGCTACGTCTAAGTTTGCTCCTCACTAGGTGTTTTCCTATTATCGCCGCATATGTGAGAAATTTACACTTGATCTCGCAAAATTTGTGCACGGCTCAACCGAACTAAGCTCACAATTTTCTTATTAAAATCTTTTAATTCCTTCTATTTTACATCACTTGCACTTTTAATTCGCGGAAATGTGATTTCCAAGCTAATTTTTTGAGTTCATTAAATAAAACTATAAAACATAATTCTATCTATTCAGTAGGCATACCCAATATCACTGCTGATTGGGAATTTTTCCTCTGGATTGCCCGAGCAATTTCGTTGAAAAAAAAAATTTCACTTTTTTTTTTCATCGGAAAGCATCTACTGCTATTTTTTTGTCGAAAGAGACGTCCTCCGCTGTCGCCAAAAACTGTCATTCCTCCCAACAATAAGGTGTTTACAGTCCACGGAGGGAATCTGCCACGAGTGACAAATAAATGGTCGCTAAAATTGCTAGATTTAAACTTCCAGTCTCACACCTACATCATTAACATAAACCGATATCAAAGTCAAAGTCAAAAGCGCTTTATTCAATTCAAACTGTCACAGATTTTAAAAGGTATAAACGGGGAATTCCAGACACTAAAAATACAAAAATTCAATGGCCCGAATGGCTTTCTAAATTTATATGTTATCAGTTAAACACATTCAATTTTAACACAACAATGAACTTTTATCCTACATCTATATATCTATATGTTATAACCTAATCTAAGAAAATTCAACCAAAAACTTTATGTTATGCAAAAAAAAAAAAATGTTATCACAATATTCCTAACCCAAACGTCAAACTTTATCTCCTAAATATTGAAACCTACCCCCTTTTTCAACACAAATACACAACAACACTAAATGTAGCAATAATGAGCCGAAACTCAAAAATTAATTAAACTCAAATATTAACACAAAAACTGAAAATCAACATGAATAATTTAGACACTGTCATTTAGCCACCAATACCTGGATCGTTTCCAGCTCAACCAGCTTCAACGAATGAAGCAAATGAGTATCTTCATAAGAATTGTTGGTTTCACGAACTAAAATTTGGAGGATATCTTATCTTGTTATCAGTGTTCTGTCTATATATGTTATATATGATTTGGACACCATCGGAATCAAAAATATATCGATTCATGTCCAAATACATGAATGCTTCTGGAGGAACGAAGCAAGTAGCGCGGCAAGCCGCAATTTACTCGTTTGTAGGGTGGAACGGCTGTGAAATCCAAGGGTTTTCACTCATAGTTACAGGTCTTGCGATATGATTCCGAGCAAGTTTCAATATGGAGATATCGACCCTCGTTACTTGAGCAGTTAGATAAATTCTTCTAGTCAATATATAGTGCTTCCAATCCATCTCAGGTTTTCTTCACGAACCAGTACATGCACGAAGACATTTCCTTTTGAAACCTCTTATTCCTTCTATAGCGCTAGCGCTCTGATTGTACCAGATCTGACTTCCATATGTCAAAATTGGTTTAACCTGGGTCTTGTAACAGAGAACTTTGACCTTTTGATCAATGTATTTGGAACGAAAGAGTCATCAAAGGGCCATGATTTCATTTGTACTTAACTGAGCATGATTTTGAAATGTTGAGTATAGTACTGATACTGATCAAGATGAACACCGAGGTATTGAATACAACATTTATGTAGAACCCGTTCTGATCTACTCTCACCAGCCATGATGTGGCAATCCGTCCAATTACGTTTCAGGTCTTGACTGCTCCTTTGCAGCGTTATCCGGAACAAAATCGTTTCGCACTTCTGTGCATTGATTTTCATTCGCCTATAGCCGGTGTATAGCTCAAAATCATTCAACATTTTTTGAAGATCGTACTGAACTACTGTAGCTTTTCGGTCTGCCGTATAGATGATCAGATCATCAGCAAACGCTACCAATGGTTTCGTTGGCGGAACGTTAAAATCAAAGTCGTTCAATAGCTTGCGAATGAATATTGAGAAGAGTAGAGGCGCAATAACTGTTCCCTGCTGTAGACCATTCAACGCTGTGAAGTCACGCATTGTCGTCAGATTTCCGTTAGTAACAACAAATGATTTCTCGTATAAAATATTGCACATCATGGCAAAAATGTGCCTGGAGAACCTGTCCTGAAATAGTTTAAAAATTTATCACCACACCGTCTGGAAAGCTTTCTTCATATCAATGAGACATGCTGCAACACGTTCTCTGTTGTTAAGTTCCAACAGGTGTCTGAGGTTACTTTCGTTATCGCATGTGTTTTGGAATGCCTGGCTCAAAATCCAAATTGGCGATTCGGCATCAACTCATATTTTTCAATGTGGGTGCTTAATGCTTAATTTAATATCACTTCAAACACCTTGCCGATGTTAGGCAGCAAACTGGTTGGCCGATAGCTTTCAGAGCTCGAAAATTCTTTTTTTTTCTTCAAGATCGGAAATACTTTGGCCTTGCTCCACTCATTTGGGAAATATGAATTGCTTAACATGTTGAACAATATGCAATAATTCCTAATAGCAACCTCAGGCAAATGTCGGAGAACTATATTTGGAACACCGTCTATACCACATGATTTTTGTTCTTTATCTTGCCAAATATGAAACACAAGTCTTCATAGCTGATAAAATAATCAATAAAATTCAAGCTCGGTATGAGGTCAGATGTTAATGTTTCATTGAAATGAAGAAGAGATTCGCCGTTCAGGCTTGTTTGAAGACGGAAGGTTTTGCTCCGACGATCTCTGAAAATCTTCTCAGGGTTTGGTAGATGAACCACCTCAAAATGAGTTCCAATCAGGGCAAGTTTATGCGAATCCCCACATTTAGTCCTGTTTCGATTTCTATCCGGCGTCGTATTGTCAATTTCGATACCAGCCCTATCATGAAGATGACGAGTGACTTCAAAATTCGATACCTTCACTCGAGACTTCTTACGGAATAAGCTATTCACTTTCACGAAAATGCCATCTGAGTCTTGTGGGCCAATACCTCTCAGTTTTTCCGCCCATTGATTGTTGATCTCTCTCCTGAAGTATGAATGGATTAAGTTCCGGATATTCCTCAGATGTAATTTCAACAAAGCTAACGAGGGATGGGTGCAATCCAAAATCGCGAATAAATATTGGTGATGCGTGTGAGAAGAAGGCTTTTAAATCACTTTAACATTGCAATGGTTGGTATTTCATATCCTTCCATTTTTTCGATGGTTAATCTTTGGAACTACTTTCTCAATCGTTTACAACGTCAGCTTCTCTTACTTTGACAAATAGAGCTATATTTCATCTGTAGTTAGATCTCTGTCATTAAGAACCATTAAGCAAGCGTTGTAATCATCAGAAGGAGGATAGTGCTTCTCGTAATCCCAATTAAAATTCTTTTGATACTTTCCCAATCCGTTTGTTTAAATTCAACCGATGATTTTCATGTTGTACTGAAATTAGGAAGACATCATCCCTTTGATGATTGATTTCTATTACGATTGCATTATGGTCACTATTGTAAGGAAGCCCCTGCAGTTTCATTAAGGAGTATTGAAGCTGAATTCAAGTCTAGCATCAGCAATGCAGAGGTCCAAATATGAACTTGTCCGAGGGTAGGACACCTGCACCTGTAATCAATTTGGTTCTCTGTTATCAACGATTTCAGGAATACACCTCTTGGATTATTGTTTGGGTTCAGCCATGATGTATGCCGAGCATTCAGGCCACCGGCAAGAATACTCGTATAATAAGCATGCAGCCTGTTCAATTCGAGGGTTTCAAACAAGGAATTGAGCTCCTCCTTGAACTTAAGAACATTTCGACCAGTTGCATAAGCAGGAATAACGAAGAGGTTACCCCCACATAGCAGTGAGATTATGATTGCGGACACTTCAAGAAATTCAAATTTTTTGAATTCGACTTTTTCAATATTTTGGAAACAATAGGGTCTTGTAGCGAATATTCCGGTGCCGCCTCCCCCATTACCATTTACCACATCGCTTCTTACGGATTTATACTCCTTGAATTTCATGGAGTGCCATGAATTAAGGTGGGTTTCATTGAGAAGCATGATGTCAGACTTTTGCTTAACAATAAATTCAAGGAGGTAGTCACGTCGATGTATAGTATAGTAATGATAGAGTTGACGTTGATCGGTAGAAGAAGAAGATTATCCATAGAAATGTGACTGGATGACAAACTACTTTGAAGCATGTTGGCCTAAGCGTTGAAAAATGAAATTGATGTTTTGATTTTGCTTATTTATTCTTGCTGAAAGATATTCAAGCTATAGGTAAATTTTTAAGAAGTAGTTCATTGTTGTCGCTTACATTGTTTCAGCTGACCCTCTAGCAGTAAGCGCAAATGATACTCTGTGTTCGACGAAATTGGAAGGTAACACGTAGTGATACAGACGGCATTTATTACATGATACTAGATGACCGAGTAAACCGCAGTTAACACAGTTTAATTTTTCTTTTGGCTCCAGCTGAGCCGATTTGAATTTACCGGGGGCATGAATATCTTTACATTTACGCAGCGATAGTGTATGACACAATTGGTGGCCTACTGATCGAATCTTTGGAGCCTCTAACACTGGTTGACCTCAGTTTTTTGGAGAAGCTCCCACCTCACAACTCTAAAGTTCAAGTACCTTACCTTTCGGAAGGCACTTGGACTGCTATCGTCAGAAATTAGTACGAAATAAAATAGGAATATTTTGCCTTCAATAGTTGATCCCCTGGTAGCAAAATTTTTCATGCTAATGAATTTGATAGCTGGTGCTGCTACCACTAACATTTCAAGGAGATCAACTGTACTCTCCCCACAATTCAAGCCCTTCAACAGGAAGGTCTGATTTTCTTCCCTTTTTGGCATGTATGTGAACTGGGGAACTTGTAAGCTAGTAAGAGCATGTTTCACTAGCTTGAAATAAGCTAGTGTTTTTGTTTTAATTGTGAGTTTATCAGCGGTCACTCTTTTCAATTCAAAATTATCTATCTTGTGTTCGGCTGCCAAAGGCCGAGCCACATCCCCTCCCAAGACATCGGATGGACTTTCTGAGTTAAATTATTATATTTAATAGCAAAACCAGCTGACACACCGGTTGGCCACTTCTCTTTCTCCTTATTTTTGGATTTTAAGTATTCGATAAAATTATCACTAGAATCATTAATATTTCCTATGTTTTCCTGGCACTCCATCTCGGTATCCATATCTTTATTCATCGCAACAAATACCGTATAATAATTTGCGCTGTCGTTTGATCCTCCCGCGTTTTGTATGATATCAGTATCATGTTGTCTTTTTCGTATCTTGTTTTGTTAGTTTATTTGTTTTTTGAGCATTTTGTGTGGATAATTTTTTTTCGCTGATCGTATTTGTTGTCGCTTCTTTTTTATCGAACGTATTTTGTGGCTTGATTACTTTTGTTTTGTTGACTTTTATTAATTTTCGGATCATTTCCCCCAAATTTTGAATTCTGAGTTTCATCTCTTCATTTTCTCCAGTAAGTTTTGCATTTTCTCTGAAAGCGTAAAACGCTTTTTACGCTCAAGAATATCTTGGTCGTTTTTTTGTTTCATGATTTTTTCATTTGTAACATTTAGAATGCCTGGCCCCGGGTCGGGCTCTTCCATGCCCCCGACAATTGTTTATTGTGAAAAAATGGTTACAAATTTAATATTCAAAGTATTGTTCATTGCTAGCTATAACTTTTCCCGTTTTTCTGGCAATTCACGAATCCCCTTTCTGAAAAAAATTGGCCAGCTTCGCCGCTATCCATGAATCGATCCAATTTTTGACTTCTTCATAATTGGAGAAGTGCTGGTCAGCCAGGCTATGTTACGTTGATCGGAAGAGATAGTAATTGGATGTCGCAAGGTCTCGTCTATACGGCGGGTGGGGTAGGATATCCCATTTGAGCATTTCAAGGTAGGTTGTGATGACCTGTGCAACATGTGGCCGAGCATTGTCATGTTCGAAAATTACCTTGCCGTGCCTTTGTTAATATTCCGGCTGTTTTTCGCGTAGTGCTCGGCTCAAACGCATCAATTGTCATCAGTAGACTTTCTTTGTGATTGTTTCATTCGGTTGCAATAGCTCATGAAAAATCACACCCAGCTGGTCCCACCAAATACACAGCATAACCTTCAGGCCATGAATATTCTGAACATCCGTCGATGATGATGCATGGCCGGGGTATCCATACGTTGCCCGAATTGAACCATTTTTCATTCGCCAGTGACAATCCGATTCAAAAAACTTTTTCTTTTGTGCCGTTGAAGCAGTTGTTCACACGTGAAAAATCGACGTTCGATGTCCCTTGGCTTCAATTCATACGGCACCCAATGGACTACCTTCCGGATCATTCCCATTGCTTTTAGACGATCGGAAATTGTTTTTTGAGTGACGCCAATTGATTTTGCAAGTTCTTTTTGCATTTGGGATGGATCTTGGTCGAACAATGTCTCCAATTCGTGGTCTTCAAGCTTTTTTTGCTGTCCGGGCCGTTCATCGTCCTCCAAGTCGAAATTGCCACTTTTAAACCGTGCAAACTAATTCTGGCATGTACGCTCAGCTAAACCATGCACAACATACACTTCCACCAAAATACGATGACTTTCGGCAGTCTTTTTCTTCATATTGCAGTAATGAAGAAGTGCTCCCCACAAAAACACTTTATTCGGCATAAAATTCGACATTTTCAGAGTAAAAAAAAGTATTGTTGTTTACGCTTCAGCTAAATGACATATACTGATTCTGAAACTATATGACAGTAGCTTTCCAACACATATTTGGAAAGGTGAATTACTGGAATAAAAATGAAGTTACGCCATCTGTTAGACAACCGCACGAATTAATCGGTACTACTATTAATTTCTTCTTTTTGAAATTTTGAGATTTCCACGCAATTAAGATCTAGATACTCGATAAATTGTTCAGATAATTTGACGATGTAATAATGTTTTTTGATCTTTCTCGGCTTTTTTCACCTCTTTTAAACGATATGAAATATCCGAAAAATCTTCCTTTTTATTAGGTGAATATTACTTTTTTATTGAATTGCAAATGCGCCTTTTGAAAGGAATGTCCTTTCTTCTTTAGTGCTTTTCTACAAGTGTTTCTTATAAACATTCTATAGTCCTTTTTTTATACATCTAAGTATTTTCAGTTAACATACAGGTAAGGTTTAACAATTCTAGGTAATTACCCTAGCTACAAATTTTCCAAATTTATACGAGTGATCCTTTCACAGGATTAAGTGGATAAAGAATTACAGGTAATCAGCAAGTTAACAAAATGATCCTTTAGGAGAGTTAAGAGAAATAAAGTTAATTAGCATAATTAGGAACTTTACAATTTTGAAGTGACTTATTGAGAAATTAAAGAAAATAAAGATGATTGGCAGCTACCTACGTCTACATTCATTCTTTTTTCTTGTGGTTCGTTGTAAATATACCAGCTTTCGTATGCGTCGAGTCTCCGCTGTTTCGACACCTCCTTCAACACTTTGATGTTGTCCTTCATCATTTCGTGGTTTTTCTCCATTGCGTGCCTCACCACCTTTGATTTCGTCTCTGAAAGTGCTTTATTCCTTTTTCCAGCGCTTACGACTTCCCTGATATGTTCCTGGACCCTGATCCCTACTGGCCGATTTGTTTGTCCAATATAAGTTTTCCCGCAATCCGTGCATGTCATCCTATATATCCCATTCTTCTCCCATAGGTTCTTTGGATCTTTGGCGCTTCCGAGAATTGCTTTAAGTTGTGTTGTCCTGCTTGTACCCACAATTTTGATGCCTTTATTTTTCAAGACGCGTTTGATTTTATAAAATGCTGCTGAAAAAGCTACCGCTGCTATTGTAGTGCTTTCGAGTGCCTCCACCAGCTTAAATAATGTAGTCTGGCTGTATGTATTGTAACGTTGTAATTTTTTGTTGATCACTTATTGTATCATGGCCATGTTGTAGCCATTGATCTGTGGCGTATGTTCTACAAATCTATACCGTCATTCCTTGTCGTACCTCTGCGCAATAAGTGGTACTATGGTGAGGTGATTTGCCATGTGGTATGTTAATGTTGTATGGTATGGTGAAATCTTCTTATTCCTCTTAAAGGATCACTTGTTTAAATTTGGAAGATTTGTAGCTGGTGTAATAAGTTTTTTAGAAAATTAGTTTCGAATTGACGCTTTAAAAATTATTTAAATTTTTAAAAATTCTTGACAGAGACTTTTACAATCACGTCTATACACAGCAAATTCTAGCTGTAGAATCCACTACCTGACGTTTTTACTTTTGACATGCTGCCCCGGTTATTTCAGTTCGCAAAAATTCAATTTGGATATAAAGAAAGCATAAAAATTTTTTCATATCATCGAAGTAGTTTTTTTTCCTTTGAAATTCATCCGAAACAAAGTTGAGTAAAGAGATGAAAAATGAAGTGTCAACAACACTGTATTCTTAATTAAATCTGTATGCCTTGGAATTTCAATACTTTCAAGCAACAACGCAGATACTCGTAAGACGAAAATTCACATCATATGTCAGGCAAAGATGTAAGTGATAATATTATCATATAATGTTTAGCTTCGGTTACGAGTCTTCCATACACAAAAGCGTAGACGACGTTTTAAAATATCCTGATATTTATTTACGGCTGCCTTATCATGGAGCATCATTTCAAATCGAGAAACTCAATAGTACGACTTATTTTCACCACTCCACATATTTGTCTTTGGAAATCTTAAAATCTTGAGAATGTTTAAAGCTCAAGAGGACGTACATCGTGTTGATGAACATTAATGCAGGTCTGGAAAATACATCTACCACAGAATGAAAAATACTCTATAGAGAATGACAAGGACATTTAGAGTAGGAACTTTTAACTTTATACGGTTATGGCATAAGAGAGTGGCAAACATGCTTTAACATTTGCTCTGGGTAGTATGAACCAAGGAACATCCAAGAAGAATCGTGAGATACAAATCTGGGATGTGACATATTTGCTTCTGAATGTCATTAAAAGTGCCTTCTTAACTTTAATGCATGACATCGAATGTTTTATGTGCACGAGAAAAAATGCAAGATGAAATTTTTCTGTTCAAAATTTACGGCACTTTATAATGGCTTCGAAGAATATTAAGACGGAACAAGTGGAATGAGAGAAATTACATACATCTAGAGTGGTCATATTCGTATAAAGCCATATAAAGACAAAAAGAAATGCTCCTGCTCTTCTTAAAATTATCTGGCCGATAAGATAAGAATAACTACCTCCTCATGATACGACATCCCAGACATTCTAGTAAAGTTTATTATTTGCAGGATTCTAGTTATATGATCGAATTGAAATGAGTTCGAAATAATCTTTTGAGTTTTGAAGTAATTGGAAAACAAATTTAAAAGGACTTTCCGCGAGTTGTAGTCTAAATTTGATAGCATGATGTTCTATCGGAGATTCTAAAGCTCCTTAATTTTGTTCTTAATTGCTAGAGGGAGGATGTTAACACCGATTTCGAGAGGTGCTTTGCCATTTACACCGCAAAGAATTTCGTTTTGATTGTCGGTTTCTTCATCAAATTCTAAATTATAGGAAGCTTTTGGTTATAGGAAGCTTTTGGTCGTTTTGGGGCACTAAACTCGATAGCCTACCAGATAATGTTTGCGAATTCTTCAATTTGCTCTTCACATACTGAGGGAGTATTGAACCATTCTATTGTTCTTGACGATAATGCCACTCTTTCATTAACACAACTCTGAAATTCAGACCATTTTGCTTTTTATAGCAGTAGTATGGAATAAAAATCAAGTTTTTGGTGCATTACTATTACTTCTCGTCGTTTCTAAGGAAAAAAGTACAGGTAGATGAGGAGATGAGAGGGCTTGCGTTACCCCATTCATAACAAATAACAACGAAGAGCATATTTACTCCAATCAAGGAAAAGCAGATATACTTGCAGATAAATTTAATCAGTTCCATAACACCTCCAATATGTTCTGCAACAATCTAGCAGAAATGATGTTGGCTAAAACTTTAGAACAACAACTTAAACAAGCATCTTTACCTCCTGGTGCATTGATAAAAACCAGAGAGGTAATAGGTTTACTGAAAAAAGTTAAAAACGGCAAAGCTCCAGGTATTGATAGCCCGCCGTATATAGTACTTAAAAATTTACCCAAAAAAGGAATAGTTTTCATATGCCTCCTATTCAACGCTTGCCTTAGGCTCTCCTTCTTTCCATCCATCTGGAAGCAAGCTCTAGTCATACCTATCCTGAAGCCTGAAAGAGATCCGCCCTCTCCAGGCAACTACAAGCCCATTAGCTTATTTCCAGGTTTAGGTAAGCTCTTTGAAAGAATAGTCCTAAAAAGATTAAATGATTTAATGGCTAACAATAATATCCTACCTGACTCCCAGATCAGCTTCAGAAACAGATATTCAACAGAGCATCAGCTTTTCCATGTTACAAAGAACGTCAAAGCAGCGATGTGCAATAAATTGTTTGTAGGTTTGGTGACGCTGGACATGTAAAAAGCCTTCGATACAGTCTAGCATGATACTCTGGACTATAAATTTCAGAAATGTAACACACCCTCATGCTTTTGGAACCTTTTACAAGCATTTTTAACTGACAGGAAGTTGCAAGCCAAAGTAGGAAAAAGCATTTCTCCAGTGAGAAGTATAACTGCCGGTGTTCCACAAGGCTCCTGCCTAAGTCCATCACTATACAACATCTATACGTATGACTTCCCTTCTTTACCAAACTGCCAATTTGCAGCTTTCGCAGACGACAGTTGCATATACAGCATAGGTGCGGACCCGAATTCCATTATTGAAGCGGCGCTAGAATTTACATATCAATATTACCATAGACGGAAAATTAAAATTAATGTTGCGAAAATGAAGTCAATATTCTTCACCAGGTAGCGTAAACCTGTTCACCTACCCAAGCGACCAATAAATTTCTTAGGGCAAACTATTCCCTGGAGTGAGGATTTCAATTATCATGGGCTTATTTTGACAAAACTAAACCAGAACTTATATTGATCATATTAGCTCCAAATCGTTTAAGATCGTGCTCTCCCCCTTCTTAATCGTAATTCACGTCTCAACACCAGAAACAAAGACCTCATTGTCAAGATGGCAATCCAACCGATCATACTATACGGCTCACCTACCTGGATCCAATGTGCTAAATATCTAGTAACAAAGCTTCAAATCACCCAAAATAGATACCTGAAAATAGTACTTAAAAAACCGTTTTACTTCTCTTCTAAAAAACTACACAGTCTTGCTGGCGTTAGTCCAATTTATAAGCTCGCTGCATCGCACCGTGATAAATTAATCTCGAAAGCAAGTGACTCGCCCAATCCGCTAATTTGTGCCCTGGCGAACTGAAAACCAGCAGTTGTTACCACCTATCTATTTGGCCGTAACCTAGCTTCATAAATTTTAGCTAGTTATAAGGAGATAGTTAAGTTATATTAAGCTAGTAATAACTTAAGTAGAGGTTTTTACCGAAATTTTCCTTCAGCCAACTATAGTATTCACATAGAAATACGATACTACACATAGTTTTAAGTAATGTTCAAACGATGGTGGAATGACTTTGTCAGAACATCCACTATATTATAAGGCCTCTGTACCGCAAACATTCGAATAACGAAAAATTATATATAAAAAACAAACTTGAAAGGCAAAAATCAATCAAAACAACCGGTCATGCTTTTCTGTACTTTATAGCCACGTATTAATAATTTTTTATTTGAGTTCACGGATAAAACAGGTAATGTGTAATACCGGAGGATTTAAAGTCCATGCAGAGCTCAGGTGCCGATAGCTTCACATAAGTTTCAGCAAACTAAAGAAGTACGTCGAGCTCAGCCAGGTTCTTTTACCTTGCCACTAAGCTACACTAAAGATGAGGAAAACCGCAACAGTTTAATCGAAAATTGGTGTTAGCTCAAAAACCAGTTTTTTTCTCCGGCTTGAGTGATTCTTTTTCTTTCAAATTCAAGAGCCAGATGAAAACTGGCTACGAGCGAATAAAAAATATACCGAAGAGATAAATCATTAAACAATTTTTCGCCATCCTCACCTAGCCAGCACCAATGACCTTAGTCACCGGAGCAAACAAAATGTCGATGCTTGATTGGTTCTTGCTATTAGTTGTTTATGTTTTGTTCCAATGTAGAGGACTTCATGGAGAGTGCAAAGTGAAATCAGCTCACGATACACAATATATGCAAAATACTTGGGGGATGAACTAATGGATGTTTCATCTTTATACTAGTAACGAATACACTAATCTCGTATTCTTAACACAAAGACGAAATATCCTTCAGTTCACTTTGATTTAAATAATTTTGGAGTAAAAAATAGAAAAATTGAAAAGATAATCAACAGACATAAAAATATAATTTGCTAAGAAAATAACCGAAAAACCGATTCTTTCGTATATCGGGTTTTTGGCTATAAAAAAAACTCAGTTGAACCGAAGATGGAAAGACCACAATACCGAAGAACCATTACAAAATAATCATCACGAGTGATCAGGCTACTCTACCGTTATTCAAAAATTTCTCCTCACCAAGGTTAGCAAACGCGGATGCTTAAGACAAATACATGTTGTCCAAATAAGGTTATTATGTTATAAGAGAAAAAATGAGAGCACACTGGGTGTGGAAAAAAAAGATGGCAAAGGTGGCTTCTACCTAGATCAAAGTTATCTAACCGGATTGATTGCCGCTATTATATAACCCGTTTTTTTTGCGGTTTGGAGGTGAATGTCATTTATTACTGAGTGTGGGGCTCTCATGCTCGCAAGGGGCTAGACTACCCACTAAGCAACTCCCCGGGAACCCAGCTTAGAACCGTTTGACACCATACTCGGTCCAGGTCTTGTTTGGTTACACTCTGAGGCACCTTCAAGCCTGGGGATCCCTCCTCTAACGAGAGAGGAGAGGAGAAGAGAAATTACCAGACAAGTGATCCCCAAGCCCCGACTGCTGTGGGTCTCTTTAATCTTTTGGGACCGTCCGAATGTAACGTGCCACATGGTTCCATATGTCAACCAATCCAAGCACCATGGCAACTATATTATCCAAAATGAGCTCTTTCGTGTCCCTGTAGGGGTCGCGTCACAGCCTGTCCTATTTTTTGCACGCAAAAAATGTGTGACAGGCATTGTCTTCCTCTCCTTGGCAAAACTAGGGGGCCGTGAATTACTGAAATTCGCCTCACCAAACCTTAGATTTAGCCACGGTCTCACATCTGGGATGTGCCGTGCAGTCCACTCTCCCTTCGTACAATTCATGCAAGATAGCTGCCAATCGTTGAGTCAGCGCTGTCTCGCCTCGCGGGCAACCATCTCCCTCGCGACCTCGTTTTGACAGGGGAAAATAGCGGGGCACTCTCTTGAAAGGAGGGCAACAGGTATAATGCCTGCAATAACTCTCACCACAGAATTACAGACTGTTGGATATGAAGATGCAATCCTCAGCGCTCCTCTTCTCTATACCTGTGCAAAGTGTCTTCGGTATACCTTCTTACTGAGAGCGTCGCCATAGATTTCTGCTCCATACAGCAGCACTGACTCAATAGCGCTCATCAAAAGGCGTCTTTTAATGGGTTTGTACCCCTATGTTGGCCATAAGTCAACACAGAGCCGATACTTTAGGAACAGCCTTCTCAACCGTTGTTCTGATTTCCTCAAAGAAACTAATTCATTTCGATTCGATCAGTAGCCCCAGGTACTTCACCGCTGGCTTCGATCTGATTAGTATGTCTTCATTACTGATTATCTTTACTCTAGGGATTCCCTCTTTTGTCAAGATGACCACTTCGATTTTATCCAGTATGTAATAATCGAGCGTTCCGCCTAGAGAAACTGTTCGAGGGACCTTTAAAAAAAAGAAAATTTCATAATTATAAGAACGCAACAAGTGCGGAATAATTTGATAGAAAACTTATTAACATTATTATTACTAACCCAAAATAAACCCCCCCCCCCCCCACTATAACCGCTACCATTATCGATAAAAAAATATTCCGAAAAAAAAAATTACAAATGAAAATTCTTTTAGAAAAAAAAGAAAACCGACTTCGGAATGCCCTAAAAAGGATGAAATAAATTTTTTGCTTTTGTGATGGTGCAGATATTGGAAGTATCTATGTTGAAATGGGGAAATTGATTTGGCACAGCTTCCAAAAAATTTATTTCATCCTTTTTAGGGCATTCCGAAGTCGGTTTTCTTTTTTTCTAAAAGTATTTTATTTCACCCTTTTTAGTGGCAGATTTTTTCATTTCAAACCATTCAATACTCAGTTTCTTGAATACATTGTATCATGTTCTCGTATATTAAAATATATTTTTTTACTGCAATGCAAAAACCACTACGGCTAAAATCTGCAGCGTTCACAGGAATCGAATTTAACTCTGGTACATTTAATCCATGATCTCATCAAAGTCTACATTGAATTTAGATTTCATCATAATCCAATATGAATTGAAGCTTTGAGAAATTTTCGAATTTTGAACTTTGCATAGCCCGCCATTTTTATATTTTGACCTGACCCTGAAGTGCTTTTTTATCGTTCAACTTTTTTCGACCTTTGAGCAACCGCCATTTCGTTTCAAATTGTTCAAGTTTGGATTTTTTATTGTGAGCTTTATCACACAATTGAATAAATCTTTGTACTAGTTTTGGTACAAACTGGAGCTATATTTTGGCCAGAACAGAAATATTACTGAAAATTTCGAGAAAATCGAAGCAAAAGCACTCACATACACACACAGCCATATACATATAGATATAATATATATATATATATATATATATATATATATATATATATATATATATATATATATATATATTGTGTATATATATATATATATATATATATATATATATATATATATATATATATATATATATATTTATATATATATACACATATATAATACATATATATATATATGTGTGTGTAGACATCTGTATGTAAATATGTAAACATAAGTTTTCTCCGCAATCAATCTCAAGAAATTAACATAAAAAGATCCTTCTTAACCGTATCACTCGTTCACGTTTATTCGATACTCTTCGCCTTCGTTTTCAGTTAAATATGGCACCTAATTTTCATGAAAGTTTCAAGAAAATCATACCATATAGTTCAATGAAAACTCGGCTATGCATTTTCATCTTCATCTGTACAGTTATGATCAATTATAGCAGGAAATGTATCCCTTTTTAGGTTGCAATTAGCGCCGGTTTTTAGTATGGAAATCACTAATTTTAGATTTCTGGGCATATGTTGTAATGTAGATATAATATTAACTGGAAGGTAGCAATTCAACTCTATAATTTGCAATCACTCACTCCTATTATTTCTTCGGGAAATTTTATAATCCTATATGTAACGTTTACGTCTAAGGATGTTAGCAGGATCCTATACCAAGCTCATTGGTAAGCGAAGAATGAATGCGGAAGAGAAAAGCATGCTGAAATGTTCCCTTTAACTGTTGTATTTATGCCGCACCTAGAATTAATTTATTGGTTATTTCCGGTAGAAATTATGGACTCAAATGTACCGTTTATGCTTAAAAATTAAGGATACTGATCATTTTTATCATCCGTCACCAAAGGACACGGTATCTCCAACAAATCCTTGCAGAGTGCCAACTAATTGGCACTTTTCGTACGAAATATCATTTAAATTTAATTTCTTCACATCAATGTATCATATTTAACTGTTAATATCTACAGAGTCCCTGGAAGGATTTCAATTCTGTTCGGATTCATTTTAGATCAATATGTAGTCTTTCATTTGAAATGTCTACAATCAAAATCCTTACACGCGTCAATCAGTTATGCTGAAAAATCGGGATGAAAGTCGGATTTTTTTAGTTTTAACGGTAAAAGTCCTTTACCGTTACTTGAATTTCTTATCCTTTAAACGGGACCTAACTGGAAGAAAGACGTATCATTTGCCAAAAACAGGACTGCTCTATCTATCTCCGTGTAAAAGTTATGCGTGAACATACAAAAAAAAAAGCAAAAAAAAAATATACGCAATGAATTGATAACCTTCTTTCTTTTGGAAGTCGGTTAAAAAAACAATCGATAATTGCAACCCCTTTGCGACACAATCTAACGAAGTAATTACTAGATTGTGTTGGGGAAAATCGACTATTACTGCCATAAAGAGGCTCGTTGAGAGGCGGTCAAGCCATTGATAGATAAAAAACGGGACTGGCGGTTAATGGCGGCAACGGGTTGGCTGCGCGACGACTAGAAATTTATTTTCATAGATGTTCTAAGTCACGCGAGTGTGGAAATTGGGAAAGTGTTTTACGCTGGTTCCGTTCTGTTCAATGCTCATTAAAGTTTCAGTAACTTATATGTTATGAAAAGTAATGCGCCGTCTTTCGTGTAGTTTATTTGTTATGTTTGTGCGATGGGAACTATTCAGTAATGTTTTTAAGTTCGACCGTTTGTTGGTATATTAACAATATAAGAAGGAAAAGTTATAAACTGTATGAGCTTCTTGCTCCGGTGTACGTTTGAAGGTTTCCATCATATATCTGTGTTAAAAAAATAACATTTGGTGTCGTTTTGCATTTTCCGGCTCGTTGCTCAATACAAAATGGATGAATGGTTTTATCGTGGTGAACGAGGTGCAAAAGTTATCCTTGCCATGTGCAAAATTTACCTCAACATATATGAGAATACATTACGATTGTTGGGGAAATACAGATTTTTTGCCGGCCAATACCCGATCCTAGATATACGAGCACACGTGTAATCACAAAGTTTATTACAGTCCACGCTGATTGTATATAAATTTAGTGTGGAAATGTTCATTTGTGAAAGAATTTAATAAACAATGTTTTAATGATAAGGATAAATAGTAATTTAATGACAAGCATTGAGGCATCGTACTCAATAAAAGCCTCTACTCGCCCCAACAACGAGCGCTCGTCAGAGGAGGACTGGGTTAGTACCCTCTTATGTTCATTAATAAAAAAATAAAACTGCATTGCAGTATAGATGGTCGGAAAGAACAAATTTGCAATTTAAAAAAGAAAAAAAGTGAATTGACGTACAAAGAAATTTAGATGAAAAAGTTATTACTAAATAAATTTTTTATATTAAAATTTATACCATAGGAGTGAAATTATTGTAAATAAGATTAATTTATTTTTCATGTTCTTCTTTTTCGCACTACAGTCCCTTTCGGGCCTTCGTTTCCTGCAAACAGTGCCTCCAACTGTCTCGGTCCGTTGACCGCGTCTTCCAATTTCGAAATCTGAGCAGCGATGAACTGTCTTCGTCGACCGAGTTAGATCAGCGTTTCCTTGGTTTCCCCACTGGTCTCTGGCCTTCAGTTCTTTCAACGAATACCTTCTTGGATATCCGTTGTTCGTCCATACGATACATGTGTCCAGCCCATTGCAGCCTCCGCAGTCTAACAATCCTTGAGACCTCTGGTTCGTCAAAAATTTCATACAGCTCATGGTTGTATCGAATTCGCCATTGGTCACCGTCTAGCTTCGCTCCGATTATTCGCCTCAGGACCCGTCGCTCAAAGGCGTTCAATATTTGCAGATGCTTGGTTTAGGGTCCATGTTTCACACCCATAGTATAGCACAGTTCCTATCACAGATTTGTATACTTGGATCTTTGTTCTCCTGTGTATGCAGCTGGTCTTCAAGATCGTCAATACCGAATAAAATATTTTTTTGCGAGCTGTATTCTTCTTCGCATTTCGTCTCTTTCGTTGCCCGTTTTCGTTATTTTGGGGCCTAAATACACAAATTCGCTAACATTCTCAATACTGTATTCGGTAAGTGTGATATTTTGTATATTTGAGGTATTTTTCCTCGACTGCGTCATGAGCTTTGTTTCATTCCCATTGATTTGTAGCCCTACTAGTTTTTCTTCGCTGTCAAGTTGCAGGAAGAGTTCTTTGGCAGTTGTTAATAAACGTGACAGAATGTTGATGTCGTCCACATAGGCTACTACTTGGCTCGGCTTGTATAGTAATGTGCCTCGCGTATCGACAGGTAGCTTCCGTATGACGTACTTCAGAGCCAAATTGAATAGCAATGGGGCCAGCCCATCTCTTTGCTTTAGTCCGATATTTGTGTCAAAGGCATCGGTGAGGTGATTATTGATCCGATTCCCTGTAATCATTACAGCCAGCTGAAGTATGCTAACAAGAGAGAGGCATTGAAAAAATGCACATCTGAATATCTAATTTGCGCATAACTAGCTACGAAGGATTGGAAGTTAGTGCCAACCATTATTCTAAACTTAGATAGGGATATGGCCAAATGAATAATGCAAATATACTGTTCTTATATAGAGCAGTAGAACAAATTCTTTCTCTGTTACAACTTAAGGGTGGTCCAACCAAAATGCACGAAATTAACTGTAAATAAAACAAAAAGTTTTCAGAGCATTATGTTGATATTTTTTATTGTTGTAGAAAAATCTATGACAATTATGTTCATAAGAAAATATCGCCCAAATGCCTGTCGCGGCTACGGTGGCTGACTTCTATCCGATGGTCCATATTTTCAATGACTCTAAGACCTAATTGAGGTTCAATGTTGTTAATGTAGTGAATCATCTCATCCTTTAACTTTTGAATTGTTCTTGGCTTATTGACGTACACTTTTTCTTTTGAATATCCCCAGGGAAACAAGCCCAACGCCGTCAAAAGACATGATCGTGGCGGCCAATTAACATCGCCGGAACGTGAGATAACACGGCCATTGAATCTCTCGAGCAAAAGAGCCATTGTTTTGTTGGCTGTGTGGTAAGTAGCACCATCCTGTTGGAACCTCATATCACCCAGGTTAATAACCTCAATTCCTGGCTACGAGAAGTCCGTTATCATCTTGCAATAGCGAACACCATTCACGGTAACTGCTTGGCCGTCTTCATTTTCGAAGAAGTACGGCCCGATGACGCTGCCAGCCCATAAACCGCGGCAAATAGTCACTCTTTGTGGATGCACTGACTTTTCAACAATTACTTGTGAATTCTCATTTGCCCTAATGTGGCAGTTCTGCTTGTTAACGAGTCTATTGAGATGAAAGTGTGCCTCGTCTCTGAAGATGATTTTCTTTGTAAAGTCACCATTCCGCTCTATCTGTTCAACCAATCATTCGGCGTATTGCCAAAGCTTGAAATGGCTTCTCAGCTCTTAAGTCGATTGAAGCTTGTTAGTGTTTAAATTCAAATCTTTGTTCAAAATTCGCATCAGTGATGCTCGTGACATGTTCAATTATTGGGCACGACGATGAGTTGAGGTTGACGGCTCTTCCGCCACACTTTCGCCAATAGCGCACTGGAGGACTATGCACAGGTGATTTCACATTTCATAAAGACCCGGTTTGCTGAAATTTGCGCACGATTCTCCTGATTGTGGACACATTTGTTTGATTATGCTGACAAAAAAAAAATCGCGAAGTGCACAAAATGCATTTTAATTTGAATGCCCATTTTCGTAAAAGGCTTCAACAATCTTAACGCGCTATTCAACTGTGTACCTCTCCTTAGTTGAATTCGTCGAGCACTGAAACAAAGAAATGTCAAATTAAATTGGGTGAAAAACTTGGCGTTGAGGTGTGAATCACAATTAACATCGTGTATTATGGTTGAACCACCTTTTACATCCAGTAGATCCTGTGAGCAAGCGCTGCACTATTATTTGATCGCATTTAAGCTTTTAGCTTGTTCAATGCTTGCTTGATTATGCCACTCTCCAAGTTGCACCTATGCAGTATTATGCTTTTGTGCAATTTTATATCTTCAAATAAAGAATGACACATTTGTAGCATAGTCTGCCATAGTGTAGCCTCTTTCAGTAAAATTCTCCCAAAGGTAATGAATTTTAGATGAAAACTATTCTTCATTGACTACCCAGCTGACTTTAATTTTTTCAATGGGGTTAGGAGTAGCACAGTACAATTTTTTGGGGAACTACGAGTCCAATTTTTGTTCTTTTTGGCTAACATACGTCAACCCCACCCTGAGACCCATAGTCTCGAGGAGAGTTTGCTCCTTTTTGTATCAGCAATATTCTTAGTCATTATTTCTAGTAAGACCAATGGTTGCTGGGTCAAAATTACTGCTTTCGATCCTAATATATGATTAAGTGCAATTTTAAACGAGCCCTTGTTAGTAGATTCTGGTCCAAGTTCATCGAGAAGTCCACCTGTTTGTTTGCTTGTTGCTTAAACTGGTGGCTTGTTTTTCCTTGGTCCACTCATTTCTCGAAATTTCTTTGAGGACGCCAATAACTCAAGCGTAGTCTTTGGAATATTCTTGTTGACCATTGGATTTAGTTCCGTTGTGTCAGGCTCTCCCAAAGGTCACCATTTTTGGTCTTCGGGTGCTTAGTCTTCTTTATAACTTTAAGCTTTAAATTATATCAATTGAAAAACAGCTTTAATCTATTCACTTTAGCTATGGCCTCAGACTAGTTTTGCATTTTGCTTTGATTTAGCTCGGGAGAGCTACAACTAATTTTTTCGCATTTGCACTAGTTCATCTCATTCAGGTTACCTTCCACTCATACCTTCTTGAGCTCACTGACCTTTTGTTTCAAATCACAATTCGTTGAGGTTACTAACATTCCCCACAATCATTAAAACAGTGCCAATATCAGTAGCTGTTCTTTTTTTCTGTACATAAAGATACACCTTACATATGCAGTCTTTAAGGAAGCGTGATACCCGTTATGAGCTATCAAGTTTGGTTAATACTAAGTCTCCTTATTCTTGCAATCAACTTTGACTCCTGGAACTGATTATCCTTGGTGTTAGTGATAGCATTACAGCGGGAATTAGAAATTTGGTCCCTTGCGTCACGCTGGAACATTTGAACAACTTTGCTCTCTAGCCTTCCGTTAAAGTATCTTCTAAAGAACTTTGGGATTGCTGGGTCCGCAAAGATGCATGAAAGAGGCTTTTGCCTCCTCTTTCTTCTTGAGACTTTCTTTCATCTTTAGTGCCTGCTAAAATCGTTATTGATACTGGGTTTTGAGGTGCAGTTTGTAAAATTCTTCCACTGATTAATCATTTTTAACAGTAAACTTATAAAAGGTCAAATATTTCATCATATTTCGATTCTGCTGGGGAATTATTCTCTAGCCTTGCTGCTAGAGAGAGAGAGAGAGAAAAAAAAAAGAGAGAAATCTGCACAAGATCATGATTTTTTTATACATCGACGTGTGTCTTCCTCTAATTTGTTCTATTTTGTTGTGTCTATCATAAATATCTAGTGGAGGAAGCTAGTTGAAGTGCTAACGGCAAAATCATCAGACCCAGCGTAGCATAAGCTGAAGGTGAAGGCGAAGGATTTGTAGCTAAGGATGTGCTGAACTCAACTATGAGAATCATTCCATGCTCCACTGAAGGCACATGCATGATAAGCCTCAGTCTACTGGTGATCCCTTGAAATTCCTGAAAAGCAAAGTGAGTATCATAAGCTCCAGCAAAAGGCCCAGCAACTATTGACTCAGAAACAGGTATGCATGCACCAGATTAACAGCTTATAAGATAGTTAAATACCTACACAAACCCATCAACATCAGTATAGCTGGATCTAGTAGACGACCTCAACGTGGGTCTGGGCTACAAGCTAGTGATATGGAAACTTGGCGCCCAAAGGTTACTCTGCATATACAACGCGGGAAGGATGATTGAGACTGTACACTCTTATTCTTACTTACTTTGTCCGTGTTGAGGACATTAATGATGAAACATCAGTGGAATGTTCACTTTTTACAAAAAAGGAGCTGGAGGAAGCTGTCTTGAATATGAACGCTAGAAAGGCTCCAAGCCCAGATTGAATTCCTAGTGAGGTGCTGCAGATGGTTTATTATTTTTGCGAACAAGTGCTCAAAGATGCCCTGCTTCATGAGTAGAACTGACCATTCAATGGCTAAAAAAGTATTCTCTTTCAAGTGCTGAACCAATAGAGCCCCAGACTCAGGTCACCAATGTGATATGTAGGCCACATATCTTGCATTTTGGCTATCTAGGTTTCCTTCAGATCAAAAGTTCCACAACTCTTCTCTCGATCAACAGATCCTATTCCCCACGATGGGTGCCAATAATAAAGCTAAATGACAGTGTGCTGTATAAACTCTTCTTGCTTCTGAACCTAAAAAGTTGCTTCCTTCGTGGCTATTTACTCACAACGTCTGCCAGAATTTCGGAACCATGCAGAATCATTTACCCTACAAAGCCCATTAACATGTGCTTTTTTCGCAAAATGGTCCCCCAGAAATCCCAGAAGGAGACTGAGAGCCAACATTCTCACAATAGCTTATCTTCAAGTCAATCACTAAACTAAGATATTTGACAGTTTTCTTGTACTCCAAAACCACCTCTCTGATCTCGCTTTTTGGTTAATATGACTACATTTGCTTTTTTCTAATCAACCCCTAATTATCATGTATTTGTTCACTCAGAGCAGTAACATGCCTTGAAGGAGTTGCGTTAATTCAAGACTACATCCGACAACTAAAGCTGCAACACTTTCTGCATGTTTTATGAAGCTTAAAATTTTTGGCAGCAGCAACCTCAAAATCTAATCAAATGAGGCATTCTGAAGGTCTATACGAAGGAAAAAATCTTATGAAATACATGTTTTGATATCTATTCCTCTTCGTCCTTCTCATGTGTCTTAAAATAGTTCTTTCAATAGTTTGCTGCTCACTCCTCACAACGAAGTAGCCCTCAACAACTTTTTTTACCAAATGCAGTCAAATAGGGTATCAAATCGTATGGAATACCTGTTTTGATATCTATTCCTTTTCGTCCTTCTCATGTATCTTAAATAATTCTCTCAACAACTCTCACGAATTAGCCTTTAACAACTTTTTTTACCAAATGCAGTCAAATAGGGAAAGGTCTTAGCACTTTCAAAATATGTAAGTCATTTTTCGCATCAGGGTGTCAAGGGCGCGGTAAATTGTACAAACAACATTTGAGTCCGGAAAATTCACTTAACTCTGCTAATAATAGTAAGATTTGTAAATTTTACATTTCATCCCAAAAATTGAAACAGTACGGTTACACTTCTTAAACTTCTTCACAGTTATGTAGGCTAATATAAAACTTTTATGCTTGCGAACTTTCATGGAAATCAAATCATAATCAAGTAAGTTATCGCTATTCAATTGTATGAAATTATAACAGCAATGACACATGTTGATTGTTGATACTTATTACAAATCGAGCTAGATACTCTTATTTTCTGCGGGTTTTCATGCAAATCCAAGTCATCATCAGCTATTACATGACAGCGGGACCTGGACCTCCAGGATTAATTTCCTCCAATCATCACAGTTCCGCGACCCCACCTACCAGTTGTTTACTCCCAACAAGGACCTGCTATCAGCTTATATTGTGTCTTCCCATCGAGTTCTCGCTCTTCCCGCTGGACGTTTACCTTGTGCTCTACCCGTCAATGTTCTTTTAGGTAGCCGATTTTCTTTCATTCTTTCTACATGCCCCGCCCATTATTATTTATGTAACTTTATGCAAGAGGAGGATCGTCAAATAGTTCATACAACTCATCATTATAACGAAGTCCCCATTCTGTTCCTTGTTTCACTGGACCATAGATTTTTCGTAGCTTTTGCGTTCAAATACTTTCACAGCCTTTTCGGATTCGCTCGTCGGGGCCCATGTTTTACTTCCATATAACAGCATAGGTTTGACTTGTGTTTTGTAAATACAAGGCACGGAGCAATATGCTGTATTTGCGGAGTTTATGCGGCATTTCATCTCGTCCTTTTTGGCACCTCTTCTATTCAGGTTGGCTCCAAGATAGACAAAATCATCCACACTTTCAAGGTTGAAGTCGCCTACGGTCAGGTTGTGTCGAACTGGAATTTCCTTCCTCGTTTGAGTCATGAATTTAGTTTAAGCTTCATTAACTTGTAGGCTGATTTGGCTCGCTTCAGTTTCTAGGCTCAGAAATGCCCCTTTGGCATTTAAGATTGAACGTGCCATAATAATGACATCATCAGTATATGGTACCAATTGTGTGGACTTGAACATTAGTGTACCCGAGGTTTCTGCTGATGTCTTCCTAATGAAGTGATCCAGCGCGATATTGAAGAGCATTGGGGCAAGTCCATCCCCTTATTTTAAGCTTGATTCCATTATAAAATTGTCCGTTAATTCACCGTTCACCTTCACCTGGAACTCTGTGGTTAGCATTGTGACCTTGACCATGCGGACCAGTTTTGTTGCAATGCCAAAGCATTATTTTGTGCAGCGCTTTTCTGTTGACACTGACGTATGCTTGCTTGTGGTCGATAAAGAGTTGGTGCACATCGATGTTATATTCCCGGCACTTTTTGGGCACCTGATTTTCTGAAAATATTGGTCTTTTGTAGACCGTCCACTTCGAAAGCCTCCCTGATACTCTCCTATGATATTACCCTTGTACGGCCTTAATTTTCATTCTATGATTTTGGAAAGCAGTTTATAAGACGTGTAAAGCAGAACAATGCCTCGATAAGTTTTACACCTTAACTTGTCTAACTTTTTGTGTACAGGACATATTGTAATTTTTCGCCAGTTCGCTGATAACTGCTCCTCTGGCCATATTATGCATATCCATCAATGCAGAAGGCTATTTATATAGGGACCCCCGCTCTGGAGCAGTTCTGCTGGTATTCCATCTATTCCAGGAGCCTTATTTTTCTGAGGTCCTGTACTGTTGTCTGCATTTTGTCTCTGGTTGGTGACACGACTGGGACCTCTTGCCCTGCTTCTGGAATGTTCACAGCTTCAGTCATTGTTGGATACGCTGTGAATGGCATCTGGAAATAATGCAGCCATCTACTTTTAATTTCGACCGGGTTGCCTATGATTGCCCTTTGTACACTTTTGCAAGGACTTGTTCATAGGTTGAAGCCGTCAATTAATTGTTTGATAGAGGCATACGCTAATCTAATTTCATGTAGGGTCATGTTTTCGTTTATCTCTTTGATCTTGGTGTTAATGGTCAGTCGTTTCTTTCTTCGGCACATTTTGTTAGCTTGTCGTCGAAGGCTTTTATATTGTGTTTTTCTGGTCCGAGTAGGTTGCTGGATGTATTCGCTTCTTTATATTCTTCGTCGTACCAATTATTCCTACTTTTCTTTGGTCGGCACCCCAAGACCTCCTCGGCTGCATCCGCCATCGCATCTTTTACTGCCTTCCACATCATTTTGATGTCATCATTACTTTTTCCCACCTGCGGGGATATATTCCAGCGCTGACATGTATGTGGACGCTACTGAGCTATCATTTAGTTTGTGTATCTGGTACCTTGGAGTAGCTGATGCTCCTTGTTTACAGCACTTGTAAAGACGGCATCAGAATTTGACCTTTATAAGGTAATGGTCCAAATCAGAGACAGCACAACTGAACGAGTGCATGTTGAGAATGCTGGTGGCCGCTCGTTTTTGAATAAGAACACGCTCAATTTGATAGAATGTGCGATTGTCTGGGGATGACCATGCTCTTTTATGGATGTCTCGATGTGGAAAGCGTTTCTCGGCCGATTTTTGTGCTGAAGTTACCCAGAACAGTTTTAATGTCATTTGATGGCAACGCATCTACAGTACATTCCAGAATGCTGTAAAATTTGTCCTTGATTGCCTCTTTCTTATATTCTATCGGCGCGTGACAGTTGACCGCCCCGACATTAAGAAATTTGGTCTTGATACGAATCGCGCAGAGCCTTTCGATAGCGGGCTTGCAGTCGGTGATAATTTGTTCAAATGTGCTCTCAACTCATGGCTTACCTGCAGTTTTCCGCTTTTAAACACGGTGTGCGTTCGCATATCAAATATGTCTTTACGGAACATCTGGTTTCCTGCACTGCGAGGTTATTCATTTATATTTATTTATTTCATCCAGAAGTTCTCGTAGTACACCTGGTTTGTTCAATGATCTAACATTCCAAATTCCAAAGAATAGTCTTTTAGACGTGGCGATAGTCTTTGCTGTTCGCCAGGTTCCATGACAAGTAAATACTAATTGGGGCGTTGTCACCGCTTTGGCTTCGTCGATTTCGGTCCACGAGTGGTATTTTATTTCGCACATACCCGCCGGCTAGCCATTTAGAGCACCCTCCATCCACAACCTGAGGAGGCGTCCGATGGGGAACCGAGAAACTCACACGGATTATAATATAAGTAATAGTCTGTAATTTGAACATGGTGAATTGGCTGAGCAATCAGAAAAATTATTTAAGCTGGAACAAATTGGCGCCTTTGGTGTAATTATGAAAGACACTCAGTAGCATTAAAATTAATTTGAATGATTCCTAATTCAAGTATTGGATGAATTATTCAAGTCATCCACTCATGCCATCCGAAATCTTGATTCGAATCCTAGAATGGCTACAAATCCCTTCTGGTAGGACCACTTGCTCGCCTTTTTCACCACTAAATTACATGTGCTCATCTTGATTTTTTTGAAATTTTCAGGGCAAGTTAATCTTATACATAGCCATTTATGTATCAAATTTTATTAAATTTGAGGATACCGTTACGTTTTTATTCAAGAAAATTTAAAATTGACAAATCGTACTATTACTAACAAAGTTGATCGAATTTCGATTTCTGACGTATTTTTGTTGTTTTACTTCATTGCTGGCCTACATTTATAAGTTTCGTTTATGTTTTTTTTTGTGTGAAACGTGTCGAATCATTAGGGTGGGAGGGATACGTTCCCCCTGCTCCCTTCGGTACAGATAAGGTAATTTTAACGCTAGTTTCGAAAAGATCTCATTACGACCTTTCCTATGATAACCTATACGACTACCAATAGCGAATTTTTTTTAAGGGTCTCCTCCTTATATGAAGAGACTCCCCTTAAAAACCTCTGAAAAATTGTTCACCCCAAAACTTTCAAGAAGTCACCAGGTCTGACCTTTCCACAAAGTTTCATAGCTATGGCTTCTATAGATTCGGAGAAAACCTGCGATGACATACAGAAGGACGAACGGACTCGCAGGTCGTGATTTCAATAGAGCTTTGTATTTTAGTACAAACCCCTCAAAAATAATTTGAAAAATATTTTGTACGTTAACAAGCGACATGTAGTCTGATAGGCTACGTCCGGTGTTTTGATAAGTATTACTCATTTGCTATGTGTTGCACAATACCAGTACACCCTATGTAAACTGGCACGCGCTGGGAGCTTGATATGATGTGTATCCTATATACACATCAAGGCTCCAGGGGAGAGAAAGATATTCCTGTATAACACTTACCTGCTACTTTATGCGTGTCAACTAGATCAGTAAAAGGGTGTTTTTGTTTAATGATTTAAGTTTTATTTTATTCTTTGTTTGGTTATATAATTCCACGTTCAGTTGACTATATTAATATTAATAACATATTTTGCTATTGAATTCTTTTAATAATTAATTCATTACAGAGACGTATAAAGTTCGAGCATTAATGGAACTTGTAAAATTTTTGCGATTTATATTTACTTTGATTATTTTTGTTATTTGAAGGAAATGTATTATATTGCTTGATATCATATTTGAAAAACCAATCAATTAAAGCTTCAACTGTTGCTCGGGCTGACGCCCTGAGCACGCAGTTTTATTAACGAATCAATTGATTATAATCCAACTGCTAGCGCCGGGCACAAAACCTTGGGACGCTAATACTCGGGCTGATGCCTTGAGTACGCAGTCAGATTGATAAATCAATCAATTACTAGTTCAACTGCAGGCCCCGGGCATAACTGCCTTGGGGCGCTGATACTCGGGCAGATGCCTTGAGTATGTAGTCAGATTGATAAATCAATCAATTACTAGTTCAACTGCAGGCCCCGGGCATAACTGCCTTGGGGCACTCATACTCGGGCTGATGCCTTGAGTACGCAGTTGAACGTTTTCTTAATTCGCTTATCCCGGGCTAAGTGCCTTGGGATAGAGTAAGCTTGGGCGCACGCTTTGAGCCAGCGAATGGAGAAATAATTCTCAATTTTCTTACTTCTACAATTTTCTTTTATACTATAACTATGCTGACTTTATTGCTTACCGACTAAAATAATTAAGACAATTTACCATTTAAAAGTTCAAAATTCAACAAGAAAAACAATTTAATGAATTTAGTGCCATCTCTCTGTGACTGGTGCAACCACAAAGCTAAAGCTTTCGCTTGATTTGCAATGCATGTAACCAATTCGTTCCGCTGGGCGGTACGTTCGATTGCGAAGTCTTGTGTGTATATGTTTGATACTTAATACGAGTATGGATACACACCCACTTCTGCTAAACCATGATACGAAGCCGCGCCCATAGATGCTTTGATAACAATTCGCAGCTTTTCGTATATGTATGTTGTCATTAACAGTACACAGAGAGAAACGATGGAACACGAACCGAGCAATATTTGGACTGCGGCTCCCGTAACATATGCATCCGACGGCAGATCTGTCTTCTTCTGGGGTCGTTTTTAAACGAAAACAAAAGCTAATGAAACATTGAAGTTTGCAAAACGCGCGACATCTATTATTCAATTTATTTATATTTTGTAACCGCAGTAAATTTGCTGATATGATATGGGTAGCAATAAACACATTGAGTCAATCGCTACGCTAATCCCTCAATGCATTATTACCTAATAAAAAAAATAAAAAAGGAATATAGGCTTTCAAAAATTACACTTTTTCTTATATGTAGATTTCCCAACTAATAATATGATTTTAAAATAAAATAAAGCCCTCACCGTGAACAAGTGTTTCATCAGAATATTAAATGGCATTAAACACTGTTAGTAACTATACTCCTCCTTAATTATGTAAATCTATAACTTCATTACCTTCTTACCAAAGAAAACCCAACGCAAATCACTTTAACCCTTCAACAAATCTCTGCTAATACTCTAATTAAAACAACTTACAATAACTCTACTTGTCAAATTTCCGCATGAATTATCGGAACAAATCGCGAAAATATCACCTAGATCCTTTTATAGCGACGTTATTCTTGTCGTTCTGCTCCAGTTTATCTTCGCATAAATTTAGCACAATGCTCAAAAAACAATCCTCAACTCAAAGCCACTAAGCGATGCCTTGAAGCCTTTTTCGCATTTCCTCGGTACTCCTACTCCTTGAAATAAATGCTCCAGGGATTAAATTACTTCAAGTTGAGTAACTTGCTCCTTTAACACGACAAGTTTACTGCGTCTTTGACTCCCGTGGAAAGCTGAAGGAAATTCATCCATGTATTCAGAGGCTCACTTTTTCTGAAATCAAAATGAAATGTGCAAATTCATTATTGTGATCATTGTACGAAGATTAAGGAGATAATATTTTATGATTACTTGAATATAGAGCAATGATATGAAATCAGGACATGAAGTGGTGTTAAGGCGAGAATGGCGTGCTAATCAGTTGGGATTCTTTTTGGTTTCAGCTTTTAGATATAGTCAAAATTTACAATGTATAGAGGTTTGTACCTGGGACTATCTTCGTTTTTAATTGTATTGATAGATTTTTCGAGTTTATGAATGCTAAAGTCTACTGAAATAAATGTTTGCTGACTAAATCAGCAGCAAGAACTTAATTTACAAGATGAGCACCTTCAGTAGCTCGGTAAAGCAATCTTGGGGCTAGACTGCAAATTTTCAAAATGTCATATCTTACACAAAAATGCCTTTACCCAGTATTCAACAAAGTGATGAAAATTTTATTCAAAAGTTAAATGCATTCCTTTCAAAAGCTGGATAGTACCGATACAAATAAACTTTTTAGTTATTATAACAAAAGTTAAGTAATTACGTAGTCGTGGGCCGAGCGGACGAAAAAAATAAAAATTTTCACCGGGAGTAATAAGTAAGAATAACGGTATTTAGTTAAATTAAATTTCACTTTCTTTATTCTTGGCACAGATTACAAGGATTGTGTCTTACGACTACCCGACAACTGAGAGAGAAGTCTCATAGCAAATTTCATAATTGCTGACACCGCGTCTGGCTTTTTAGCATTTTCTAGAAATGATTCTAATGTTTTCCAGGCGGTGTCAGTTTTACCTGAATCTCGGATTTCTGCATATTGCAAATTCACTGCAGATGTATGGGAATGTTTTTTGTATGCGGAATGTGCTGTATCATATGTAACTTCTCCCCCCTTTGACTTTGGATTCTCCTGAATACTATTTTCAATTTTAACAATTTGGGTTTTCTGTTTCATGTAATACAATATTAGTAATGCCATCAATATCAGTAATATATTACTTAAGCTTGCATTAATGCCAAAATTAGTGATTTTACTTAATTGGAGTTCTTCGATTTTTTCTGTGTTTTGAATATTTTGGATAACAACGTCGTCTAAAGTCAATTTATCTGGGAAATTTACATTCTTTATATTAGGATAGGAATATCTTGAGGTCATAGTCTAGCACTCCTTGCGTGTAGACGTGTTTTTAATTCGCTCCTGTCAAGAATTTTCATAAATTAAAATAATTCTTAAAAACGTCAATTAGAAAGTAATTTTAGAAAGAAACTTATTACATCGTCGAACTGTTCGAACAATTTATCGAGTATCTGGATTTTACCTGCTAGAAAGTTTCAAAAAAGAAGAAAAAGTGAAGGAGCCCGACGTCTTCCCACCGCTGGGGGAACTAGAGCCAGGCATTTCTAAAATGACAAATGATAAAATCATAAAGCGGAAGAACGAAGAAGACAACTGTGAGCATACCAAGCGTATTACGCTTTCAAGCGAAGATTACGAAAAAGTAATCAGGAAAAACGCAAGGGTTACGAAACAAAACGACAAGTTGAAACTCCGTATACAAAGTTTGGAGGATATGGTCCGGACGTTATCAAATGCGAGCAAACCAAAAGTGAAGCCACAGATTACACCCGGCAAAGAAGAACCAATATTAACTAAGAAGAATGAGAAAAAGGAGACAACAACAACAAGCAAGACGAACGAAAAAGCAGTACCAACACAGAAGACTCAAATATACAAAACAAAATCGCAAGAAACGAGCAAGACATCAATCCATGATGCTGAAAATATCCTGAGCGCAGGAGGAGCGAATGACAGCGCCAATTATTATGCGGTGCTGCCTGCAATGAACGAAGAAATGGACATCGAGATGGAGAGCAACGATAGCATAGGTAATATTGATAGTAGTAATAATTTCATTCAATATTTAAAATTAAAAAATAAGGAGAAGGAGTAGAAGCCAACCAGTGTGTCTGCTGGTTCTCCTAATAAAATTTATAAGGTAAATGAGAAAGTTCCTCCAGTTAACGTTTTTGGGCAGCGTGGAGGAGATATGGTTCGGTTATTGGCAGCCGAACATAAAATCGATAACTTTGAAGTTAAGAGAGTGACCGCTGATAAGCTCTCGATCAAGACAAAGACACTGGCTGATTTCAAACTGAAGAAAGATGCTCTTAATAGTGTCAAAGCTCCCCACTTCACAAACACGCCAAAGATGGAAAACAATCAGACCTTCCTGTTGAAAGGCTTGGACTGTGGGGAGAATACAGTTGATCTCCTTGAAATGTTGCAGGAAGCAGCACCAGCTGTTAAGTTCATCTGTGTGAAAAAATTTTCTACAATGAGATCAACTGTCGAAGCTAAAATATGACCATTTTCTTCGGTCCAAATTTCCAACGACAGCAGTCCGAGTGCCCTCCAACAGGTAAGGTACTTAAACTTTACAGTTGTAAGGTGGGAACGCCTTCAAAAAACTGAGGTCAACCAGTGTTACAGGTGTCAAAGATTCGGTCATTCGGCTGCCAATTGTGCAATGCACTATCGCTGTGTTAAGTGCAAAGATATTCACGCCCCCGGTGAATGCAAATTGGCTCAGGTGGAGCCCAAAGAAAAATTGTATTGTGTTAATTGTGGTATTTTTGGTCATCCAGCGTCATATCGAGGATGCCCTCGGTATCAAGATGCAAGAGCTAAATTTTCGCCAAAAGAAACCAAAGTTAATCACAATTTGTTACCTCCCAACTTCGTCAAACCCGGGGTATCATTTGCACTTGCTGCCAGAGGACCAGCAGACAACAATATAAATAAAATAAATAATATAAGTGCCAATAATGAGCTGCTTTTCAAAATCTACCAGCAACTTGAACCTCTTTCAGATAGAATTAATAAACAGGACCAAAAAATCAATTTCGTTTCTCAACGTTTAGGCCAACATGCTGCAAAATAGTTTGTCATCCAGTCACATTCCCATGGATAGGATTCGCCTCATCTCGATCAACGTCAACTCCATTGTTACTATACATCGGCGTGATTATCTCCTTGAATTCATTGTTAAGCAAAAGCCTGACATCATGCTTCTCACCGAAACCCACCTCAATTCAGGCTTCATAATTATTATATTCTTGCTGGTGACCTGAACGCAAGACCTAAAGAGGTGTATTCCTGAAATCGTGGATAACAGAGAACCAAATTGAATACAGGTGCAATCTATATGGGTCGGAGTTCCCAACATACCCTAGGAGAAACTCATATTTGAACCTCTGCATTACTGACGCAAGACTCAAATTCAACTTTAATAGTCCTCAACGGAAATTGCAGGTGCTTCCTTATGATAGCGACCATAACGCAATCGTAATGGAAATCAATCATCACAGGGACGATTTCTTTCTCATTCCAGTTCAACATGAATATCATCGGTTGAATTTCCAAAAAACATACTGGGGAAAGTTTCAAAAGAAGTTTAATCGAGAGTACCAGAAGCAATGTCCCCCTTTTGATGGTGGCAACTCTTTCTCAATGGTTCTTCATGACAGGAATCTAACTAACGATGAAATAGATCTCTATTTGTCGAAGTTAGAGAAGCTGACGTTGGAAACGATTGAGAAAGTAGTTCCCAAGGTTAAACATCGAAACAATATGGAAGGATATGAAACACCAACCATCGCAAGGTTCAAAAGATTGAAAAACCTTCTTCTCACCCGCGTCAGCAATATTTATCGATGATTTTTAGACTACAACCATCCCTTGTTGGCTTTGTTGAAATTACACCTGAAGAATGTCCAGAACTTAATCCGTTCATACTTCAGGAGTGAGGTCAACAATCGGAAAAATTAAGGGGTATTAGCCCACAGGACCTAGACTGCGTTTTCGCGAACGTGAATAGCAAGAAGTCTCGAGTGAAGGTATCGAATCTTGAAGTCACTAGTGATGAGATAAACTTCTCGATAGGGCTGGTATCGAAATTGATCGTACGGCTCTGGATAGAAATGGAAACAGGATTATATGTGAAGGATTGCAGAAATTTGCCCTGATTGGAACACATTTTGAATTGGTTCATCTACCAAACCCTGAGAGAGGGAACGAAATATTTTCAGAGGTCGTTGAAGTAAAAGTTTCCGACTTCGAATCAAGCCTGGATGGCCAATCAATTCTTCATTTCAATGAAACATTTACAACTGACCTCATACCGAGCTTGAATCTTATTGATTATTTTGTCAGCTATGAAGACAAAAGAAGATGGTGTTCCAAATGTAGTTCTTCGACATTTTCCGGAGGTTGCTATTAGGAATTATTGCATATTGTTCAACAAAATGTCGAGCAATTCATATTTCCCAAATGAGTGGAAAAGGCTAAGGTATTTCCGATCTTGAAGAAAGGAAAAGAATATTCGTGCCCGAAAAGCTATCGCCCAATCAGCTTGCTGCCTAACATCAGCAAGGTGTTTGATGTGATACTCAACAGGGCATTAAACGCACACGTTGAGGAATATGAGTTGATGCCGAATCGCCAATTCGGTTTTCGTGCCAGGCATTCAACCACACATGCAATAACGAAAGTAACCTCAGACATTTGTTGGAAACTAAATAATAGACAATGTGTTGGAGCATGTCTCATTGATATGGAGAAAGCCATCGATACGGTATGGTTCGATGGACTAGTTTTTAAACTCCTTCAGGACAAGTTCCCCAGACACCTTGTCGCCATGATGTGCAATATGTCATATGGGAAATTGTTTGTTTTAACTGATGGACATCTGACAACAATGCGCGAGTTCAAGGTCTTGAATGGTCTACAGCACGGAACAGTTACTGCACCCCTGCTCTTCTCAATCTTCATTCGCAAGCTATTGAACAGCTTTGATTTTACATCTCGCCAACACGATCATTGGTAGCGTTTGCTGATAATCTGATCATCTATACGGTAGGCCGAGAAGCTACAATAGTTTAGAGCAATCTCCAAAAAATGTTCAATCATGTGCAGCTGTACACTGACAATTTCCGAATGAAAATCAATGCGCAGAAGTGTGAAACAATCTTGTTTCGGACAACGCTGCAGGGGGTCAGTTAAGACCTGAAACGTAATTGGAAAGATTTCAACATCATGGCTGGCGAGGGTAGTTTAGAACGAGTCCCACATAAATCCTGTGTTCGATACCTCGGTGTTTATCTCGATCAGTATCTGTGCTATACTGAAAATGTCAAAATCATGCTCAGTAAGGCACTAAAAGTAGTCAGGGCCCTACGAAGACTCTTTTATTCCAAATACATTGATCAAAAGATCAAAATTATCTGTTACAAGGCCCTAGTTAGACCAGTTTTGACATATGGATGTCAGATCTGGTACAACCAGAATGGTAGTACTATGGGAAAATTAAGAATTTTCTAAAGGAAATGTCTTCGTGCATGTACTGGTTTGTACAGAAAGCCTGAAACGGATTGGAAATATTATATATCGAGTAGAAGAATTTATCAAACTGCTGAAGTGGCAAGAGTCGATATCTTCATATTGAAACTTCTTCCGGATCATATTGCAAGATCTGTGACTATGAGTGAAAACCCTTGAATTTCACAGCCGTTCCACCCTACAGACGGGTATATTGCGACTTGCCTCTCTACTGTCTTCATTCCTCCAGAAGCATTCATGTATTTGGGCATGAATCGATACGTTTTTGATTCTGATGGCGTCCCAGACATATATCACATATATCGACGGGCCACCGATAAGCAGATAAAATATCCTCCGAGTTTGAGTTCACGAGACCAACAATTTCAATGGAGATACTCATTTGCTAGATTTGTTGAGGCTGATCGAATTGAGACGGCGCATTCCGGGATTTGTTGGCTGAATGACAGTGTCTGAATTATTCGTGTTTATTTCCAGTTTTTGTGTTTTTCGTTATTTAGTTTTTGAGTTTCAGCTACATTTAGTATTGTTGTTTATTTTGTGTTAAAAATTAGGTATAGGTTAGGTATATGTTATGTTTATTATATTAGGTTAGAGATAAGGTTAAACGCTTAGGTTAGGAACATTGCTATAGAATTTTTTAGTATAAGATAAAGTTTTTGATTGCATTTTATTAGAATTAAGTTAAAACATATTAGGTGAAGGATCAAAGTTCACTCTTGTGTTAAGATTATAAATAATTTTAGATAGTGTTGGTTGGTTTTTTCTCCTTTTGAATGAAATAATATGTAACAATCTTCATTGATTTGAATTTGCTATAGTTTTTTTTTTTAATGTGATGATAACGTATAAATTTAGAGAGCCATTTGGACCATTAAGTTTTTGGGCCATTAAGTTTTTTATTATTATTGCTTGGAGTTTGCTTTATATTCTTTTAAAATTTATAACGATTAGTATTAAATAAAGCGCTTTTGACTTTGTCTTTGATAGGAAAATCTTTCATTGATTTTGTTTATCGTGTTTGAAAAACAGTGATTAAGAGCTGCAATTGAACAATTTTTGAAATTTATGAGAAAGTTTTCTGTTACATTTACTTTTCTAGCATTGCATATTTGATTTAAAATAAGATTTTTAGCGTTTTTGATTACAATTGTTTCTCTGTCAATTTCAAATATTTCTGTATTTTGGTTTCTAACTAATTTACAATTATTTTTGTAGGCGCAATGCTTCGTTATTTTTTGTTCATTAAAGTATTTATCACTTTCATATGTGTACCGTGTATTTTCTATTCAAAAAACTATTTCATTTGGGGAATTTACTTCTTTACGCTGTTCGTTTGTTATTGGCAGTACCATTTTGAGTTGGATATTCATGAACTCAGTCGGGATTTTAATAGCAACAAGTTGGGTAAACAGACCTACGCTCATGTTAGAAGGGTTTTGTACCCAACTTCTCAGAAATGCAGTCACCAGCAATGAATAACCTCAAGAAATATGTCAAAGAGATGTGCACGTTTATAAGAAAATCCGAGGTTTTTATTTTTTCAATGGTCGCCATTTTGTTGCAAACCAACAAAAATCACTCAAATCATGAATTCTCAAAAATACTATGTTATTGATCTTATTGGAAAATTTCAAGAATATCAAGTAAAAACTGCAGTGACTGATTGGATGGAAAGTCCATAAAAAACCAAAATCATGTGTTATTGTTGTTGTAATTGGAGATATTTCAAACGGCTATAACTTTCGTGTTTATCATTCGATTTTCATCAAACTTACAAATTTTAAGAACCCTTAGCAGGGCTACGTAAATATCCAATTTCGTTCAATTTAAGGGTACTGACGCGATTTTATTGGGGAAAACGTGAAATTCGAATATCATACTATTATTAACAAAGTTGAGCGAATTTCGACTTCTAAGGTATTTTTTGTTGTTGTACTCATAAGCATCTATCACCATAATTTTTTTCAGATTTTTCGGATCACAGCTGTCCAATCGTGAGGGGGGAACACAAATTTTTCGTGTATTTCCCCTCCCTGTGCGTCACTCGAAGCAAAAAGTATCAAACTAAGACCTGTTTTGAAAAGTTCTCATCAAGACCACTCCCTTATATGGGGAGACCCGCCCTTAAATACCTTATAAAATTTTTTGTAGTTGAACTTTAAAGAGAGCATCACTCTGCACTTGTATACAAAATTTGATGTTTCTAGTTTAAGTAGTTTGCGAGAAAAAGTGCTGTGACACATGGACCGACGGACGGACGGACGGGCGGACAGACAGGTCGCGAAACTAGTAGGGTTTTGTAAAGTTATTTTACAAAACCCTAAAAATGAGAACTTTTTGTCAAATTTAAAGAATCCAACCCTTACGAATTGCAATTTGCTCACGTCTATATTGAACATTTTGATTTCTTCGTCAGAGAGAATGTTGGGGTGTAACATACCGTATCTTGCAGATGCAATGTTGTCTTGAATGTGTTCTATTCTGCTTTTGAATATTTGATCATAATATAATATGACTTGTGATTGTAAGTCGGTCTCTAGTTGCAATATCTCCAAGTGCTTTAATAGTGTTACTTAGATTTTTGTTAATTTCAATTTGCTGGTTTGCGTTTTTGACTAGGTTATGGTTATTCATGTCGATTGTCTTAAGATGTTCGTCAATGTTTTTCTTGTCTTGGTCGTCCATAGTTCCAAAAAGAAAATTTGTGCATTACCTACTAGATTAATCACTCCTCGCTTAGGGCTTATGTCTGAGGGTGTAATTGTTTTAGTTTTGAAAGTTAAGTCTATGTTGGCCTTGTAAATGTTCCGCGTTTACCTTGAACTCGTTAATTACTCTCAATATCGGTGGAGTTAATTATGTGCAGGACGATACTAGATTTTGTGGAAATTTCGACTTTGTTTAGTTGGATTTGCGTGAATCCTGAAGTGTCTTCAATCCTATGTATGCTCAATTGTCCGTTGATAGGGGTCAGCAAGAAAAACAATATTATGGCGAGTGTTAGGAATTGCTGTTAGAGAATCGTTGAATATTTAAATTATATAATGATTATTGTAGAGGGTTGGAAATATGACAAAGTCAAAATCTCAGATTAATAATTTTCCCTGAATGATTTCGAGTATAACTTTGTTCCGAATGTAAGGAATATTTTCTTGTGGAAATGTTATTTGCCAATTTCTAGAAATGCTTTCTACAATGCTGCAACAGAAAACGCTACAATCACTACCGTTATCTTGTTGCGGAGTGTTTTCTAAATCAACTAGGGTGAATTCTGCTAACTCAGTAGGTATTCCTCGTTTATTGATGGACTCTTCTTTCAGGAAATCTGTTATGGTTTCCAAGATTTGAGGGTTTGGTACTTCTAATGAATCGCAATATTTAATCGTTTTTTGTGGAAAATCAATGACACTAACGGTCTAGTGATTTTGATTGATATGGATTGTTATCAGAAGGATACCCAAAACGAATATATTCATATTTCGCGTCCATCTTTTGATAGATTCGTAACATGATCTTAGAAGGCGTGGGATGAAAAATGTGTTCATGCACATACTTTGGGTAGATTTGGGGAACTGTCTCTTTCACTGCGTTTTACTATAAGTTCCAAATAGAATTCTATGATTTTGTTGTTGAGCCATTTGTCATTTTGAAGTGTTTTAATATCGCGCCTAGTAATATCAATTCGGAATTTGGAGGTTAAAATGTCATCATCTGTGCCTTCGTTTAGTGTGCTATTTATTATTGATCATTGCTCAACTATAAATTCTGAGAATCCACCAGTATTGTCATTATGAATTTTGTCGCTGGAGAACAAATTATGTTTCAAAGGTCGTTTGATATTGCTTGGGTGTATTTTTTTCGAGTTTACTTTTAACAAATCATGGTTGGTATTTCAATCTCGCTGCTTTGTAATTTTTAATGAAACAGGCCGTCCTATTTTCCTCGTAATCTTCGCAATTTTTATTTGCTTTTCCAATCCATTTTTGCTTTGCGATTTTAAGGTGTTCTCAAACTCTCTCGAAATTTATTTAATGGAATTGTACTTCATTCGGAGTGCATTTAATTATGGAATGGTACCTTTCATTGTAGTTTCTAACGGCTTGTCGCATTCTTCTCTTAGTAGAGATTTTTCTACTTTTGTCCCATGAAATCTTTCTATGGCTGCGATTCCTGTGCTATTGTGTGTGTTAAGTGTAATTCCACGTTTTCCGTATCTAGAAATTCTTGCATTAGTACTCCTACTCGTGCAAAATGTTCCTCTAAAATCTCTATTAATGTCACATAATTTCTATCGTTCAACCAGTATACGGACTCAGATTTCGAAAATTTGTCGATAATTGTGAGAAAAGATTGTTCATTATAGTAAAAAGGTCTATTTGGATTATTTGGATAATATTGTCTGCGGTTTCCGACAAAATAAAATTTAGTTTTGATGGGTTTGCGATAATATTTCACCGCTTGACATACCTCGCATTGGCTGATCACAATGTGAATGAGTTCGTATAATCTCGGATAATATATTTTGAATTTGACTTTGTTAAATGTTTCTAAAATTCCGGAGTGTAAGCTTTCCTAAACGTGGTAAAGCGAAATTTTTTTAATGGCTTCTACCTCCGTTTCAACGTCTTGAGCCCTAAATGAACATCGTATGAATTTAATTTGTTTATCATTCGATAATAGTTCCCGAAGTTTTTCTTGAACGATATTGTATTTATGATCTGATGGTACAGAATATATGCAAGTGGTCCCTTTTCGGATGTATCTTCGAAAATATCTCCGCGATTTTCAAAATCGTATTCGGCGATATAAATAATACGCTTCTTGTGCATAAATTCTATTTCTAATACTTTATTTTTCGTATTTGTGTATTGTATTCGTATTTGTGTATTGTATTTGTTGACAATTTCTTCTTTGACTGGGATATGGTCAAGGAGTTCTTCCTCCGCTGAGTGTATCGTTACCATTGTAGCATTATCGTCGTCATTTTCAATGTGTAAAAGCATTCCCAGATCAGAAAATGTATTTGTGTTTGTTTTATGGGAATCGGATTTGACGGATTTGGATTCTTTCAATGGTTCCATTCTACTCAGAAAATCGGCTACACGATTTTCCTTTCTTTTGATATATTTGATGTGAAACTGATATTCGTCTAATTTTAATAACCACCTTTGGTATCTTGAAGAGAGGTCCTTGCCTTTATACTTCGCTTGCAAATATTTGATTGGTCGGTGATCCATAAGGATTTTAAATGTATTGCCATATAGGTATGGTCTGAAATATCCCACAGACCATATTATAGCTAAACATGCTTTATCGGTCGTGGAATAGTTACGCTCGTAACAGTTTAGTGTTCTAGATGCAGAGCAAACAGGGTGACCCTCTTGTGAAAGAACGGTGCCTATTGCATAATTTGAGGCATCTGTGGTGAGCTGGAAAGGCTTGCTGAAATTTGGAAAACGCCAAATTGGGTGCGAGCTTATTAATGTTTTAAGTTTTTCGAATGCTTCGATATAATTTGGATCTTTTGTATTTATTTTACAATCTTTTCTTGAAAATTTCGTCATAGGCTGTGCCACTTTGGCGTAATCTCGTATGAATTTACTATAATAGCCTGTTACTCCTAAAAAGCTTTTGAGCTGTTTCTCGTTTCGAGGTAATTTTAATTCTTCAATAATTTTAATCTTTCCGCGATTGGGTTTTATACCTTCTTTAATAATAATATGTACTAAAAAATTGGTTTCTCTTTACATAAAATTGCATTTGTCAATTTGAACTTTGGGTCGATTTTCTTTAAAAACTTTAAAAATGTCTCTTATTGCATTAATGTGCTACTGTAGTGAGGTACTGAATATGAGAACGTCATCTAGATAGACGACCCAGGTTTTATCAATGAATTCTTGGAACACCTCATTCATGAGTCTCTGGAATGTCGCTGGCGCATTTTTCAGACCAAACGGCACTCACACAAACTCGTAAAGACTATGGAGAGTTACAAAGCCCGTTTTATGTCTGTCCTCCTCCTTCACCAAAATTTGATGATAGCCATTGGCAAGGTCTATCGTCGAAAAGTATTGGGCTCTACCAAGTTCGTCTAACAGAGAATCAATGTTTGGTAGAGGATATTTATTATCTACAGTACCGTCATTAAGTTTTCGGTAGTCAATCACTAACCGAAATTTTTTATTTCCTGAGTTGTCACTCTTTTTAGGAATTACAATCAATGGACTTGAATATTTTGAACAGCTTTTTGAATTATTCCTTGCGATTTCATCTCTTTCATCTGTCTGCGTACCTCCTCTTCATGTTTAGGGGGCACCGGTAAAGTCTTACGTTTATTTGAGCATCTGTGATTGTTTTAATTTCGCGCTCAATGAATGGAGTACTTGTAAATATGTCTCCTTGTTTATAAAAAATACCTTCGAATTTTTCTATCACCTTTGTAATTTTCGTATATTCCTCTTCATTCAAATGTTCTAGTTTTAGTCTTTCTAAACAATTATTTTGGATACTTTCTAATGAACAAATTTCATTGAGAGTGTATGGGGTATTTATGAATTTAATTATTTGTCCATTTAAGGAAATGGTTTTGTCTTCGACATCAATTAAAGTTTCTAGTGTATACCAATTATGAACTGGTATTTTCTTCTCCATAAGGATTTAACTTTCCATCTAATTCTGGCTTCAGATGGTAGTTTAAATTCCCTAGGAGCAACTGTTTGCACTTCATACTTTATTACATCTTTCCTTGTAATTGTACTGAATAAAATGGGTTTAATTGGCACTTTCTTAAAATAATCAATTGCTTCATCAATTATTGAAAATGATGAACTGGTATGGATAAGACCGGTAGCTCGTTTTCATTTATCGTTATTTTTATCATGGGGAGAATCTATTATTATTAACTTCTATTGTTATTAACTTTTAGAAAATTGGATGGAGTTCGTATTTTCGTTACCAATGTCTGGAGATAAATTTTGCGATGAATTTCTCGACTGAACTCTTTCAAGGTTATCAATTTCCATAGGTCTGGCCTTTTTTAAACGAAATTTTCATTTCTGACAAACCAGTTTTGGCCCGATTGCCGACATTGGCCAGAATTTTTGGTGAAAGTTTGAATATTCGGTTCTGGATAATGATTATTACTTCGTTATCCAGAATTTGTATTGAAACGGATTTGCCCGTTAGATTGCTCTGATTCCGATATTGACCCGGGTAGTTGTTTGATTGGTTATTAGTTAAGTTTGTGTTTCGGTTCTGTCTATTCTCGTGAGACCTTTTAGATTGTCCCAGTCTACTAGATTGTTCAATATCTGAATTTTGATTATTTCTATAACTGTTAAAATTTTTATCGCGATCACTCCCGAAAATTCTCTTTCTGTACTCATATCTTATTTTTGAATTCTCGAAAAGCCAACTTGTCATAATATTGATTATATTATTAATATCATGCATATCTATTATTTTATCTAGAAGGATTCCCTGCGTCATTTCTTTAGCAGTGTTGACGAGAATCGCGTCAACATTACCAAGATCCACGTACGGGGAATCCCTGTAGTAAATACATAGCTCATCTTTTTAGGTCTTTGAAAAATTTTTTTTTACAAAGACCTAGTAGTTTCGCGACCTGTCAGTCCATCCGTCCGTCCGTCCGTCTGTCCGTCTGTCCGTGTGTCACAGCTAGTTTCCTCGGAAACTACAGAAGCTAGAATGCTCAAACTTTGTGAAAAGGTCAGAAGTGATAGTCTCTCAAAAGTTAAGGTCTTACCAAAAATTTAAAAATTGTTTAAGGGGGCCCCCCTTATAGCGAATTAGCCCCCAAACTTCTTGAAATTTTGCAATTATATAGACTAATATAAGATACTTACGTTCACAAAAGTTAGTCGAGGTCGAATCATAGTCAATTGAGTTATAGCCATTTCAATTGTATGGAATTACAACAACAATAACGCGTTGTTATGGTTGATATATATCGGAAATTGACCTGGACACTTTTGTTTTCTTTCAATTTTCACTGGAATATGTTCAATCAGCCAAGCATTCAGAAAAATCATTTAAGCTAGATCAAAATGGCGGCTGCACTTATGAAAGAAACTGTGCATCTTTTGCATAAATTTGAACGATTTCATATTCAAGTATTGGATGAATAATTCAAGTTATCGATTTACGCTATTAGAAAACTTGTTTCTAACCGTAGGATATTTACAAAGACCTTCTGGCAGGAACACTCTCCTGCTCACTCATCTTGTTTATGCTTAATTTTTTGTAAATTTAGTGCTAGATCACTTACTGTGTCAATTTGAAGATCGCTTATCATCCGGTAAATTTCGTATGGCTCTGTATCGGGTTTGTAGCGTAGTTTTAGTGCTTTTTTGATGGCGTTCCAATCATTTGGCTCCCTTATATTGAACACAACGTCCTTCGCTGCTCCGGGGATCTTCCCAAAAAAGATGTGCCGTGTTGCTACTCGTTTTAATTCCGGATCTTCGATACCGTTGAGATAGAATTTGATGCTGCTGATGAAGGAGTTCATTGAGACATCCCTTGTCCCAGTAAATGTCGTCATGTGCCGTATCTCTTTCATGATTTTGTGAGATGGGTCCAATCCATGATTTTGAGATATTGTCGTTTGATTAATGGCTTCGGTCAAATTTGATCGTCTATACTGCTGTTGTTAATTAGTAGTTGTTCTGCTGCTGTAAGTTGTCCGTATTCTGTCTCTTTTGCGAGAAGCTTCTGTTCCAATTCGTAAATCTTTACTTCCATCATTGATTGTGTTCTCATTTCAGTGAAAATAGCGTACCGCTTCTCCCTTCTGTTTTGTATGCACTATCACACTATTAATTTGTTCATTTGAGTTTATTCACTTTTTGTTAATAGCAAGAGATCCGGCAGCCTCACCGGAGATTTTAAACAGCTTAAAGGCCTTGATTTCGCTGTTCTTGCTTGAAATTATTAATTTTAAAGGGGAGAATTTAATGCTATTATTTTAAATCGCTGGTTGTCACCGTTTCGTGATTTCACTTTGCCGATTTATTTTCGTATCGACCGCATAGTATAGTAAAACGGTTTTTAATTCGCGTTACCTTTTGTTTCACCGACTGCGCCAATTACGTGGTCGTGGGCCGAGCGGACGAAAAAATAAAAATTTCCCCCGGGAATAATAAGTAAGAGCAACGGTATTTAGTTAAATTAAATTTTACTTTCTTTATTCTTAGCACAGATTGCAAGGATTGTGTCTTACGACTACGCAACAACTGAGAGAGAAGTGTCTTCTCATAGCAAATTTTATAATTTCATAATATTGCTGACACCGCGTCTGGCTTTTAAGCATTTTCTAGAAATGATTCTAATGTTTTCCAGGCGGTATCAGTTTTACCTGAATCTCGAATTTTTACCTCTTGCTAATTAACTGGAAATGCATGGGAACGTTTTTTGTATGTGGAATGTGCTGTAACATATGTAACTAAGTAGGCATTTTTATCGATCTATGTTCCATTGTAAGTTACGCGGTGTCAGCAATATTATGAAATTATAAAATTTGCTATGAGAAGAAGTGCTATTGTCATCAAATTTGGTTCCAATGTTGTGGCTTCTTGGTGTTCTAAGAAGATTTTACCATACTGGAAGGTCTTTCCATAACAAATACAACTTATTAGTTTCTCTTATGCCATTTTCATGTCAAGAGTGGATTCGAAAAACCCGAGCCTTTCGTAATTTAGTATCGTTCCAGTGCTCACTCCTCCTATATTAACTTCGCTATCAGCTTGGTTATTAGTTGCCCTCTTGAGTCTAGGTTAAGAGGGCAACTAGGTCATGTGAAAATCTTGAGTATTAACAAAATTTGTTCCGCCTCTATTAAGATATTCCGAAGCTCACAAAAGTAATGCTCTGGGTAAAGGGGCGGATCCAGAAACAAATTTCGGAGGGGGCTTTTGAATTTATTTTGAAGCCTTTTTTCATCAAAAATCTGCACCGATACAACGTGAGCGTCCCAATCTGGGCGGTTGCGCGTGCTTAAGCAGTTGTGCAATAACCTCTGCTTGGATGGGTTAGCGTTTGGTGAATCATGTAAAGCATTTTTCAATGCAGTTCTCCTGATGCTATTCCTATAAATATAAATGGTGGCAGTAGGAGTTAGAAGGGCCTACTTTAGAAGGCCGGCTACTTCACTACAAGGTTTTTCATGGTTTTCTTTATAGGCCAATGGGGGGACTAAGTCTCAAATTGGCGTGAATACTGGAGTAGTATGAGTATAAAGGAAAGGTTGTGAATGACATAACAAGGGATGGAAAAGGCTGATGGATCGTTGCAGTCTTTGCATATAGACATCATAGACATCTTTTAAATCGCTCGTATCAAATAAAATAAAATAAATTTTTTTAAAAACGTCAGTTCGAAGTTAACTTTTATCGGAAAAACTTATATTAATGAAGCTGGGGAAATGACGAATACGAAACTGGCGATAATCACTAAGAGAAAAAATAACGAAGAAAACTCCGCAGATGGAGGGTGCACAAAAAAAAATAAATAAATAAAAGCGGACCATCAACAAATGATCAAATTGCAAAAAAATGATGAGCTACGGCTAGTGATACAGTCCCTGAAGGATCTAGTCAAGAAAGGGATGAAGCCTCAAAAGAGGCAGCCGCAAAATCGATGGCAACAGGTAACAAAGTCGGAAAAAAGTGCAAAGCTAGCAATTCCAAAAGAAGTTCTAAGTGCTGGTGGCACCAACGAGAGCCAAAACTATTTTGCAGCGCTGGAGGGATTAACCGAAGAAATATAAATTGAAGAAAACATTGAAGGTAATTCTAATCAATGACTTAAATTTTATTCAGTATTAAAAAAATAAAAATAAGGAGAAAAATCAGCACGCAGCTCTGCTGGTTCTTCTGAAAAAGCTTCTTACAAGACAGAAAAAGTTCCGCCAATCAGCGTGTTCGGACAAAGCGGAAAAGATATGGTTCGGCTATTGGCAGCCGAAAATAAACTAGCCAATTTCCAGATCGAAAGAGTTAATGCCGAAAAATCAACTATGAGGACAAAATCACTGGTTGATTTCAAGTCAGCCCAGGATGCGCTATGTTCTGGGGAGGTTCCACACTTCCCTTATACCCCAAAAAGTCAGAACAATAAGACCTTCTTGTTGTAGGGCTTGGACTGCGGAGAGGATACGGTTGATCTGTGCTAAAAGAAGCTGCACCAGATATTGATTTTGTTTCAGTCAAAGCCTTTGCGACAAGAATGTCGACCGTAGAAGGGAAGAATTTACCACTTTACCTGGTACAAATTGCAAATAAGAGCAGTCCAAGTGCCCTTCAACAAATAAGGTACTTGAATTTCAAAGTGGTGAGGTGGGAACGCCTCCAGAAAAGAGAGCTCAACCATTGTTACTGGCGTCAAAGATTTGGACATTCGGCTGCCAATTGTGCCAAGCACTGTCGGTGCGTCAAATGCAAAAACGTTCATGCTCCCGGTGAGTGCAAATTGGCTCGGACGGAGCCTAAAGAAAAATTATACTGCATTAACTGCGGTAGTTTTGGTCACCCAGCATCATATGGAGGATGCTCCCGATAACAAGATGCAAAAGTTAAATTTGTTCCAAAGCAAACACAAGTACACCATAATATCATAACTTCCAACTTCGTCAAGCCTGGAGTGTCATTTGCACTCGCCGCTAGACGACCAGCAGAAAATGTTGGAAATGATGTAAATAATGCAAGTGGCAATAATGAGCTGCTTCTCAAAATTTACCAGTAACTTAATTCTTAATCGGAGGGAACCGACCAACAAGATTCAAAAATTAACTTTGCTTTTCAGTGTTTAGGTCTTTCAAATGCCTGATAATAACTTGCCCTCCAGTCACATTCCCATGGATAGGATTCGTCTCTTATCGATCAACGTCAACTATATTGCTACTTTACATCGGCGTGATTATCTCCTTGAATTCATTGTTAAGCAAAAGCCTGACATCATGCTTCTCACCAAAACCCACCTCAATTCATGGCACTCCATGACATTCAAGAATTTTGAATTCGTAAGAAACGATAGGGCAATAGGTGATGGGGGGGATGGCACCGGGTTATTGGTTAGAAGACCCTATTGTTTCCAAAATATGGAAAAAGTCGAATTAAAAACCTTTGAATCCCTTGAAGTGTCCGTCATCAAAATCTCACTGCCAGGTGGGGATAACCTCTTCGTTATCTCTGCCTATGCAGCTGGTGGAACTGTTCTCAAGCTCAAGGAGCAGCTCAACTCCTTGTTTGAAATACTCGAATTGAATAGGCTGTATAATTATTATTTTCTTACTGGTGAGCTTAATGCCAAGCTACATCATGGCTGAACGCTACCAATAATCCTAGAGGTGTATTCCTGAAATCGTGGATAACAGAGAACCCAATTGAATGCAGGTGCAATCTCTATGGGTCGGAGTTCGTAAGTAATCTCCTCCTCATTCTAGCTCAACACGAAAATCATCGGTTGAATTTCAAAAAAATTGACTGGGGAAAGTTTCAAAAGAAGTTTAATTGAGAGTACCAGAAGCAATGTCCTCCTCCTGATGAAGGCGACGCTTGCTCAATGGTTCCTAATAACAGAAATCTAACTGACGATGACAAAGATCTCTATTTGTCGAAGTTAGAGAAGCTGACGTTGGAAACGATTGAGAAAGTAGCTCCCATGATTAAACATCGAAGTAATATAGAAGAATGTGAAATACGAACCATCGCAAGGTTGAAAAGATTGAAAAGCCTTCTTCTCGCGTCGACAATATTTATTGACGATTTTTAGACTACAATCATTTTAAAATTGACTAGTTTTTGTTTTAAAATTGAATAGTTCTATTTTTCTTATTTCAAAATTGAATAGGTCAGGATGGATTTCTTTTCTTTCATTAAATTTAATTTGGTTTCTATTTTCTTTGTAAGCTCTAATTTGACAAAATCAAAGAGAAAATTTAAAATATTAACGCAGAAAAATCTACCTCAAGCGTTTATATTTGTTTGTATTGTCTATGAAGTGTGAATAATCCAATACTATTATCAGTTACATTCTGGTTCCTAGCTAGTGTTAGTGTCGATGATGCTGGGCTAACCGATCTGGATTCAAGTGAACGTTCTTCTTCATGATAGCTGTTCCTCATCTTCTTCCGTTATGCTAACAGTACGATCACGAATATCAATGGAATCAGTCATATCACGGCTTGAGGAAAAGCAAACTCTAGATGTGTCGGTTTGTGCAAATGAATCGGTCAAATATTGCATACTTGTTGAACGGCTAACTGCAACACTCGGTGTAAATTCATTTCAGTCACGTCTCATATGACGGCTTGATTCCGTCTTAAAAATTGGTTGTACTTTCATACGATAGAATTTCATTCCTTTCGACACCTTATAGCGATTTTCATCTTTTCTTGCATAACAATATTCCTCATCCACGCACGTCCAACACAATAATATGGCTCAAGGAAATCCGATGTTGTACTACTGGGTGCTTTTAAGTTTAATACACTATGAATATCACCATGCGAAAAATATTATGTTAATGAGTCTTGGATAGTAATATATTGACAATCTTTGTTATTCCGAACTGTAAATACTGTATCGTCTTTACTGTAGCTTCCAATTTGCACGCGAAGCTATAATGGTCATTGACTAGATGTAAGCCTTGAGTCTGAGTTATTTCCACTGCTGTCAAATGCAAAGCGTTGCACTTGTTCACCTGGAAAAGCTGCACTTCGGATAAATAGGACTGTAGCTGTTATCTTGCAGCTACTGGACATTTTACTGAGCTCTTGCTGTTCCTTTTTGGCTGTGGCACCTGTACTTCTTTCCTTGGAATAACTGACAGCACTTTGTTTTGTTCTAGGAGACTCCACGGGTAAGTAATTGACGGCGTCTCACTACTTCGTATGCGATGCAGGGCAACATTTGAACTCATCGACCACACTTATAACAGTCAAACCAATTTTTCCGACATGGAACTGGTGCTTTCATTCATATCTCCAGCTGTTAAAAGTAATCATGCAGCGGCATGACCTCCACCTTACGAACAATTCAATTCTGTTCACTTGCTAACAGGAATTATGAACGGTATGCAAGAGTTTTGAAGATGCAAGAGTTTGAAGATGAGACGATTAGAGAACACATGGTGTTTGATCCGACGTTCCGACCGCCCTATTTTGCACTCGATATAAAATCACATGCACGAACATTGCTGGTGGGCCATTAACGCTCAATGTAAAATCTTGCTCATGATTTATGCGAGAATCAATTGAAATGAGCAGCGCAAACAAATTCGGTTCTAACACACACGCAATTTACACTCATTTTGATCTTAATAACGGGTAAGGTTCTCGAGCATTCTTTTTCTTTTGATAGGTTTAAATCTACTTGAGTAGAGAAAATTTAAATGAAGTAAAGAAATTGAAATGAAGTAAAGAAATTTAAATGAAGTACAGAAGATTTGAACTAGAGTAAAGAAATGAAAATTTTAAATAGTTATAAAAGTTAAATCTCATGACGAATAAAATTAATGGGAGACATTTAAATTTTAATATAAAGGACAATTTAATAAAATAATAAGAAGAAAATATATTCTACAAAATTATGATTACAAATAAATATAATTACATTTTTTTTCCAAATCTGTAATGAAATTCCGAGTAGTAGCTGGGAAGGTTTTCAAGCAGTTTGCTTGTGTGACTGCTCGATTAATACACATTTCTACCTTATTGATGATTATTTGGAATTTATATCCGTCATCTGCGGAGGTTTCTTGCTTGTTTGTTTTCTCTTCATGATCATTGTTGCTTGTTTTAATGTTTCACAAGCTCCCCCAATGCTGAGAAGTTGGGCTGCTTCATGGTACAGGTGGAAATAACTGTTCTGCATGGTCCGGCTTACAATTCTTAAGTTCGCTCCTCGTAACTTGCAAAATCCAATTCCGAATCAGTCCAATCGGTCGTTTACAATGGTATAATAAACAGCGACGTTTTTTCAGTTGACGTTTTAAAAAAATAATTTTTGAAAAACTGATGATAGGAGCAATTAAAAACACATCTATATACAACAAATACTAGGTGTAGAATGTTATACCAACCAGTATACCCAAAGAAAAGATTATAAACCTTAAAAAAATACACTAAGATAATAATTAAATTAGACGAATAAACTATTGGAATTAAAACTGCATGCGAATCAAATGTAACACCAAATCATGACAGAGATATTATAATGAGTAAATATATCCTCATTCAATATAATAATTGTAACATCAAAAAATCAAAAAAAAAATGTATAAATGTATATCACAGTATTCTTAAGTTCTGTGACTATAAGGTAAAGAAAATTAAGTCAAGAGATGAGATCTTTTAGTGCTCCAGCTTGATTTCATAATGAATTGGGCACTTTCCAATTATTATTTAAAACTGTCTGCAAATTATTGGCTGTACAACTTAATAACCGGGATTTGACGCTGGATGTCCGTACTAACAAATATCGTGAAAGCTCGAACTTTATATATATCATTTTGAAGGTACATTTGTCAGCTATCAAAATCAGTCAACAAAACAATTTTATCTTGTGTGCATCATTATTATTATTCACGATGAATAACTTCGAAAATTGGAGAAATAGACAGCATTTGCGGGAGGTTCTGTTGGGTCATTTTTTTGCAAAGGAAACTGCTGCGGAAAGTCATCTTGCAAAAGTTTATGGTGACGATGCTTTAGCGAAAACACAGTGTTTTGAATTGTTTCAACGCTTCGTAAGTGCCGATTTTGACATCAAAGACAAATAACGCCCAGGACATCCAAAAAAGTTTGAAGACGAAGAATTGGAGACGCTACTCGATGAGGATTCGTGTCAAACGCAAGACGAACTTGCCAAATCATTAGAAATGACTCAGCAAGCCATTTCAAAATGTTAGAAAGCCACTGGATACATTCAGAAGCAAAGTAATTGGGTTCCCTATGAGTTGAAGCCGAGAGACGTTGAACGGCGCTTCTGTATGTCTGAAATACTGCTTGAGCGCCATAAAAAGATATCATTTTTGCATCGGATCGTGACTGGGGATGAAAAATGGATCCATTATGATAATCTCAAGCGCAAAAAGTCATACGTGAAGCCCGGCCAGCCAGCCGAATCAACGGCGAAGCCAAATATCCATGGCGCCAAAGTTATGCTGTGTATTTGGTGGGTTCAGAAGGGGCCGTTATATTATGAGTTATTGAAATCGGACCAGACAATCACAGGTGACCTGTACCAAACACAATTGATACGTTTGAAGCATGCCATCATCGGAAAACGCTTGAAATATGTGACCAGACACGTGGCTATAATTTTTCATCATGACAACGCTTGGCCGCATGTTGCAAAACCCGTGAAAAACTATTTGGAAAATAGTGGATGGGAAGTTTTGGCACACCCACCTTATAGTTCGGCCCTTGATCCGTCTGACTTTCATTTATTTCGCTCGATGCAAAACGCCCTCATCGGAATACGCTACACTTCAAAGCAAGGCATCCGAAATTGGATAGATCCGTTTTTGGCCGCCAAGCCGGCGCAATTTTTTTGGGATGGAATTCATAAATTGCCTGAAAGATGGGGAAATAATTAGCTACTGATGGACAATACGTTGAATCAAATATATTGTAAGATTTTTCCACAATAAAGCATCAAATTTAGCTTAAAAAATTCAGGTTATTAAGTTGTACACCCAATATAGCAGACAGTTTTAAACAATGGCATTTGCTGTAGCACAAGAGTCGATTTTATCTCTAGGGATAATTTAGAAAAAAGTCTTCTGCATTGATTTACAACTAAATTATATTAGCATTCACCATATGCCAAATTTTAAAAATAAAAAGAAAACTCTGGAATATTGCAAAAACCTTGGATTTGTTTACTAGCGTTTCAATAGGATTTCAAGTAAGCCCTATTTTGAAGGAACGTATAGCAATTCAACAGAAGTACATCTTCCTGATATTTTCGTTGTTTCTTATGAATATAGTGTGAAAACATATACGTATTTGACATAAAATTCCGTGACAAACGATTCGAGGCAGAAACTCTACCTGCAGCATTCTAAAGAACGTAATCTTCACTAGTTTCGTTTTATCATGTTTGATCATAAACAACCAAACATTTCCGGCAGTTTAAACTAAAAGAAAACAGAGAAACAATGCTGCTAGATAATCTTGGCATTTTTCTCTTTGGAAAATACCTGAACGTGCTTCACAATTTTCACATTTAAAGTTTGCATTTGATATCTATTCGACTCCTTAAATACATATGAAACATGTTCAAATGAAATCACAAAATTCTAGCTCCCAGTCACGTAAGGACCTACTTGAGGCATAAGAGTACGATGACAAGTGGAAGTGTCGTACGTGTGTTTTCTATGGTAAGGAAGTGGAGATCGTATTGTATGAGAGTTTTTGTACTGTCGGCTTGAGCTTAAAAGGCTTTGCTGACAATTCTGCTTGGTCAAAAAATTCTTACTTTTTACAAATCTTTCTTGAGATTCGTAATACCTTAACAATAGCCATTGTTAAAGACATAGTCATCAAAACAAATGTCAAAGGTAGCTATAAGCCTCTCTTTCTATTATTAACAATTTCAATTTCGTAGAGTACGGCAGTTCTATCAAAGCATTAAATCTTTTTTGTCTTGACTATGTAGAATTAAAGTACCTTCCTGTTGACTTTATTGGCTTTCTACTCAATATATTTCTCATTTTTCCTTCTTTATAAAACATTGTGTACAGCACAAGCTACACTATATCCTTCTGCAATATTCACTCGTTCATTAAACGTATGATTTTGCATTTTTTACCTCAATTCAAAGGACGTGCCAAGTGCTTTTTGTGAAGTTGGATTTTATACTGGGATCTCGCATTTTATGCAACTTCAATCGCTTTTCTATGTTGAAAATATACGACGAAAGGATTTTATGTATCGATTCTATTGTTAGGAAGAAACGAAGCTCAGTGAGAAATATTGTTGTTCCATTTATAATGAAGGATAGCATCCTAAAAAAAAGTGGTGATTTGGGTCGACGGGTGAGTGCATTTAATAGTTTGAAAAGGGTTTATAGGTTTCGAGTGCTTTTGCTTCGAATTGAACAAAAATATTTAAGTGGTAGTATTGAGTTCGGCAAATAAATGCGTTTGGCATTTTTGAAGTTGATAATTTTCTTAGGAATCGGTCCTTCTATCGAAACTCATTGCAGTAATCGAGCAGTTCATACATGCGAACTGCTTGGGAAATTTTCGTTAGAAACTCTTCAAGCACCGGCACACCAGAAGCATGTGATTTAAACTTTTACCTCTTGTAACTGACGATCAAAACTAAAAAGATACAATTAAAACAATTCGAAGCAGATACTCGCATAAAATTTTGCACAAAGTGCGGAAAGTTCCATTATCATGCCTAGAGAAAGTCTTACAACATTATACCCTCAAATGAAAACATTTTCGCAAAGTTTATTACACTTGCTTTTCATATTATACCACAAACGATACAAAATTATCAATTTAGCACAAGCAAAAAGTAATCAATCGCAATTAAAAAAATCTACATATTTCATGCCATCTCAAATTCTAGTAAATAACTAGTAAGTAAACGGAAAAACATTCAAGGCCAGTCCCGGTTGATGAAAATTGTCTCGAATCTCGCTGCGAAAACAACGGGATGGAGGAGCCCGTTGGCTTCAGTCATCAAATGGAACGATCATGTCAATGACGGACGAGAAAAAGAGAAAAAGTCAAAACGAAGATTCGAAAGAGAGAATAATGAAGAAAAATACAAATAAGTCGACGAAATGGAGGAGGTATGAGAGCTAAAATGAGGAATTTACATAGACTAAGGATTATTCGGTAGAGGATTAAGTTGGCAAGTTGAGTTTCAACAAAGAAAAACAAACGACCAAGAATGAAAAAGAAGTAAAATCAATAAATTAAATGATTTGAAGACCGAAAGGGTGAATGCCGACAAACTGGCGATTAAAACTATCACTTGTTGACTTTCAGACAGTCTAGGGATGGGCAATATCGGTCCTTTTGAGTAATAGCACCAATGGTTACTGTGACAAGCGAGTAACAGTTCCAAGTTAATGGCCCAGTTTCTGTTACAAAATACTTATTCGTTCCTGCTGTAACCCAAAAACTATCGCAATTTTTAATCGTAATATTTAATAATAGGGTCCTCAATATATATATATATATATATATATATATATATATATATATATATATATATATATATATATATATATATATATATATATGTATGTAATACTTTAACCAAATAAGGCAAGTCAATCAAGGGGAAATAATACATATATCTTTATTTCAACGACAAACAATAATACTCGTACATTAAACATTTTCGGATAATATTTTTTCGTTGGAATTTAAAAACAGTAGCATTTGAACTCTTTCTGCCGATAGTTGACATCTTCTTTTCGAAAGTATCATTCCTGCTTTGGAAAAAAGTTGCTCGCACGAAACTGATGTAGCAACAGCACACAATTTTTCTTGGGCCACTTCATGCAGAATAGGATAATAATATTTTTTTTCTACCCACCACTTGATTGCGTCCTTAGAAAGCTGGATGCGGCTGTCTTCCATACTCGTATATCGTTGAAGTTCGATGATCGCTCTTGCTTCTTTTCCTCCTGTGCAAATGAAAACTTCTATGATATTCATGACACGAAAAAAAATGACTTACGTGAAGGTTGAATATTGAATCTAGATGCACTCAAAAATGAGTGCCAAATAGACATTTTATCAACTGCTTCATCGGTTTGTTGAGGCTCCTCTGTCTGCTCTTCATCCTGTTGCATTTTGGCCATTATTAGCTCTTTCACTTTTTTTAAGCATCTTCCGCTGAGGTTCCATCTTTAAAGGGCATAGTTTTGAACCTAGGGTCTAAAAATGTAGATACCGCTAATGCGCCACTGCGCTCAATCCCTCCGAATCGCTCCATGCGGTTGACCTCGTTCATCAAAATATTTGCACATTTTTTGACGGCTTGACTATATTCTCGGTACTCTCACTCGCTTAAAAACCTATCCAACACAACCACTAATCCGTTTATCATAGGAATGAGGCCACAAGCAGTTGAGAATTTTTGGGAACGTAGAACTTGGGTGATATCGTTGAATGGACTTAAAATTTGGCAAAGTTCATTGATAATTTTCCATTCATTTGCGTTAATCATCTGAATATCAATATTCAGATGTGTCATTGCTGTAGTTAAAGGAATTTGCAATTCTGTTAACCGTTTTAACATTAAAAATGTCGAGTTCCACCTCGTTGGCATAGAATTGATAATGCGTTTGGGGTTCTCGATACCTTCTCTTTTTTGGCATTCGCGTAGCATGTTCCACGATTTAGTGGACAGTTTGAAATGAAGAGCTATTCGTTAAGCTTTCTTTATCATTGCGGCGATTTCTTCTTTATCGAGACCTTTTTCCACAATGAGGTGTAGCTTGTGTGCTGCGCATCCCATGTGCTTCAACTTCAAATGGTTTTTTAATGCATTTGTAATATTTGGTGCATTATCAGACACGGAAAATACAATTTTTTTTGCTAGTCCCCAAGTATCTAAGGTTGCTCTTATGATCTCAGCCAAATTTTCGCTTGTGTGAAATTTTTGAATTGCACAACAATCTAATGTTAAGCTCAAAAGCTTTCCACCCATAACTAAATGCACCATTATCGCGATGTAACTATCGTTGGTCAACGATGTCCAATAATCTGTCGTTAAGCACAATGACTTCACCTTTGCATTAGAGAACAAGGTTGTCAGTTTCATTTTTGCTTCTTCATATCTAGCTGGTATCAGTTGCTTAGATATTTTTTTCCTCGTGGGAAGCTCAAAAGCAGGATTTAATGCCCGAATGAATGCTCTGAACCCGTCATCTTCGACGATCGAAAATGGCTGGTAGTCCAACGTAAAAAGCTTCAAAAACTCACAACCTATCTTTTTCTTCGAATGCTCCGAAATTTTCGCTGGAATATAAGAGGATATTCTTGCTTGCGTTGAACTTACTGACAAAAGAGGATGGCTCACATTTGATGTTTTAGTGCTTGGTCCTGGTTGTGGTTGCACTTCTAATTGTTGAACACTTGAAGAAGCAGAAATTGAAGATCCCAATGGTGTTGCTGAAGGTTCTTCTATATTCCGTCGTTTTTCACTTTCAACAAGTATTTGAACTGTGGGGTGCTTGCGGAGAACATGCTTTTTTAAGTTAGCCGTCGATGATTTATAACTTATATTACTTTTGCAAATATTACACTTGGCACTTACACTGTCAATTTGAGTAAAATGATCGCAAAAGGAACTTTTTTTCATTCGCGGAGTCATATTGAAACTTTTTCCAATTCACAATCAAAATAAAGTTTAACAAGTCACTATCTAAATATTCACTTCCAATCCGCAATCAAAATAACGTTTTCTTCAGTAACAAGTCAATTTCTAAATATTCACTTCACATATAACACTGATGAAACTACAACTACAACATACGAGGATTTTCTAAGTTATTTGCTAAATGCAACCCGACCTGATCGATCTTCAAAATATACTAAGTAATCTTATTGATTAATTGAGGATTGAAAATATTCCTAAAAGCCTGGTCAGTTGGCATGGACATACATGTATCTCAAAATCCTTATTAGACAAATATAAACCCATTATTTATATTTCCCTTCGAAAGTAGATTTTGTGTTTATATGAAAAACTTTTGAACAATAAAACTATATTAACATTTTCCATCTGGGAAAACAAAACGTCCAACAGCAGAAGGAGTTGTTTTATTTTCTAACTCGCTTCGCTACCAAATCGATAGATTTTACCCAAAGTTTAATCTCTGTTTTCTTACAAAGTTTAATCTCTGTTTTCTTCAATATTGTAATTATTAACACTAGAGTGCACGCATGGACTACTATAAAAGACCAGGGTAACATTATAAGCAACAATTTTTCAGATAAGTGTGCTAGAGCGCTGCAATTCAAGGAAAGCCTCATTTACTAAATTTGTGAACTACGCGAAATGCCAGCCGCTAATGCACATTTTTGCAACTGCAACTCTGGTCCTACTCAAAAACCCAAAATTGCAATTTTATTCGTATAAAAATGGTGCAAAACTTTTAAGAAATGTATTTTCCCCGATTACGAGACAGTAGAATACCTTGAATGTTACGAATATAAGAAATAAATCATAAATTTTTAGTCAAAGATATTTTTGTCTTGAACATCAGATAAATCATTTTTAGGTTTTTGTAAAATAACTTTACAAAACCCTTCGAAAATCGCGTCCTGTCTGTCCGTCTGTCTGTCCGTCCGTCCGTCCGTCCGTGTGTCACAGCAGTTTTTCTCGGAAACTACTTAAGCTAGAAACATCAAATTTTGTATGTAGGTGTAAAGTGGTGTTCTCTTTAAAGTTCAAATATAAAAAAAAATTTATAAGGTATTTAAGGGGGGGTCTCCCCATATAGGGGAGTGACCCCGCGAAAAAAAAATTTCATTGAAGGTGGCCGATATGGGTATCAAATGAAAGGTCTAGATGAGAACTTTTCAAAACGTTTGGCAAAGTTTGCTTCGAGGGGCACACAGGGAGGGAAAATACACGAAAATTTTGTGTCCCCCGCATCATATCTAGCGAAGTTATAGCGGTTTGAATTTTCCTGTATTACTATGGAACAATATGCACTGCGTTTATTACTATGGCAACATACCTGTATGGGTATGGAACAACAGTCGCTTTTTACCGACTCAGATACTACAGCTTTGCTAGGATTTGCATGAAAATTTCAGGAATGATAGGTGTCATGAATATCTTTGAGAATCGGTTCAGCTAGTGGTATCAGTAATCGTAAAACAAAATAGTGGCTGTTTTAAATGCGAAGATTGAATAATTTGGAGTTATTTTTTCCCAACTTCAACGTTTGAGGTGCATGCTTTGACACTTGATTCAATTTAATGAATGACTGAAGATGAGTACCTACAATTAATACTCATAAGCGAAACAAGGCAAGGAGGCGGGAGAGAGCTCCTAGCAAAAAGGTTTTGTAACCATTCTAGGATTCGAAAAAATTGGCCATGAATCGATGATAACAGTACAGGCGAGTGGCCCCTGAAAATAAAAATTCATCAAACGAAGCCGATATGAGTATGAAATGAAAGTTTACATGGGAGCTTTTCAAAACAGTTCTTAAACTGTTAGTTTTTGCTTCAGTGGGGGCACAGGAGGGAAATACATGAAAAATGTGATTCCTCCCTCGCGAATGGTTATCTGAAATAATTATCAAGGGAGATATTTATGAGTATAACAATAACAAAAACCTCAGAAGTCGAAATTCGTTCAACTTCGTTAGTAATAATATGATCTTCCAATTTCATATTTTCTCCAATAAAATCGTCTTTGACATGTTTCTTGATTTTATTCGATCTGGTGACTGCATTTTGTAAATTGAAGACAAAACCCTTCTGACATGAGCGAAGGTCTGTTTACCCAACTTGTTATTAAATTTTCTTACGTATCCGTAAGATTGTTTGTAATTTTCGTTTTCTTTTAGTTATACAAAAAAAGTTTGTTCATCAGAGAAGAACACGTATATGTATGATCTGAAAAGTAACTGATAGTGATTTTAAAATGGCCAACCCTAGTATGCCACGCAAGCACTCATGAAAACAAGTCGGTAGACAGACCTACGCTCGTGTCAGAAGGATTTTGTACTCAAAATATGATATGCAGTCAGCAGTTATGAACAAACTCAAGAAATGATTCAATGACGATTACATCAAATATTTGGTTTAAAGGAACAACAAACATTTCTTTAATTGAAGAGGCTGCCATATTATTGTGATACTTCTCATATTATCGAGTGAATTATTTCTCAAAGATTTATGTTATACATCTTTCTTGGAAAATTTTGAGAAGATCCAATCAAAACTGTAATGTCTGAGTCGACGGAAAGCCCACATGGTCGAAAAATTCAATGAATATGTTTTTGTAATTTGATAAAATTCAAATGGCTATAACTACCGTAAATATTTATCTATTTTTATGAAACTTGCAGAATTTAAAAATCTTGTATAGGACCACTTATGCCAAGTTTCATTGAATTTAAGGGTACCCTTGCAATTTTATGAAGAAAAAAGTATAATTTTTATATAATGCTATTCTACACAAAGCTGAATGAATTTCGAGTTCTAAGGTATTTGTCGTTGTTATACTCATTAATATCTACATTCATGATTTTTTTAGATTTTTCCGATCAAAGGTGTCCAACCGCGAGGGGGCGGGGACACAAATTTTTCCCCTAATTTGACTTCCCCCGTACTCCCATACTTTGTTATACCACTTTTGACACCTGATTTTGAAAGTCCTAACCAAGACCTTTCTTTTGATACCCATATCGAATATACTTGACAAAAAAAAATGTTTAAGGGTCACCTCCATATATGGGGAGACCCCCTTAAAAACTTTATAAATTTTTTTTTGCATTGGAACTTTGAAAAGGACACCAGTTTTGACCTAAATGCAAAATTGCATGTTTCTAGCTTTAATAGTTTCCGAGAAAAACAGCTGTGCCATACGTACGGGCGGACAGACGGGCAGACTGGTACCGATTTTAGAAGGATTTTGACATAAATTTTTTTACAAAAACCTAAAAATGTGTGCGCGTGCACTCTAGTGTTAAATACATCAATGAAATACTATCAATTTAAAAAACCTTTTACAAGACTGTTCGCAAAATATTGTTTATATTCAAACAGCTCATAAAATTTTACCCTTCCTATCTATCTATCCATGCACAAGTCATGTAACGTAAACACATATAATACATATTGCCACTTTAATGTGCAGAATGCCTAATATCCACAAAAGAATCAGTTCCAAGACTTTGTTCCAGTCACAGTTGTGGGAACTTGTACTCATATGCATTATCGGTCCAAGAGTCACAGTGACCCAAGTCTGTTCCAAATCACATTTAACTGTATCAAACCAAATTTGCCGGTGAGTACAATTTCCCGCAACTGTGACTGGAACATTGACTTAAAACGGCTTTGGTTCATGATTACAAGTTCCTGTAACTGTGACTTTTTGGAACTGTGGCTCCAGGACCGATGAGTACAAGTACTCATTGTGACTGAATGAAACAGTAACTTAGGAGCTGATTTGGAGAGTCACATATACGAGAAATTGTACTCATCAGCCAAATCGGTTCTATTAAGTAAAAATGTGACTTGGGAACACAGTTGGGCGAAGAGTACAACTTTTGGTGGCAAATCGGTTGCTTGTTGTCACATGATTTTCATTGAGTTTCTTGTTTTCGTGTGCATCTGAAAATAGGTGTTCGCGTGTATGCTAGGCACGTGAATGTACTATCTCTTGTATTCGGCAATATGAAATGTAACAGTGACTGTTTGGAACCGATATTATTGGTTTTTAGGAACATGTACCAACAGTGACAAGCAAATACTCGGTTCCTAGTCACTGTTACCGTAGTATCGGCCCATCCCTAAGACAGCCAAAAGTGCGTTGAATTCTAAAGAGGTTCCGCATTTTACGCACACCCCAGGAAAACTTTCAGGTGCTTGAAGAAGCTTGACTAGAAATAGAATTTATTGCAGTTAAAGACTTCGCAACAAGGAGATATAATGTCAAACATTAAATTTTTTCTCTTTAATAAGTCCAAATTTCGAGCAAAAGCGGTCCAAGCTCCTCCAGAAGAGTGTGGTCAATCAGTGCTTTAGGTGCCAATTGTACCATAAAATACAGATGTGTAAAGTGTTAAGATGTGCATGCCCCCGGCGAGTGCAAGTTGGCTCAGACGGAGTCAAAAGGAACACTATATTGTATGAACTGCGGTGTCTTTGGTCATATCAAAGATGCAAAAGTGAAATTTGTTCCAAAAGAAACACAATACCTTTCAACTTTGTAAAGCCCGGGGTGTTACTTACACACGCTGCTAGACGACTAGCAGACAACAATGTAAGTAATATGAATAATTTAAGTGAAAATAATGAGCCGCTTCTTAAAATATACCAGCAACTTAATTCTTTATCGGAGAGAATTGATAAACAGAATTCAAGAATTAACTTTATTTTTCAGCGTTTGGATCAAAATAACTTGTAATCCAGTCACATTCCCATGGATAGGCTTCATCTAGCCTCGATCAATGTTAACTCCATTGTGTATCTACATCCACGTGACTTTCTCCTGGAACTCCCCGCCAAGCAAAAGCCTAACATCATGTATCTCACTGATACCCACCTCAATTCATGGCACTCCATGACATTCAAGGATTTTGAATTGGTAAGAAACAATAGGATAAACGGCGATGGGGGAGGTGGCAACAGAATATTGGTTAAAAGACTCTATTATTTCCAAAATATTGAAAAATTCAAATTCAAAAGCTTTGAATCTCTTGAAGTGTCCGTTATAAAAATTTCACTGCTAGATGGGGATAACCTCTTCGTTATCTCTGCCTATGCAACTGGGCAGGATGTTCTTAAGTTCAAGGAGAACCTCAATTCCTTGTTTGCAATACTCGAATTGCACAGACAAAAAGTTTTAACTATGATGGAACTGCAATGTGTAAATGTTGATACAACCAAAGAGTGGAAAAATTGTTGGTTGAAAAAAAAACAGAAGAGAGAAAAAAATTATTTATTAAATAATTATTAATTCTCAGTGATAAAACAGTGAACAAAAAGTAATAAGACTTTAAGGATTTTAATATCAAAAGCCTCGTGATAAATCAAAAGAAAAATAGTTTTTACCGGAATTATTCGGAAGGACAGATTATCCTAGTTTAGTAATTAAGGAATAATATGGATATTCACCTAAAAAAAAACGAAATATCGTTTAGTATCCATTGTTTACACCACCGTCTACACCTCGAGTGCTTGCGGACGTCGGTTAGTGCTTATATAGGGTGGTCCAACCAAAATGCACGATGTTAATTGTAAATATTAAAAGAAAAATTTTTCAGAGAATGATGTTAATATTTTATATTATAATAGAAAGATCTATGGCAATTATGTGGTAAACAAAATATTGCCCAAATGCTTGCCATGTCTACGATTGCGTACTTCTATCCGATGGTCCATATTTTCAATGACTCTGACACACAATCGAGGTTCAATGTCGTTAATGTGCTGAATTATCTCATCCTTTAACTCTTGAATTGTTTTTGCCTTATTGACGTACACTTTTTCTTTTAAATATCCCTAGAGAAAGAAGTTCAACGATGTTAAATCACATGAGCGTGGCGGCCAATTAACGTCACCACAACGTGAGATAACATGGAAATTGAATTTCTCGTGCAATTAGCTATTGTTTCGTTGGCTGTGTGGCAGACGGCACCACCCTGTTTGAACCACATATCAAGCAGGTCTATAGCCTCAATTCCTGGCCACAAGAAGTCCGTTATCATCTCGGAGTAGCGAACACCATTCACGATAACTGCTTGGCCGTCCTCATTTTCGTAGAAGTACGGCCCGATGACGCCGGCAGCACATAAGCTGCACCAAACAGTCATTCTTTGTGGATGCATTGGTTGTTCAACAATCACTGGTGGATTTTCATTTGCCCAAACGCGACAATTCTGCTTGTTAAAGAATCCACTGAGGTGAAAGTGTGCCTCGTCGCTGAAGATAATTTTCTTTGTAAAGTCACCATTCCCTTCTGTCTGTTCAACCAACCATTTAGCGTATTGCCGACGCTTGAAATGATCAGTGGGCTTCAGCTCTTGCGTGAATTGAACTTTGTATGCGTATAAATTCAAATCATTAGTCAAAATTCACATCAGTGATGTTCGTGAGAGTCGAGGCTGACGGCTCTTCTATCACACTGTCAAGAAAGAACAGCAATGTTTTCCGCAGAACGAACTGGACGAGCATGAACAGGTGATTTTACGTTACCTACAGACCCGGTTTGCTAAAATTTGCGCACGATTCTCCCGAATGTGGACACATTTAGCCGATTATGCTAACGAAAAAAATCACGAAATGCATTTTCGTAATAGACTTCAACAACCTAACGCGCTGCTCAATTGTTTACCTCACCGTGGTTGAATTTGTCAAACACTGAGACAAAGAAATGTCAACTTTAATTGGGCGGAAAACTCGACGTTAAGGTGTGGCTCACAAATAACATTATGCATTATTTGTTTTATAAATTAGGGATAAATTTCAGTATAAGATAACGCTTTTAGGGGTTTTGTAAAATAATTTTTAAAAACCCTATTAGTTTCGCGACCTTTCTGTGCGTCTGTCCGTTTGTCAGTCCGTCCGCCCGTGTGTCACAGCACTTTTTCTCGCAAACTACTTAAGCTAGAAACATCAAATTTTGTATGCAAAGGTAAAGTAGTGCTCTTTTCAAAGTTCAACTACAAAAAATTTTATAAGGTATTTAAGAGGGGTCTCCCCATATAGGGGAGTGGCCCCCGAAAAAATAATTTCATCAAAGGCTGCCGATATGGGTATCCAATGAAAGGTCTTGATGAGAACTTTTTGAAACAGGTCTTAATTTGATACTTTCTGCTTCGAGGGACGTGCAGGGAGGGAAATACATGAACAATTTGTGTCCCCCCCTCGCGATTGGACACCTGTGATCCGAAAAATCTGAAAAAAATTACGGTGGGAGGTGAGTGTGAGTACAACAACGACAAATACCTTAGAAGACGAAGTTCGCTCAACTTTGTTAATAATAGTATGATCATCGAATTTCACATTTTCCCCAATAAAATCGCATCGGTACCCTTAAAATGAACTTTTGAAAATTAATGATTTGATTGATTTTTGTCGGTTTGCAACAAAATGGCGACCGTTGAAATTAGAAAAACAATGGATTTTCCTTTGAACGTGCACATCTCTTTGACATATTTCTTGGCATTATTCATTGCTGGTGACTGCATTTCTGAGAAGTTGGGTACAAAACCCTTCTGACATGAGCGTTTATTGAATTTGTTTAGAATTAGTGAGTAACGGATTAGGTATAGGATAAAAGTTCACTGTCGTGTTAGTAATATAAGTAATTTTTGACTTATTCTGGTTTGGCTTTTCTCCTTTCTCCAATTGAATCGAAAAATATGTAATAATCTTAATTAATTTGAATTTGCTGTTTTAAGAGTATTGTAAAGTCATTTTACAATATCCTACTAAAATCGCGTCCTGTCTGTCCGTCTGTCCGTCCGTCCGTCTGTCCGTCCGTCCGTGTGTCTCACCACTTTTTCTCGCAAACTACATAAGCTAGAAACATAAGAGTTTGTAAGTAGGCACGAAGTGAAGCCCTCTTCAAAATTTCAACACGAAAAAAATTTTATAAGGTCTTTAAGCGGAGTCTCCCCATATAGGGGAGTTGCCCCTGGAAAAAAGTTTTCATCGCATGTAGACAATATGGGTATCAAATGAAAGGTCTTAATGAGAACTTTTCAAGGCAGGTCTTAAAATGACAAATTTTGCTTCGAGGGGTGCAGGGGAAGGGGAAATGTACGAAAATTTTGTGTCCCCCCCTCGCGATTGGACACCTTTGACCCAAAAAATCTGAAAAAAATCATGAATGTAGGCCTTTATAAGTGCAATAATAACAAATACATGAGAAGCCGAAATTCACTCAACTTTGTTAGTAATAATATGATTTATTGATTTTATGTTTTCTTGAGTAAAATCTTAACAGTGCCCTTAAATTTAATAAAATTCAACACAAATACGACTATTTATAAGATTAATCTATCCTGAAAGTTTCATAAAGATCAAATGGTATTTAATGAAGTTATAGCGATTTGAAGTTTCCTGTATTACTATGGAACAATATGCGCTGTATTACTATGGCAACATATGGCTATGGAACAATATGCGCTTTTTACCGACTCAGATACTACAGCTTTGCTAGCATTTGCATGGAAATTTCAGGAATGATAGGTATCATGAATTTCTTTGAGAATTGGCTCAGCTAGCGGTATTAGTAATTGTAAAGCAAAACAGTGGCTGTTTTAAATGCAAAGATTGAATAATTTTGATGTATTTTGCCCCAACTTCAATGTTTAAGGCGCATGCTCTTAACACTTGATTCAATTTAATGAATGCCTGAAGATGAGTACCTACAATTAATACTCATAAGTGAAACAAGTCGAGGAGGCAGGAGAGAGCTCCTAGCAAATGGGCTTTGTAACCATTCTAGGATTCGAAAAAATAGGCCATGAATCGATGATTACAGTACAGGGGAGTGGCCGCTGAGCAAAAAATTTCATCAAAGGTAGCCGATATGAATATGCAATGAAAGTTCTTTATAGGAACTTTTCAAAACAGTACTTAAACTGACAATTTTTCCTTCACAAGGGCAACAGAACCTTAGAAGTCTAAATTCGATCAACTTTATTAATAAGAGTACATTTTATAAATTTTGATTTTTTGTCTATAAAATCAAGATGGGACCCTTAAATTTCCCAGAATCTATAATTTAAGTTTTCTGAACAATAAGCAGCTAAGTTAAAGCCGATTGAATATCTAACAATTACAAAAACGTTAACACGTGATACTAGGGAGATACACGCTTGCAACGGACCTAGACACTACAAATATGTAGGAATTTTGATAAAAATTTTAGAAATGGTTTGTAATATTCATGTGTTATCATGACTAATCAAGCAACGGCGTCAAAACACTTGAAATAAAATGGTGGCGAGTTTACAATCATAATAACCACAATAATTTATTGAACTCAATTTATGGAATCTGTATATTAGTCAAGTATATCAGGATAAATTGTTTGATTTACTAATTGTTTTACAATACCCTTCTGGCAGGAGCATCCTCCTGCTACTTCAACTTGTTGTTGATTCACATCTGTACCCAGTGCTCTTGGTGAAAGGTTCCCCCTCGGTCAACGGGTTTAAACCTCATATCGAAAGTTCGGGTGTAATTTCCTACCTTTGTGTGCCTTTCAGTGAGTGATTGATTTAGTGCAAATTGAACAAAAAACTAAGTTTGTTACTGGTTATGCGGCATCATGGCCTTTCACCCCTGAGGGAACCGGAAAAAAAATTACTACGTGGTCCTTAATACCAAAAAAAAATATTATCAAAAGCCCCCTTCATAAAAAAGAAAGGCATCGTGCAGACCCTTCTTCTGATATTTCCAATTTTCCTGGCATACCTCCCCAAAAATACGACACCCCGAAATTCGTATTAATGAAAAGCAAGAACTCAAGTAAGCCCCTTGAATCCTTCAACGTTTTTCTGCTTTCAAAATCCATAAACTCCATAGTCACGAATATCGCAAGAATGAACTTCAACAGAGTAGGTGATACTTGTGAAAAATGAGATGCAGGCAGTTAAACTTTGTAGACTACAATCATTTCCAGGTATTTGTGAAGTATTAATAGAACTTCATCAAAGACATAACACAAGTAAAGGTGTCATTTACGCACCAATACTAACCGACTTGGATGAAAAATGTATTGTTGAAGGGCTAAGCTACCTTAGAGTAACAGAATGCCAAAAATTACCAAATTCTCCCACTGTAAAATCATTAACACACCAATACACATACTTTCTGTCAATGAGTCTACACTCCCAAAAGAAACTAAAGTTGGCTTCATCAATGTTAAAGTGAAACCCTACATACCGAAACCATTACAATGCAAGAATTGTTTCAAATTCGGTCACACACAAAAAATATTGCAAGAACCTCTCTACTTGTGATATCTGTGCTTTTCCATTACACGATCCCTTCCCATGTACAAACATACAGTGCACTAATTGCAGGCAACAACATTCTGCATTTAACAAAGCATGTCCAGCCTTCATAAAAAAAACAAAACATAACTGAATATAAAACATTGAATAAATGTTCTTTCCGCACCGGAAGCGAAAATATTAATAAAAATACAAATACAAGTTTCTCAACTAATACCGCCATGATGACTGAAACCCTCGCCACAGCAATTCAAGCTAGAAATTCGAGACAGAATAGAAGCTCACTTGCCAAACAGAATCTCCACTCCTGTTGAAGAGCATAACTTGTCTAACGTATTTACAACAAAATAAATATCGTCTTTATCAAGTGAATTTGCCCCTTTTAAATGGTCCTTAAGATTCTTTAATAGAATCTTAACGGTTACTTTAACAATTTATACGCCCTGCCTCCAATGTAATTGCACTACAAGAAAGACCCCTTAAATCTACAATAACAATATCACGTTTATTTCTATAAATCACCTCAAAACGATCATGCTCATCCCAACTGTATTATCCAATCAGTAAGATCCAAAATATTGTCGAGAATTAATTACGCACTCTCGATTTATGGGTATTCCACAAATCTTACGATAGATACAAGCCATATGGTAGCAATTTGCATATGTATTAGTCGGCCTACTATGGACAAGCTTCCGGTAGCTGTCACCCAAGTGTGGCATTAGCAAATGCTTATATTTCGTCATATATACTATTTTCCGAATAAAAAACGTGCCGAACGCATTCCGTGCATGCTATAAATTCACCTTGTATAGCCCATTGTGCTCCTAAACTCTCCAAGACCAGCAAATGAAGCACACGTTTTGCACCTTCCACTGTTGGCTCAGCGTTGAGATGTAAACAAACTCCTATAAATTCACTTTGGAAGGCGATAAAAACGAAACGGGTATAAGAACTGAAGTAATTTTCACTTCACTAGGAGCGCTATTGTGTTCTCCGCGGATCATCTGGATTTCACTGTAGAAATCCGTCTCTAAATCGTACGAAACCTCGAATTTTTGTTGGCACCTCCACAATTCTTCATATAACGCCATGTAAGTTAGCCAGCAAAGTCGGCCTACTAATGGTCATGTGTGTGGTAGTAAGCGCTGCTGCCATATGGCTTGTATCTATCGTAAGTTTTGGTATTCCAGCAAAATTCAACTTCAAAAAAATAAAAACTGTATACCATGCATCAGTACGATTGTCTCTTGGTGCATTCTGAACACGTATTAGATTCATCTTAGCAGGAATCGGGCTAAGCTCGATCGAAAACCAACAATTACAACTCTCAGGTAGACTCATACCAGGCGCTAGAGATTCTTACTACTCGCCCAGCACAAACGAAGATCCACACACCACCATGGAGTTTTCTCGACTTATTGTATCCTTAAGGATCTACAAGTTTCTGCTAAGCAAACAACGAATCATTTACTTTTTCAACAAGCATACAATGAAAATATTCAACCTCTCAAAGCTAATGGATGGAAGATTATCTTCACGGATGGTTCAAAAACTGAGCAAAGCACAACATTCTCAGTTGCAACTGAAGATGGAAAAATAATTAAATTAGGTCTGCTCCCAACATACAACTCCATTTCCACCGCTGAGTTGGAAGTCTTTTGCGCTGCAACCCAATTCATCGCTATATCACAGGGGAAATACGTAATCTGCTCTGATAGTAAATCTTGTATTGATGCTCTGCTCAATATCAACAACCCAAGTCCTACCGTTTACAAAATAAGTAATATAATCTGCAGCAAATCAAAGAAATTAAAAATAATGTGGACACCGATCCATCCGAAAATAGCAGGCAACGAATATGCTGATAATGTTGCAAAATACGCTCATAAATCTCCTATTTTTACTATCTCTACTTTCAGCAAAAAAGACATTTGGAGAGCAATAGACGAGCACATTAAAAGCATTATTACAACAGAATGGAACAGCATTACTCATCACCACAAATCAATCAACCCTTTTCGGGCGCCAAAAGTGGTACCAAGCAACACCACCACACAGTAACTCAGAAATTTCATCCGAGAAGGCTAGGTCACACAAAATTAACTCGCGAACACATTCTAAAGAAAAAGCAGCCAGACTCATCTCTTTCATGCAGCCACCCGCACATCACCACACAGCATCTGCTTACTGATTGACAACCATTAAGAGCATATAAAATATCACATAACATTCAATGCGATCTACTGTCTCTCCTATCAACAGCTTCTCTAGAGAATATTAAAACAATACACACCTTGCTCAATCATTTTAAAATAAAACTCTAATTAACACTACAATATACTCCTACATGTAAAAAAACAAAAATAAAAGGAATCAAACTACCACTTAAGATATCACACTGTAAATTCCAATGGCACTTTAAAATGCATATCGTATAACCCCTCTATAATTTTAATAATCAGAATTTTTCATTAAATGTGCTTCATTGATAACGTATAAATTTAGAGAGCCATTTAGGCCATTAAATTCTCGTAGTTTTATTGTTTGGAATTTGCTTTATATTCTTTTAAAATTTATAATAATTGGTATTGAATAAAGCGCTTTTGACTTTGAACTTGTTTGTACATATGTACGAAATTCATGAAAGTATTCACTTTATACGTACTATCCTATAATTTGCAATGGCTTAGGAAATTAGATCACAACATTTATATTCTAAGACTTGATTAAACTTTTCCACATATGCACTGTTTTCTTTTCTTGTCCGGCTTTTCGAAACATGTTTTTCACCATCAATAATGTCGTTTCTATTTGATGTTTGGGAATATGTTAGTTATATTCTCCAATAACCAGTCCAATCGAGAACTCCACTATAAACAATACCATAGCCTTTGTTCAATCGCCAGTAGTTTGTGGAGGGATGCGAATAAAAAAACAAGCTTAATGCTACATGAAGTCTACGAATAGGACTAAAACTTCACACCACCTTCCTTACATCCGAATTCTCAACCGCTAAATATATGATTTTTAATAGATTGCTAACCTGGTTACTTTCAAAATGAAAATAATCAAGGATATTCTTTATGTTCTTGTATGTTTTTATATTGCAACGGAAGCGGTTCCGTGGTTCCTCTCTGTGCACTGTGAATGACAACATACTCGTACACATACAAAAAGCTTCGAATTGTAACCAAAGCATCTGTGGGTGCGGCGTCATAACATGCATTAGCAGAAGTGGGTTTGTATCCATACTCGTATTAAGTATCAAACATATACACACAAGACTTCGCAATCGAACGTACTGCCGCAGTGAAACAAATTGGTTACATGCATGTGCTATTAGGCGAATCGAGCGAAAGCTTGAGCTTTGTGGTTGCACCAGTCACAGAGATATGGCGGTAAAAACAAAAACATTGCAGTTGAACTTTGACCATTGACTTTTTGCAAATGCTTTCATTATTTTAGTTGGTAAGCAATTAAGTCAGCATAATAATGCTATAAAAGAAAATTGAAAAAGCAAGAAAATCGAGAAGTATTTCTCCATTCACTGGCTCAAGGCGTGCGCCCGAGCTTATTCTATCCCAAGGCACTTAGCACGGGATAAGGGAATTGAGAACACGTTCAACTGCATACTCAAGGCACCCGCCCGAGTATAAGCGCCCGAACGTAGTTACGCCCGGGGCCTGCACTTGAACTAATAATTGATTGATTTGTCAATCTGTCTGCATACTCAAGGCGTCAACCCTAGCGTCCTAAGGCAATTACGCCCGAGCCCTGCAGTTAAAGTCTTAATAGATTGGTATCTTCGAATTTCCTTTACCCTCTGAATGACTAATGAATATAATTAAAGTAAATATAAATCGTAGAAATTTTACAGCTCCGTTAATGCTCCAACGTTATATGTATGCAAACATAAAACCTTATTAATTGTCTCCGCAATAAATTAATTATTGGAACAATTTATTAGTAAAATGTGTTATTAATATTATATAGCCAACTGAACGTGTAATTGTACAACATAGCAAAGAACGAAATAAAAATTAAGTCATTAAATGAACGAACACATTTTGACTGATCTAATTGACAAGTATAAAGTAGCAGGTAAGTATTATAAAGAAATATCTTTCTCTCCCGGGACCGTTGATGTGTTTATAAGATAGACATCATATCAAGCTTCCAGTGCGTGCCAGTATACATCTCGATTTTCTTGCTTCTTTGATTCTCTTTTATAGCATAACCATGCTGACTTAATTGCTTACCAACTTAAATAATGAAGACAATTTCAAATAGTCATTGATCAAAGTTCAACTGCAATGTTTTTTTTACCGCCATCTCTCTGTGACTGGTGCAACCACAAAGCTCAAGCTTTCGCTCGATTTACCTCATTGCACATTCATGTTTTACTAAGGCAGTACGTTTGATTGCGAAGTCTTGTGTGTATATCTTTGATACCTAATCGGAGTATGGATACACACCCACTTCCGCTAATGCATGTTATGACCCGCACCCACAGATGCATTGGTTACAATTCGAAACTTTTCGTATGTGTACGAATATGTTGTCATTCACAGTACACAAAGAGGAGCGATGGATCACGGACCGAGTAATATTTGGACTGTGGCTCCCGTAACAATATTAATCACCTTGTTGATTAGTAAACCGCTGATGGAGCTAGGGGTATTTGAAAATCATGGAAAATATTGGAAAATACTGTATTTTTAAGAATGCCTCGAAGCAAGTAATTAAAATCAGTTTTTTAATTTCCGTATTTTCTTACAGTTTACTGATAGCTGTAAAATCTAATAAAATATACAGTAGGGAAAAAAGTCATCGTCCACCAGCAATTTTTTTACATTTGTGTAGTTTTTACATTAAGAAACATAGTATTCAAGTTGAACCTCATTCATTTACTCCAATTTTAATGTACAGTTTCAGATTCTATACGTTTTTACAAAATCATTTGTATTTGGTATAATATATAATTGTTTTTTTCGACCGAGGTGCATGACCGGCACAAAAAAAGTCATCGGCCACATGCCGTTACTCTACTTATCGCTTGTTATTCGATGACTCATCAATAGCAACCAACTGTTACAATTGAACATTTTTAATTGTTAAAAAAATATACATTATATCTTTGAATGTATATGGATAGTATACGTGATTGCAGAGGAATGTGTTCTTTTTAGGAGTGTGCCGGTTATTGTTTCCTTTATCTGCGTGGAAGAAATCTTCGAGACATTTCCAGAACATTATGTAGAATCTTCGAGACACGCCCGGGAAATTCAGGATCATTAGCTAAAACCGTCTATAATGATCCCGAAGCATAATGAATTTCAAAACCTCGGGATGAGTCAGTCAATGTTCAAACGTGCTCCAGATGAATTCTATCTGTATCCGATCCTTTACGCTCTATTGCACTCGGGCTAATCATTGTACTTCATATCATATTTTCTTGTGAGAACCGTTCGTGTAATAAAGTTTTTATTTTGGTGTACGCGAGTGTTTTTAGTGAGATCCCTATCCACAAGAGAGAAGAAAAAATGGCTCCTAGAAAAGAAACAACAATCGAAGAACGACAAATAGTCATGAATCTCTACATCGATGGTAAAAGTGAGCACGAAATTGCACAAATAGTTTCTAGACCACGATCAACAATCAATTCCATCATCAAACACTTCAAGACCACTGGTACAGTGCTCAATAAAATAAGATCCGGCCGGCCACCTAAAGTCAATGATCGTGTGCGCAACGCTATAATTCGAGAAGTAAAGAAAGACCCAAGGGTTTCTGCTCCGAAAATAGCAACAAACGTTGCTGCATCAGTTAACGGGAGCATTACACCACAAACGATTCGAAATGTTTTATATAAACATGGGTACCACGGCCGAGTATCGCGCAGAAAGTTCTTAGTCAGTAGTAAGAACAAAGCCAAGCGAATAAAATTCGCTATTGATCATACAGCTAAGCCGCAAACATTCTGGAACAAAGTCATTTGGTCAGATGAGAGCAAATTCGAGCTTTTCAAGTCAAAAGGCAAGGTTACCATTTGGCGTCAAGACGGCACAGCGCTCGACCCGAAAAACTTAACGCCAACTGTTAAACATGGAGGTGGAAACGTTATGGTTTGGGGATGTATGTTGGCAAATTAGTTTTCATCGATGGAAGAATGGACCAATATGTTTACAAGGACATTTTTTAGAAGAATTTAATAGTAAGTGCCCGTCAATTGAAGATTAAGTCAGACTTTGTGTTCCAGCACGACAACGATCCAAAGCACACTGCGCATAGTGTGAAAAACTGGCTGTCCAAAAATGTCCGGAATGTTCTCGAATGGCCTGCTCAATCTCCAGATCTAAACCCAATCGAACATTTGTGGGACCATTTGGATAAAAAAATACGATATCACACTATTTCCAACATCAATCAGCTAAAATCTGTCATACAAAATGAATGGAACCAAATTTCTTCGGATGTGACTAGTAATTTAGTAAATTCTTTGCCCAGAAGACTGCAAGCAGTTCTCCAAGCTAAATGTTACCCAACTAAATATTGATCATTTGCAAATACACTGCTATTGTCATAAAATTTGAGCTAAAACACTATAAAACTCATATAGGCCGACGACTTTTTTTGCATCAGTTTTGGAGCTTATTGTAAACAAACAATATTATGACGTAACATATCAAAATGATTTCTTCAAAAATGTATTTAATCTGTAAGAATACATCCTGGCATGAATAAATAAATGCATTTTTATTAAAATCTACGTTTTTTATTAAAAAAAAAACCACCAAAATATAAAAAAATGTCAAGTGGCCGATGACTTTTTTTGCCTACTGTATGTATCAAGAAAAGATTGACCGCATAATATAATCGACCATAAATTTACTAATTTTGGAGAACTCTGGCGGCCGCAAACCAAAACTGGGACATCACAAAAATCAAATGGCGATAAGTAATGCAAATTTGCATCAAAATAAAGATAACGACCAAATTTCATCCCTTATTTGATGATTTTTGATGCCTTTGTATCGAATGGACCAAATTTTTTACGTACGAGTAATCAAGTGTGCCTCTTACTACCAATACTGCAGGTTCACCTAATATTCGACGTTATGCTCATATAAAATTCTGAAACGAGAACGCATTAGACTTTCTCTATTCTAATCTAGAAGTTCATGAAACTCCTAATGGTTCAGTGGTACTTTATCCACCTCAAATAGCGTGTGGGAAATTTTATACATTAACACCCTCAACCAATAAAATCGAACTTGTTGAGGTTATTTGACCTTAAAATTTAAATCCAATGATACAATTTTCGATAAGGTTACATGAAAATCCCACCAGAATTCCGAAGAATTCAATTAGCCGGAATAATGTAAATTAAAGCAATGAAGTATCGGGTACTCTGGCACACAACAATATGATTATATCGAAGTTTATGCTAGCTAAATATATTGGAATTGACTTCCTCGTATGTCGGAGAAGTACGAGTAATTTCTATTGAATTCAAAGGCTACTATGGGTATAGCTATTTATAAATATATATTTGTATAGCACTGAAATTTGTGAAGGTACGTGACAATGTGAATTTAATCAATTTCATGTTTGAATTGGTCCTTGATAAAATAATAAATATAATTTGAATAACAAATGAGGCTGAATTGTCATTTGATACACTCAAAGCCTGTGCCAGTAAACTTAATTACCTGAACAAAAGCAACTTGTTTATGAACAATATTGTTTGATTTGTAATTAAGCACGCAGTGTTATGTTAAAGATTCAAAAATTAATAGAGACTTGATTCCGATGAAAAAACTGCGCTTAGCTTTAAGCATAGGTTTTGGTTCTTCTTCTTTGTACCACTACAGTACCACTCAGGTCTTTACTTCCGGCAGAAAACGCCTCCAACTGTCTCGGTTGATCGGCAGGATCTTCTAATTTATTTATGTTTCCGAAGTCTTACATTCGTTGAGTCCTCTAGATTGCCAAAATGTTCAAACAGCTCATGATTGTATCAAATTCTCCATTAGATCTCGTCTAGTCCCGCTTCAATTATTTGCATGGATTCAGAAAGAATGGATACGAATTAAAGCACTCTATGATGTGGCGTGAAGTTAGCGTGTCATCGGCTGTTGCTTTGAATTTCAAATAAATTTGACGTGACGTCTCCAACCAATTTTCGCATCTTGAAATGAATCGATTTCCCGTGCGGGTATTCTAATTTAAACGATAATTTCTCGAAAAATCTACATTATATTTCGATGCAATATATATTTTAGTATAATAATATGATCATTTTGATAAAACGCCAATCTATAAGTCAGCTGGCGAATAAACCGAATAATAAACGACAACAATACCTTCCAGTTCATCTATAAATGAACCTAAACAGGAGGCACTTCGTGCTGCCACTCCTCCATTGCAGGTATTTGTTTCGAGGCTAGCATATAAAACTACTGTCAAAATGTTAAATAAACACGGGAAGCGTAAACTTGGTTCATCTTTACCCATCTTAAACTGTGGTAAGTTAACAAAAGACAATCTTCCTCATCGTCAGATCGCCTCCTTCAAAATCAGTGTACCAGCAGAATGTAGTGCTTTGTTGAACCATAATTTGTGGCCAGATGGAACTTTAGTCAAGCGTTACAACTCTCCCAGAAGGCGAAATTTTCCGAGAACTTCACATCGAAAAATCAACGCATAATTGACCCTTAAACTTATAATAATATTAACTTATATTTTCAAAATGCAAGAGGCTTGTGGACCAAATTATAAAGCCTTAGCGTTTCATAGATTCTTGCGAATTATAATATTATTTGCTTAACTGAGCCTTAGATGAGAAATTTTTCTCAAATCACATTGTCTATCGGAGGGATCGTGATTTTTATCTGACAAAGAAATCTGATGGCAGTGGAATACCGATTGCTGTTGTTAAAAATCTTTCCAGTGAGCTTCGCGAAAATTTTCATCCCCCAGACATAACCAAACACGCACTTGTCAAAATCAATACTCTTTCCACTTTTTTTTCATATGCTGCATATGATTCACTATTGGGTTCACTTTCATCGTATTGTCTTTTACTTCACCCCACTTCACGTATTATTATTTGTGGCAACTTCAATCTTCCTTCCGTAGAGTGGGACTTAACATCATATATTGATATCTTGTCTTCTAATCGACAGTCTATAATACTATCGAATTTTCTTTCCCAGTTTTCCCTTAACCAATTAAATTACGTTCTAAATATAAATAATCGCATGCTAGATCCTGTAATGTTGAACATGGATACTAGGCATACTCACATAGCTGCTGCATGTATCTCCTGACCCCCATTATCCCCCTTTGCTGTTGGACATCAGCATGAGCTTTCCAAAAACACTTTAATGCCATCAGCCCCTCAAGTTCAACTTCTGGAAAGCCAATTACACCGCATTGTCGAAATCATTGAATTCACTTAATTTGTTCTCGTTTTTTGACTGCCTTGATTGCGAAGAAGCTCTTACTAAATTTTATTGCCACCTCGAGTCGCTTATCCGTCAATTTACACTCCTATGTATGGCCAAAAAGAGCTCTTAGCCACCTTGGCTCAACCGTGACATCTTAGAAGCTTTGAATATTAAGAACAAACTTCACCAAAAGTTTAGATTGACTGTTGATTCTGACTCTTATAATGAATACTCCAGATTCCGTGCCTCCGCAAAATTATTAATTAAAAGCTCAAGGAAAAATTACTTGACGCACATAGAGCAATCACTTGATTCCAACCAGTCAAAACCATTCTGGTCATATATAAATCATCTCAAGACCTCCCTACACTTTCCTAGCACCATATACTGGAATGATAAACACAGTTCAACGTTGGAATCCATTTCCAACTTGTTTGTGGACTTCTTTTCCACTATTACTTCCTCTTCGGTATCCGATTCTTCTTATGATTTCCCTCTTCATTATTCTCAGACTGATAGTGCTTCTAGAGTTAGCCCTGCAGATATCAAGTCCATAATTAATACTCTTCACACAAGCATTGGTTCTGGGCCAGACGGAATTTCAAATGTGTTCGTCAAATCTCTGTCCTCTTCATTGAGTGTTCCTCTGAGCTTTATCTTTAACACCAGCTTGTCCTCCGGCGTTTTTCCTCGCTTACGGAAGTCAGCAACATCTTCCCAATTCATAAATCTGGTCCTCTTCCGTGTGTCTCCAATTACCGTCTAATCTCACTTCTATCGTGTTTCCCGAAGATCCTAGAACGTTTATTTCATAGTCACATTTATGACTTTATATACTCTTCGATATCTCCTGCTCAACATGGCTTTCTACCAGGTCGGTCGACGACTACAAACCTACTTGAGTTTTACTCACATTGTTGGTTAAACCCTTGATAAGCACTTTCAGGTTGACGTCATTTATACTGATTTTATCAAGGCATTTGATAAAGTAAATCATAACGTACTGTGTAAAAAGCTAACACAACATAGTATTTCTGGAGCCGCATCTGTAGTAACCAAGACTTAGAGGTGATCTTAGACTCACGACTCAAGTTCGAAGAGCACATCCTCAACATCACATCACGTGCTTCTCGGGTTTTCGGATTTGTTCTTCGTCACTCTTGCATCCTTTGAAATATCCTGTCTCCAGTACATCTTTATATAAGAACTGTCCGGCCTATCCTCGAGTATTGTTCCCAAATTTGGACACCGCATTATAAGTACTTAGACTCACTACTGGAATCTGTACAATGGAAGTTTGCCCGAATATTATTCTTTAAATTTACCATACCAATCTTATGAATAAAGAGTTTCTTTTCTGCACGTCCCATCGTCATCATCACGTAGACACTTTCTTGATGATCTCCTATATAAGCTTCACCCCCATCAGTTGCAAACAAATGTAAGAGAGTTGCTGACGATGCGGACATCTAATTATCCGGCTAGAAATGAAGGATCATACCAAATTCCATTTGTAAGAACGGAAACATTTTACAATTCACCACTGCTGCGTCTGCTAAGAAACCACAATGCTATGGAATGTGGCCCGTATCCTCTATCTCCAGTAATTTATAAGCATAGACTTAAGAATTTAATTTTAAACACCGAGCCTGTTAGATTTATTTTGTTGTACTTTTCTATTTGTATTGTTTGAACCAATCTTGTATTTGGACTTTAGTCTGTAAGTTGGTCGAAATAAATGAATGAATTATGACCTCTCGAAGTATCTTCCTCAACCCATTCGAGACTCGTTTTTTTTTCAAGAATGGGGTTGACCTTGGAGTTTTTACTACTTCTTCATTTCCCTTCGGCTGTGCAGCAGTTAATGCTGACCTTGATTAAAAATTTAAGAAACTCTCGATCGAAATATCCAAAAATCTTTCTATTCCCCAAATTGATGAGGGAGTTGCATGTACAAATTCAACCCTGGATACGGTCATCTCAAAGATCTCCCTTAAAAAACACTAAGCAAACTACCTTTATCTAGGTTTACCAGAAGATATCTTGGAGCTTTATCGTAGACGTAGTTCGCTTAGAAAGCTACTTTCAAGGAACTACCACAGCAATTTAAATATGGTCAACTAGGAGTATGAACGTATTCATCTAGTGATTATGTCTCCAAACCTAATGATTTTGAGGCGAGTCAGGGCTTTTGCTAACGAGAAATTTGAACAGACCCTGAAAAGTGTCAATCTAGGTCCTTGTTTGTTTCCTCATATCAATAGGACTACTGGCAAAAACAGGCTGCCTGCAGTCCTCACAAATCTTTTGCTGAATCTATCGCATTTGCGAAAGTTCTACAAGGAAAAAAAGCAAGTGAGGACTCTTCCGTTACTACGATAGTGAGCAGCACCACATCGAATTTAGAGAAGGACCATGAGCAATTGTGCTTGGCCAGGTTCTCTGATTCAAATCCCTCTGGTGCACCTACCGGCCAGGGTCTGTTTATCAACCCTGAGGGACTCACTTTGTTCGTCTTGTACTGAATCAATTTTCCGTGCAGGTATTCTAATTTAAACGAAATAAAAGGTTCAACATAACTTACCCTACGAAGCATATGTTTATGGCATGCTTCCTATAGCTGTTTTTACAATTGCATACGCATCACTACATTTTGCTTTTCCCGATACAACATCACTCGTGATCCCTGGAAAACTTTTCAGTTGAATTAATTATCACTTTTGCAACGCTTTTTCACTACATTCAACACGATTTATCTTCAAAAATTATTCTGTCTACAATTTTAAATTCAACTTGACAAAATGTTTTCCTTCATCTGTTGAATTGTCACGAATCATATGTTTTCAATCATATGGTTGACATTTCGTTGACAACTCGGGGTTAGAGTATAAAAGGAGTGAGAGTGGAGTAAAAAGATAGCCTTGTGAGTGTGTGGATGTTCTAGCGACGTGAAAAACAGGGAGATTTCAATACGTATGGGAGAGGAAAGCATGTATGTAGTTAAAAACCTTCAATCTTATATGGATGAAAATAAGCATATTTCTCGTTCATTACTTAATATGTCTTCGATTATTTGGCTCAAGATTTGTCTCTTGAATGCATTTAATATGTTAACAGATGCTTGGGCAAGAGTTCATGTTTTACATCTATAGCATAGCACAAGTCTTATCACAGATTTCTTTACTTGGAGCTGTGTTTTTCTGAGTGTGCAGCTGGTCTTCTTTTATTTACGAGCTTCATTCTTCGGCATATTTTGTCTCTTTCATGACAGGCTCTCATTTTTTAGGGTATTGTAAAATCATTTTACAATACCCTACTAAAATCGCGTCCTGGCTGTCCGTCTGTCCGTCCGTCCGTGTGTCACACCACTTTTTCTCGCAAACTACATAAGCTAGAAACATAAGATTTTGTAAGTAGGCGCGAAGTGACGCCCTCTTCAAAGTTTCAACACGAAAAAAAATGTATAAGGTCTTTAAGGGGGTCTCCCCATATAGGGGAGTTGCCCCTGAAAAAAAAGTTTTCATCGCATGTAGACAATATGGGTATCAAATGAAAGGTCTTAATGAGAACTTTTCAAAACAGGTCTTAAAATGACAAATTTTGCTTCGAGGGGTGCAGGGGAAGGGGAAAATTACGAAAATTTTGTGTCCCCCCCCCTCCTCGCCATTGGACACCTTTGACCGAAAAAATCTGAAAAAAATCATGAATGTAGGCCTTTATGAGTACAATAACAACAAATACATGAGAAGTCGAAATTCACTCAACTTTGTTAGTAATAGTATGATTTATCGATTTTATGTTTTCTTGAATAAAATCTTAACGTTGCCCTAAAATTCAATGAAACTCAGTACACAGATGACTTTTCATAAGATTAGTCTGTCCTGAAAATTTCATAAAGATCGAATGGTATTTAATGAAGTTATAGCGATTTGAATTTTCCCGTATTACTATGGAACAATATGCCCTGTATTACTATGGAAACATGGCTATGGAACAATATGCGCTTTTTATCGACTCAGATACTACAGCTTTGCTTGGATTTGCATGAAAATTTCAGGAATGATAAGTATCATGAATTTCTTTGAGAATTGGCTCAGCTAGCGGTATTAGTAATCGTAAAGCAAAATAGTGGCTGTTTCAAATGCGAAGATTGAATAATTTTGATGTATTTTGCCCCAACTTCAACGTTTAAGGCGCATGCCTTTAACACTTGATTCAATTTAATGAATGCCTGAAGATGAGTACCTACAATTAATACTCATATGTGAAACAAGTCGAGGAGGCAGGAGAGAGCTCCTAGCAAATGGGCTTTGTAACCATTCTAGGATTCGAAAAAATAGGCCATGAATGGATGATAACAGTACTGGGTAGTGGCCGCTGAACAAAAAATTTCATCAAAGGTAGCCGATATGAATATGCAATGAAAGTTCTTTATCAGATGTTTACAAAACAGTACTTAAACTGACAATTTTTCCTTCACAAGGGCAACAGAACCTTAGAAGTCTAAATTCGATCAACTTTGTTAATAATAGTACATTTTATAAATTTTGCTCTTTTGTCTATAAAATCAAGATGGGACCCTTAAATTTCCCAGAATCTATAATTTAAGTTTTCTGAACAATAAACAGCTAAGTTACAACTAAATTGAATATCTAACATTTACAAAAACGTTAACACGTGATACTAGAGAGATACATGCTTGCAACGGACCTAGACACTACAAATATGTAGGAATTTTGATAAAAATTTTAGAAATGGTTTGTAATATTCATGCGTTATCATGACCAATCAAGCGACGGGGTCAAAACACTTGAAACAAAATGGTGGCGAGTTTAAAATCATAATAACCACAATAATTTTTCGAACTCAATTTATGGAATCTGTATATTAGTCAAGTATATCAGGATAAATTGTTTGATTTACTAATTGTTTTACAATACCCTTCCGGCAGGAGCATCCTCCTGCTACTTCAACTTGTTTCGTACCTAGATGCACAAAGTCTCTCACATTCTCGATGCTGTATTTGCAAGGTTTGGTACTTTTGACGTTCGAGGTATTTTTCCTCTACTGCATCATGAGCTTCGTTTCGTTCTCATTGATTTAGAGCTCTACAGTAGTAAGGTTCACTGCTGGCAAGACCTAGTGGACAATGTGAACAAGGATCCGTGGGGCTTTGGCTACAAGCTGGTTATGCGGAAGCTTGGTGCCCTACAGAATCCTTGTATACATGACGCGGAAAAGATGGACGCGATAGTGCGGGGACTCTTCCCCGCCCATCCCGTCCGTGTTGATGCTGTCCATGGTAAAACAGTAGTAGAGTGCCCACTCTTAACAAAACTGGAACTGGAGGAGGCAGTCCTCTCATTGAAAGCGAGGAAGGCTCCAGGTCCAGATGGTGTTACAGCTGAGGTGTTGCAGCTCGTCTATCACCATTGTCCTGACTTGCTGCTCAGCACATTCAGCGCTTGCCTACGGGACAGGGTTATCCCGGTACGAAGGAAAATGGCGAGGCTCGTGCTGATCAACAAGGGGAAGAGAAATCCCGAATCGCCGTCTGCATACCACACGTTATGCATACTAGACACGGCTGGGAAAGTGCTAGAGAAACTCATGAAGGGAAGACTCAGTGACGCGATTCGTGCTGCTGGGGACCTATCTCCTCAGCAGTACGGCTTTTGAGCAGGACGTTCTACCATTGATGCGATTGCAGAGGTAGTGAACGCGGTCCAAAAGGCAGAAGTATATTGTAGCACCAAGCGACGGATCATCCTGTTGGTGACACTCGACGTCAGGAACGCCTTCAACTCCGCTAGATGGGTGGATATTCTGGATACGCTGAAAAACTCTTTTCACGTTCCAGAATATCTAGTGCAGCTTTTGAGGAACTACCCAAAGGACCAAAGTCTGCTCTACGACTCAGGAAGCTCTTCTGCGTCTTTCTTTATCTTCTAGATTATTGGAACAAAGGCATAATAGAAGTATATAAAATCTCAATGATGGCATGTATCGTTGTAATGTCTATTATTCAGTTCCATCTGTAGTGAACTATGGAATTACCACTTTGTGATTAGAGTTGAAAACGAACGAGTAGATCAATTGGTGATGTTATACGCTTCAGTTTGTTGCCATCCTTAAACAGGTAAGTCCAATTTTCTTAGATAGGAAGGACATGATGTCGAGAGGAAAAAAACAAGAAGTATGAGTCCTGAAAATTTTCTAACGACCTGGCCGCATTTATTGCAACAAATGCGTACCTATCTGAGGTACCTCAAAAAAGTTCCTAAGTCTCAAGGCAATCATTCTATTGACTGCCTTATGAAGGGCTACTGAGACTGGAGATACCAGATGGGTCACGCTTGATTGGCTGTGCTGGTGATGTGGCTGCCCTGGTTACTGGACGCGCCGTCGGGCAAGCACAACTTAGGCTAGGTGTGCTAATGCGCCGAGTGAATGACTGGATAAATGCTTGCGGGATCAGTTTAGCACTAGAGAAAACCGAAGTGGTCATCTTGACAAAAAAGAGGATCCCTAGAGTAAGGATGATCAGGATTGGAGACATACTAATCAGATTGAAGCCAGCGGTGAAGTACCTAGGGCTATTGATTGACTCGAAGATGAGTTTCTCACAGTAAATCTGGGCTACGGCTGAGAAGGCTAATTTGGGTGTATTAGCTCTGAGTCGACTTATGACTAACGTAGGGGGACTCAATCCATCAAGAAGACGCCTCTTCAAGAAAGTTATTGGGTCAGTGCTACTGTACAGGGCAGAAATATGCCACTACACTCTCTGTAAGGAAGTATACTGAAAACACTTGGCAGAGGTACAGAGAAGAAGGGCACTGATAATTGCTTTTTTATATCCGACAGTCTTTGATACTGCGGTGAAAATGATTTCAGGTGTGATACTTGTTGCTCTCTTTGCTAGAGAGTAGCTCGCTATTTTCCTGGGTCAAAAAGAGGACGCGAGGGAGACGGTTGTCCGCGAGGAGAGACAGCACTCGCTCAACGGTTGACAGCAATCTCGGGTGAATTGCACGAAGGAAACGTGAACTGCGCATCTCATTCTGGACGTGAGACCGTGGCTAAATTGAAGGCATGGTCAGACTGATTTTTATCTGACCCAGCTTTTCAGTGGGTATGGGTGTTTCCAGTCTTACCTACACAAAATTGGTAAGCCATGGTCCCCCGATCGTCAGTTTTTCCCACGAGGGGAAGACGGTACCTGCCGTATATTTTTTGGGAGAATAAAATTGGACAAGCTGCAACGGGACCTCTAGAGCAAGACAGGAGAACTCACCCCGGATAGTATAGTGCCGTGATGGTTGAATCGGTTGACAAATGGAACCAGGTGACACGTTTTGTACGAGCAGTCCTGAAAGATTAAAGGGACTCACAGCTGCTGGCAACATTGGGGCTGGGAGATCGCTCGTCTAGCAATCCCTCTTCCCCCGTCCCTTCGCGCTAGATGAGGCATCCCCTAGCTTGAAAGCGACTCACAGCGAAGCAAAACGAAATCTAGACCGAGGTTGTTTCAAACGGTTTCATGCTGAGTTCTCCGGTTGATAGGGGAGGTGTTTAGTGGGTAGTCCAGTCACTTATGAGCATGGAAGTTTCACACTCTGTGCGTAAATGACATTCACTTCCAAACCAAAAAAATCAAACAAGTTGGGTAAACAGAACTACGCTCATATCAAAAGGGTTTTGTACTTAATCTACAATATGTGGATAAATAGAATGATTTAATTCAAGAAAAACTTTCATTATATGCACAACAAATATATTCTTGCTTTCAAAAAACTTCATTTCAATCAGCCAATATTATATTTTAATATTACTCAAAATTGTTGACTGACCTGAATCTCAAATGCGTTTTCTTTATGCATTTTTTCAGAAAACTTAGTATCTGGTTGGCTGAAAAGCCCATATATGTTAGTAGTAAAACCGTATATGATTGTTGTAATTGGATGAAATTCAAATGGCTATAAGGGCGGTAAACTTTATTGAAACTTATCAAATAAAATGATATTTGAAGAACTACTTGAATGGCTGATTTCTTCCAATTTAACGATACTACTGGGGGCACCGGTTAATTCATCTTTCCAAATACGTATTAGAAAGCTACTGTCATATAGTTTCAGAATCAGTATGTGTCATTCAGCTGAAGCGTAAGCAAAAATACTTTTTTAGGGTTTTGTAAAATAATTTTGCAAAACCCTACTAGTTTCGCGACCAGTCTGTCCGTCTGTCCGTCTGTCCGTCTGTCCGTCTGTCCGTCTGTCCGTCTGTCCGTCTGTCCGTCTGTCCGTCTGTCCGTCCGTCCGTCCGTCCGTGTGTTACAGCAGTTTTTCTCGGTAACTACTTAAGCTAGAAACATCAAATTTTGTGTGCAGGTGTAAAGTGGTGATCTCTTCAAAGTTCAACTACAAAAAAAATTTATAAGGTATTTAAGGGGGGTCTCCCCATATAGGAGAGTGACCCCCCGAAAAAAATTTCATTGAAGGTAGCCGATATGGGTATCAAATGAAAGGTCTTGATGAGAACTTTTCAAAACAGGCCTTAGTTTGGCAAAGTTTGCTTCGAGGGGCGCACATGGAGGGGAAATACACGAAAATATCTTGATTTATCATAAATACTTAGCAGTGCGTCATATATATCGCCTATATGAAATCTTAAAGGTTTTACGGCCTCTATCCTGCCCTCCCATCTAGTGACACCTAAGGGTTTCAAAGTTAACCCTTAAACATGTTTTAAAAGTACTGCCCATTGAAAAGTAGATGCAGAAAAAAATAAATAAATAATTTTTTGAACCATATCAAAGAAATTAGCAGCCTCCAAGGATGCTTTTGCCATATCATTAACCACTAGATTGAGGGAGAGACTACTGCATGGTACGTAGAATGCTCGCGAATTTAAATTTTTTATTCTGGATTTTACTCCTATTTTACTGCTCCTCATACCCATTATCATGTCCCTGCCCTCTAATGTCCTGCAAGTTTATAGCTGAGGCATCTTGTTCTCCGATTATGATTTTAGACCTTTGTTTCGCTGTGGGCCTTTCAACTGGTAAGAAGCCGAAAAAGCTTTCGTTGATTTTTATTTCAACCTCTTGAGAATCAAATTTATTGAGTGGAACATATCTAGTTAACATACAAGAGTTATTTATTCCACTTTACTAACGTCTGAAGTGCAATCTAAAATTATAGAATACTATTTGGCTTTTTTTATTTCATTAACAATATGGGATTTGACACTTTGATGCAACAGGTCTATTATCTCGTATTGTATATTTTTTCCGAGGTGGTGTGCTTTGCTTTCCTCTTTTTTGAGCACTCTATGAACATATTTTTCCATAATGGCATCGAATTCAGACAGCAGCTCAACTATTTTTAATAAGTTCCCGTTATTATGCTCAAACAGTTTGTCGCTTGTACCTTGAAATGCCAGACAACTTTTACCAAGCATTTTAGTAATAGCTACAATTCTCAAAAGTACTTCGTATCAATGATTGGTTTCAGCATTCATAATTCTTTGAGCAGCAGCATCTATTATTTTACAAGACTTTAATCGTTGACTCAATTCTAGACAGGATTTTTGACTCTGAATATGATTTTCAGAAATTTCGTGGTCTTTTAAAGCTTCGACTAGATGCTACCAACTTTTAAAGTCGCCTTTTGAAAGCGAACTGACCACGCAACCGAAAATTTTGCAGTAAAAGCAATATACAGGGTTATCCATTTCATGTTTGGAAAAGTATAACCCTGCCATTTGACATTTGTCAAAATTAAATGTCATCCAAAGTGTGTTTTTTTTATTCAAAGGTTTACCATTTAGAGATATGGATCGTTCAACAGTCGAAGAATCCGTTGAAATAATTAAATTTTATTATAAAAATGGTGATTCCGCTGTATCAACATTTAGGGCCTTACGAGCCGATTACGGTCGACATAATTGACTTACACAGCAAACAATTTCGAGCACAGCGAGAAAATTTTAAGAGATTGGATCAGTTATTGATATTGCAAGGCCTGTGCATTATCGCAACATTCGTTCTGCTGAAAATATCGCTGTCGTTGCTCAAAGTGTGGAGGAAGACACGAATTTATCGATTCTTCGACGCGTTCAACATTTGGGCTTGTCTTACGGCTCATTGTGCGGATTTTGCATTTGGATTTGCATCTCCATCTGTACAAAATCCAACTCACTCAAGAACTCAAGCCTCAAGACCATACACAACGCAGAATGTAAGCGAATTGGGTGATTGAACAACAAGCCATAGATAACGATTCATTCATTTTTTGCTCAGTGGTTACGTAAATAAACAGAATTGCCGCATTTGGGGCTCTCAAAATCTTCATGTGATCGCAGAAAGGCCTTTGCATCCGGAAAAAGTGACCGTTTGGTATGCATTATAGCCTTGTGGTGTTAGTGGCCCGTATTTTTTTCGAAAACGATCAAGGAAGAGCCATCATTTTGACCGCTACGGACGGATGTTAACCGATTATTTTTGGAGAGGAATTGAAGATTATGATCTGGAGAACATGTGGTTCTAACAGGATGGACCCACAAGCCACACAACACAGGCTAATTGAGCACTTTTGCAAGAGAAATTTCCTGGACGTGTAATTTCGAGATTGAGTGATGTCAATTGGACCGCAACATCCTGCGACCTAACACCTTTGGATTTCTTTTTATAGGGCTATGCGAAAGATTGTGTTTACGCGAGCAATTCTCAAAATCTTGAGCAATTGAAAACCAATATTCGTGAAGTTATGGCCAAGATATGACTGGAAACGTGCCGAAAAGTCATTGAAAATGACCTCAAAAGGATTGAGGCCTGTAAGACGTCCCGTGAAAGATATTTGAATGGTGTTGTACTTCACGGATGATGGCAAGATTTAATCTTTATACTTAATAAAAAGTTTTGTTTCCATCTGAATATTTCATGTGTTTTCTTTGGGTTTACATTCCAAAGCGTAAAATGGATAACCCTATACATAGTTTTTTGAAGTAAAGTACACTAGCCAGTCTCTCACAACTTGCTCACTATTGCTTAAAATTCAATGTTATACAATGGCTGAGGTGGACCATGTCTTACCGAAAAACTAAAATTCTTGGCCATACAGCTGGATCTGTACTTAAAGCTAATTGACTGCCTTCCATAAGTGCCCAATTGGTGTCAATTTTTATTGTACTTTCATTCGGTGACGGAATAGTGGCGGCCCCTCGAATGTTGAAAACAACAAGCGAAATTGATTATTGTATTTAGTATCAACCAAATTACTCACTAGACTTTCATGAAAAATTGTCAAACTGTCCAGATTAAAGCTATTTATACAGCGGAAAAAGTATTTACAAGATTTGTTCTCCAAATTCAAAACGGCTGCTGATTAAAGTTTAAAGCTTCAAAGCGTTCAGAAATCATAGTTTTCATTTGATTTGAATTAAATTTTATTGTAAGTTTAGTGTTATCAAGCTCTGAATATGTTCAGATTTTCAGGTTATTTCCGGAAAAGCGGGGTTATTCAGATTGTTGGGCTCCTGTTTAGCAGCCATACCCCTCAACACATTTCATTAAAATTTATATGCTCTAGATTTATATTCTGTTTGAAAGCAAATTCTCAGCTCATTGAAACGGATGATGTTCTCTATGCCCTTTTATGATGTAGATAAAAAAAAAACAAATGATCATATATGATATTCTTGCTGCACCTTGTTGTACTTATAAAGGCCTATATTAAAGATTTTTTGAAATTTTGCGGGTGAAAGATGTCCAATCGTGAGGGGTTGGTACGCGAAAAGTTCGTACATTTCCCCTTCCCCTGCCCTTTACGGTAATGATATGGCAAATTTAAGATTCGTTTTGAAAAGGTCTTATTGGGGTCTTTCTAACGACACATCATTCGACTCCCAGCGGTGAACATTTTTTTTGGATTGTCACCTCCCTATACGGGGAGACCCCCGTAAACCCCTTTGAAAAACTTTCAAGAAGTCACCACTATTGGCCTTTCTACAAAGCGTCATAGCTGTAGCTTTTATAGTTTTGGAGAAAACTGCTGTTACATGCAGACGGACGGACACAGGTCGTGATGGCAATAGAGCTTTGCTTTTTTAGTACAAACCCTTAAAAACATCACTACTCCCCAAAGGTCTGATTTATCTCAAGTAAAAGAAACCTCATATAGCTCAGACGTAACGACAGCGCAAATAGCTGATAATGCTGAAACTTTAACTAGTGACGTTGTTGATGAATACTTGGGAAGGTGTTTCCACAAATTTAAATAAAATGATGATAAACTAGTAAATAAAGATCTTGTGTCATCACCATCAGCACTAAATTAAGTTGAGGTGGAACCAGAGATGTCGCTTTCAGAACAAAATTGATCCAACCAGTAGATACACTCATTACAAGCAGCAAGCAATTCTATGAGTTACAACCGGGGACATCTCAATAAATTCAAAGTTTGATTAATTAGCAACGAGAAACATCAAAACCAGCTTAAAGTGACACAAGCCTCAGTAGCTTTTCTTTGACTTCTCCGAAAAAAACTGTTAACATTTCTACATTAGATTCCAAAAAATGCTCACGCATGACTAAATAATGTGGAAAAACAGCAATATCAAATTTTCTCCCTTTAAGGAGGAATTAGAAGTTTCTACTCAGAAGAAAAACGATGCTGAGCAGAAAAGACTATGAACAAATGAATTGAAAAACAGAAGAAATCCAATCCCAAGTCGCATGATCAAAAATCATGTAGGAGCAGTACAGTGAAAACAGCAAAACGACCAAGAGCTTCATCATCTGAAAATGGAGGGGAAGAAGAGGAGTAGGCGCCATGCATGTATTGTATGGAGCTGTATTTCATTTCCATTGAAGGGTGGATGCTATGCTTAAATTGAGGAGAATGGAAGCATAATGCCTGTACAGGAATGAGCGATGATAATGACTAAGTCATACACATTTGCGAGCTCTGCCAGGCCAAATAATCATTTTGTTTTACAATACTTATCGACCCATCTTATCCTAGGGGGTACCCCATCTTACCAGAACCAATAACATGGAGCAAAGTACTTTCTTTCGAATTTGATATTTTTCTTCCGAAAACAAGATAACAAAAAGCTCTTAATTTCACCAAATGTTGGAAGAATAAAAAATAGCAGTTAATTTGAAAATAAATACAGTTTCTTTACTATAGATGCTTTCCTTTAATTGATCTTCAAACTTCAGGTACTCCATTTTGCCACGCTTTCTCTTAGGAAGTTGTTGACAGACGCGGACAGAGAGATCGAGAACTAATAGGGTTTTGCAAAGATATTTCATAAACTCCTTAAAAACATAGGGGTGAAAATGATATCCTTCTCGCCATTGGGAGTCTGCTCTAAATTCACCACAAATTTCATTGCGTACAATACTTTCTTCATATTTGATCTTTTTTAGTGTCAAATCATACTGGCTGTTTAAAATAATCATCGCGTCTCACCGCTAACATTAAGTAATCAATTTGTTTCCTCTCGTTAATCAGCTGCTAATTGGATTTCCAGTTGGAATTTATTGTGCGGAAGTTCCTGTGTAAATTACTTTTGAGGTGTTCAACTTTCAAACTGTTTACCACTTCCAAACATTTCAGTCTGCATTATTTAGACCACGCAGCCTCATTTAGATCGGAATGATTTGCAAATTTTATGGAAGTCATTAAAAAATCAGGAAAAACTAATTTCAATTAAAATAATTCCTTATAAAACAAACTTTAATCTATTCCATACAAACGCTTGTTTCATGCGAATTCAATAAATTTGCTTCGCATAAAAAATATTTCTTTTCCAGATTCCATTTGATCTCCCGTCAGTTTAAGATTCAGTGAATAAGTAGTACGCAATGATATCGGAAGCTTTTATAAATTTCTGGATATTTTTTAGTGGTGATTAAAATCGTTGAAATGTATGTCTGATATGTAGAGCATTTTTTCTATTAATACTCGGGAAGTTAATTCGCTTAGGAATTTCTTTCGGAAAAATCTTGACATGTGCTAATGATATTTAAAGTATTTAAGATATAGTGCACTTTTCTAACGGTTTTGTTGAAATAGTTTCACTGAAAATCAATAAATGTTGAGTTTTAATTTTACGCCTTGTATGTGATGACTTATATTATGGACGATACTATATTGGGTGTGTGATGTGAATAGCTTCAATACCAAATATGTATTTGTGTAATTTTATGAAACAATATGGCATTTTACCAAGCAGGACCAAATCACTTGTTGTATAAATTGGACTTTAGGATCTCAAGCATTATTAAATTAGATGAAAGTAAAGTATGTATGTATGAATTTGTTGCAAATTTGAATGAACTCGTTTCATATCCAATAATGTTAGATATACAGTGGCTCACAGCTTATTTGATGCAGTATATATTTCCAAACTTACGATGCTATAACTTCAATATGAAAAAAATTGCTGAAAATCTTTAAACTGCAATCAATTAAATAAAGCTTCTATTTTTAAACTAACAATTCACATATTTTATTATTCCTAAATACCAAAAATAAAATTAAAGGCAAAATTTTATGTCACAGGTTATTTAATGCAGTACAAGTTTTCCTTATAGCTATTTGACCGGAAGTTTCCCAGTGCAATATTTATAATTGTTATGGTTACCTTTTTGGTTTTACAAAGCTTTGAGTATATTTAGAATCGATTTAACCAGCTTCTCTATCATTTGTGCGATTATTTTATTCCATTCCTCAATTCAAGTTTCTTTTAAATAATTTTTGTTGTAAATAATGTGGTTGCGAATTCTTTTCTCTGGATAAGCCCACGAATTCTCAATTACATTTAAGTCGGGCAGCTATCAAATGAGGACAGTTCCAAATAAGCTAGTACTGCAAAATTCCTGACTTATGCTTGGTGTCGTTATCTTGATAGAGTCGACATTCACGCGTAATTCTTAGTTTGTCTACACTTTTGGAGTAAATTTTTCTTTTCCTTAGAATATTAATATCCATGATTTTGTCCATATTCTCTTGAATAAGATCCAGCTTTCTAACATCGGCTGCTGACCATTATGCTGCTACGATCTTGCCTAAGTCTCATGTAGATTTTCATTTTTGCGCTCCATAGATTACTTTTACCATACGTACGTCACGTCATCTGTCCCAAACATGTTGAACTTGGACTCATTAACAAAAATTACAATCTCCTGAAATCCCAAATCCTTCGAAATATACTTAGTTGCAAAGGTTAGGCAGCTTTGTCACTTTCCACTTTTGATAAACGGCTTCTTTCATGCAACTGTGCTACTAAAATTATTATTTCTTAGCACACGACATATGGTTTCAGCACTATATTTTTTAATAATCTTTTCTTCTTTCTAAGTAAGTACATGACATATGATTTCAGAACTACATTTTTTAACAATTCCATTAAATGTTTCAACTCACAATTTAAAAGCCGATAACTGAGAGTTTCCGTTTATTTTCCTAATACAGGCTTTCCACTAAGAGGTGTTATTTTTACATTAAAAGAAAAATGTTATTTTTTTAATATAAATGATCAAATGTTTATTTTATTATGAAGGAAAAGGTATGCTGTTAATAGTAAATAATAACATCAGGCATATGACCACCCCCCCACGCTTACAGGGCCATATCCTTTTCATGAAATTTTCCATAACCAAATCGCAAAGTGGCTGCCCTATGTCTTCGATAGCCTCACGAATTCCATCTTTGAGGTCTTGAATCGACACTGAGCTGCTGGTGTAGACCTTTTCTTTCACGTGGCCCCAAAGGAAGAAGCCGCAAGATGTTAAATCACAAGATCTCAGTGGCCAATTGTGATCACTTCTTCGAGCGATAACACGGTCCGGAAACTTTTCCCGTAAAAGATCAATGGCTTCGTTGCTTGTGTGGCACATAGCGATGCCTTGTTGAAAGTAAACGTTGTTTAGATCAATACCATCCAATTCCGGCCATAAACAAATTATTAATCATCTCTCGATAGCGCAATTCATTTACCGTAACTTTTGCTCCAGCCTCATTTTCGAAAAAGTAAGGTCCAATGACTCTGCCGGACCATAAACTGCACCAAACAGTCACTTTTTGAGGATAGAGAGGCTTTGCAACAATAACTCTTGGGTTTTCCGAGCTCCAGATGCGACAATTTTGCTTGTTGACGAAGCCACCAAGGTGGAAATGGGCCTCATCACTCAAGATGATTTTTCGATGGAATTCCGGATCATTTTCATGCATTTCAAGGACCCAATCAGCAAAGACACGATGTTGCTGATGATCGACCAGCTTGAGTTCTTGTGTAACCTGAACTTTATAAGCCTTAAGATCTTTATGCAAAATACGGTGTAATGACGTTTGCGGAATGCCTTATTCCAAAGAACGCCGAGGAATGGACAAACCTGGGTTTTCTTCAACACTTTCGGCTAGAGCAGGAATATTCTCGGCTTTCCTTGAGTGACGTACACGGGTTTTATCCAACACATCACTAAGATGTCCCAACAGCTCGAAGTTTTCCACCAATTTCTGTATTGCGTCCAACAAGGTGCTTCACGATGACCCAAAAATGTTCGAGTTGTACGAACCGTCTGTGAAAAATATTTACGATTTTTATAGCGAATTTTAATAATTTTAATGCATTATTGAAGCATGTATCGTTCCAGTTCTATTAATGGTGTAGTTTATACTTGTCAAACGTCACAAAATGACAGCTTCAAAAGTGACATCTACCGAAATAGCGGGCTATTCAAAATAACACCTATTGGATTGTAAAGATTAGGTTCTAAAACGAAAAAAAGTTTATATTTAGTTTCCATTTTAGTGGGGGAAAGAGCGACGCGTCAGATTTTTCTACTGTGGGTTCAATTCGATGTCAGAATCACCCTAAGTGATAATCTGACAATTATGGAAAGGAGTATAGGTAATTTGAAAATATAAAAAAATTTAAAGTGCCAGATTTTGAATAAAACAATTTTTTTTCCTTCTATTATTACTGAATGTAATAAAAATAATTTACATACGTACATATCTAGAAAAGTCAAGCATCAATATAAAAGTAGGGAAAACATATTAAAGAAAAATAATTTAATCTTTATCATCACTGGATTCATCTTCGAGGTTGGTTTCTACTTCTTCAACTTCCTCGTCATCTTGTGTTCCTGTAAGCAAGAATGGTTTTGATTCTTAACAATCTTTCATTTATTTTATGATATTATAGCATTAAAAAAAACGTACATGAATCGGAAGTATCTTCTAAAATGTCAGGTGCTATGACGATATCTTCGTATGCTTCAGGAAGTTGTTTTCCAACGAACCAAGTCGGCCCGAATTTTCCATCAATATTTTTCCATCCGCAGTTTGTTGGTAACATCTCCGTAAAAATACAATTGTCGCATTTATCACAAACATACGATGTGTTTTATTGGCAATGAATGTTTTTGTAGCTCTGATCGGCAAATTGGCAAATTACAAGTGTCGTAATTATGTACATTTAATAAGAAGGGCTGAGACGTATCAGTTACTTTGTATGTTTTATTAAATATATATTTCCATCCTAGCACTGACATTAGCTTGTTTCTTTAATCCCTACAAATGGCAGATGAAAGAGAAATAATTCTTCAATATCATCAGCTTCACATCCCAAGTTTTTAAATGCTTTTTGATAAGTTTCAGATCCCATTGAAATCTGTTAAGGCCTTTTTGCCTCGTCTGTAAAAATCTGGGTTGTAATCACATCCCGTGAGCGCATGCAGAGCTGGTAGGGCTTATGAAACAAGTGGGTCTAATTTAGCAGAAAGAACGGTATTTTCGAAAAATCGGCGTGCATTATCTACTCCGAGATCAAACCATATTTTTACCGATGATTTAAGATATTCCATGTTGGCTGACATGATTACAACGATATCTATCTATCTATTTTCCGAATATCACGGAAAATAATGCATAAACAAGTTAGGTAAACAGACCTATGCTCATGTCAGAAGGGTTTTGTATTCAATTTACAAAATGCAGTCCCCAGATCGAATCAAATCAAGAAAAATGTCAAAGACGATTTTATTGTAGAAAATATGAAATACGAAGATCATACTATTATTAACAAAGTTGAACGAATTTCGACTTCTAAGGTTTTTGGTATTGTTATACTCATAAATATCTCCCTTGATAATTATTTCAGATGTCCATTCGCGAGGGAGGAAATACATTTTTCATGTATTTCCCCCTGTGCCCCCAATGAAGCACAAACTGACAGTTTAACAACTGTTTTGAAAAGCTCCCATGAAAACTTTCATTTCATGCTCATATCGGCTACGTTTGATGATTTTTTTTTTCAGGGGCCACTCTCCTGTACTGTTATCATCGATTAATGGCCAATTTTTTCGAATCCTAGAATGGTTACAAAACCCTTTTGCTAGGAGCTCTCTCCCACCTCCTTGACTTGTTTCACTTATGAGCATTAATTGTAGGTACTCATCTTCAGTCACTTATGAAATTGAATCAAGTGTTTAAAACATGCACCTTAAACGTTGAAGTTGGGAAAAAATAACTCAAAATTATTCAATCTTCGCATTTAAAACAGCCACTATTTTGTTTTACGATTACTGATACCACTAGCAGAACCGATTCTCAAAGATATACACGACACCTATCATTCCTGAAATTTTCATGCAAATCCTAGCAAAACTGTAGTGTCTGAGTCGGTAAAAAGCGCATGTTGTTCGATAGCCATATGTTGCCACAGTAATAAATGCAGCGCATATTGATCCATAGTAATACAGGGAAATTCAAGCCGCTATATCTTTGCTAAATATGATTCAATCTTTATGAAACTTTCAGGATAGATTTATCTTATAAATAGACATCTACGCACTCATAGAATCATAGAATTTAAGGGTCCCGTTAAGATTTTATTCAAGAAAACATAAAATCGATAAATCATACTATTATCAACAAAGATGAGTGAATTGTGACTTCTAACGTATTTGTTGTTGTTGTACTCACCAAGGCCTACATTCCTGATTTTTTCCAGATTTTTCGGATCACAGGGGTGGGGACATAAATTTTTCGTGTATTTCCCCTCCCTGTGCGCCCCCCGAAGCAAATTTTGCCAAACTAAGACCTGTTTTGAGAAGTTCTCATCAAGACCTTTCATTTGATACCCATATCGGCTACCTTCAATGAAATTTTTTTTTTCGGGGGGTCACTCTCCTATATGGGGAGACCACCCTTAAATACCTTATAAAATTTTTTTGCAGTTGAAATTTGAAGAGATCACCAGTTTACACCTACACACAAAATTTGATGTTTCTAGCTTAAGTAATTTCCGAGAAAAACTGTTGTGACACACGGACGGACGGACGGACAGACGGACAGACGGACAGACTGGTCGCCAAACTAGTAGGGTTTTGTAAAATTATTTTACAAAACCCTAAAAAGAGAAAAGTTTAAAATAAATATTGTAGATCTTTCGATTCTACATAGAAAAGCATTCAACATTTTTACCCCTATCGGGCATAATTGAGCCAGAAAACACCTCTTACGATGAAAAATTGAAAAAATAATTTATTTTTCGCAAGATCGCATTGTTTGAAAAATTTCAGAAAAATTTATCAACCATAACACGCGACAGTGGTGTCAGAAGTGAGAAAGTAAATTTTGAAAGTGAAAACTTTTAAACATTTTTAAAGTGCACAATAGTGAAATTTAGCATGGAAACTGGTGGAAACATAGCCAAAAAAATTAAAAATACAATGGAACTTACATCTAAAAATTAATGAATTGACCATATAAAAATTAATGAATTGACCATATCGGAGCTTAAGGAGGAGTTGAAAAAGCAAAACCTGGCTACGCAAGGTACAAAGGCCACACTGACTGCCCGCTTGTGTGACGTGATCGAGTTGGAAGGCGTGTATCTGGATTCGTGTGAGACCTCATATACGGAAAAAGGCGCAGAAGATGGAGAAGCTGAAACACCGAAATCAAAGGAACCAGAAAATGCGCATTAGCGCATCAACATTTGCATTAGCAAATGTTGATGCTGATGCAGCAAGAGCACCGACAAAAACCATTCAAAATCAAGGCAGATATCACAAAGAAGCTGAAGGAGCAGGAGGAACAGTCATCCAGTTAAATTGCGAAGCTAGATGAACAATCAGTGAAGCTAAATGAACCATCAGCGAAACTGGACCGGCAAGTCATCGAAATTAAGGCAGATTTTTCAAAAACAGTCAACCGAAATAAAAGTGGAGCTCAGTAGTCTAAAAAAAATTAAATGCGTCGAGGAAAAGATTTACCAGGTCGAGGTGAAGGTCAGCCCGGTAGAGGAGAGAATCAACCATGAGATGGAAAAAGTGAAAAAGGAATTGGAAGCAGCGAAGGCAGCAGTAACCACCTCACCACCCCCGCTTATAATCACAGCGTAAACCACATCCACAAATGTGAAAGGACCAATATTCGACGGGCAAACAGCCTGGAGTATCTACAAAATCCAGTTTGAAGCCGCCGCTAGGACAAATCACTGGAATAAGCAGGAACAAACAACCGCATTCATTCTTGCTCAAAGAGGCCCAGCTGCTGAGCTTTTGCAGACTATTCCCGTTGAGTTGCACTCAAACCCGGCTGCTATAATAAATGCGCTTGACATGCATTATGGAGACGATAATCTGAAGCAGTTTTATCGGTCACAGCTGCGGCATCGTTTGCAGAAGTCTAGCAAAACCCTACGACAGCTATCCAAAGACATTGAGCGACTGACACTTTTGGCTTACCCAGCCTACGACCCGGAATATCGAAATGACCCAGCAGCTGAAGCATTCATCAGCTCATTAAAGGACCAGGAATTGCAACAAATCGTGCGTTTGGCCTAATAGCAAACTTTGAAGGACGCATTGGGTTATAGTCTGAACTTTGAGGCAGCGAAAAATTTGGCTCATACCACTGCTCGAGTTCGCGAGGTAGTGGCAAACGAGTGCAGGTGTGAGCACGTGAAAATTGGGCGACAGCCGCAGGTAAATGGTACCCCTAGATGCTGGAATTGCGGTGAGAAGGGGCAATTGTAAAGATAGCAAGAAGCAAAGAAAACCAAGCTATTGTCCAGGGCGTGCAGCTAGGAGGAGATCCAGACCGAGTCAGGAGCCCAGAATGGAAGCCTTGCAAACTGGGGCATCCAGAAACATGTAAGAGCCAACGCCGTTTGACAGAGGTTGGCTAGGAGGATCGACGTCCCCAGAACCAACATCACCGTGTCAAGACTACATCGTAGAGAAGCAGACTTATGCCTTCCGGGTCAAGCTGATGGAGAAAATTGCACCATAACAATCGACACTGGTGCAACCCGATCGATTATCCAACCAGACTTAGTTAGGCAACAACTACTTCACAGAGGCAGGATTTTCTCCCTAGGGACAACTACGGGAGAAACTGCACTTGTCCAAGGAGAGGTCAACCTCGAGATACAGTTGGGAGACCTTGCATTCCGACATAATTTTCTCGTCGCGAACATTATGGACGACTGCATTCTTAAAATGGATGTTCTGCGACCACATGGAATCACGTTGGATCTGGGCAAACGGTTATTGAAAAGGCGAAATTTCAAAGTATTGATGGAGAATCCCAATGTCCAAATTCCCAAGATGAATGTGGTAGTATGTACCGACACTGATGTACCCAAATCTTCCGAGAGCATTGCACGGGTTGAGCTTCATGGTGATTCTGGAGACCACCGATCTCATCTGTTAGAGCCAACAGAGACACCCACATTGCACAGTTTTATTGTAAGACAAAGCCTTGTAAGGTCGATTAGGAACGGATACGTGCACGTTAGAGTCCTGAGCACACCAGTTTCAATCACGAGCATCAAAGCGGGAGAAGTCATCGATAGCTGCAAGCTTTTTTCCACCATCATCTCTTTGGAAGCTACTCACGACCATCATTAAAAAAAGAGACAAGACACAAACAAAGCCCGGGAACTCACATCTGATATATTGAAGCAGACCAAATTGCCAGTGCAGTTAATCAAGCAAGCCTCAGATCTGGTCATCAAGTAAAGTGACATCTTCTCAACAAGCCCGGATGACCAAGGCCGAATGAGTATGGTCACTCACATCATAGATACACAGGGAGCCAAGCTGATTCGACAAACAACGAGACGTTTTCCTATAGCCAAACAAGGAGAAGTGAGCGCACTGATCTCGGACATTGGGAATTAAGGTTTTATCGAGCCTTCTGTCAGTCCATGGGCCATGCCAGTAGTTCCAGTAAATAAAAACAATGGTAGCACTCGTTTTTGTGTCGACTATAGGTAGCTTAAGACGTCACTAAGAAAGATAGTAACCCGCTTCCACGCATCGACGACATCATGGATACTTTAACCGACGTTAAATTGTTTTCTACACTCGATCTTAAGAGTGGCTACTGGCAGGTAGAAATCGACAAGAAGGATCGAGACTACATTTTCAGATGGGATCAGATTGTGGCAATTTGTGGTGATGCCCTTAGGGCTTTGCAATGCTCCAGCCACCTTTGAACGCCTGATGGAATACGTGCTACGAGGCCTAGCCTATAAGACCTGCTTGGTATACGTAGATGATATCATTGTTATCAGAAGAACTTTCGAAGAGATGTGCGCCTGATGGAATACGTGCTACGAGGCCTAGCCTATAAGACCTGCTTCGTATACGTAGATGATACCATTGTTATCATGAGAACGTTCGAATAGATGTGCGGAACTTAGAAAAGGTTTTTTTTTCGGTTGCGACTGGCAAATCTGAAACTTAGTCCCGACAATTGTACCCTTTTTGCAGCTGAAGTAAAATACCTGGGACACGTTGTATCAGCAGATGGCGTTAAAACAGACCCTGAGAAAATGGAAGCCGTGAAAAGCTGGCCAAACTAAACACCAAGTGCCCACTACGAAGTTTTCTGAGTCTGGCGACCTACTATGGAAGATTTTGCCAAAAAAGCCAATTGTCGCCATCAGTTAACCGAGAAAACTCGCCCGTATGTCTGGAATGAACAATGCCAGGCAGCCTTTGAGACCTTGAAGGAGAAGCTGTGTGATTCACCCCTGCTGGCATATCCGAAACCAGGAAAAATGTGCGTAGTTGACACCGATGCAAGCAACGGCGGGATGGGAACTGTACTCTCCCAGCAGATCAAAGAAAGAGTCCTTTCGTATTAATGTCGAGTTCTCTCAAAAAGAGAGAGGAATTACTGCGTTACCAGGAAGGAACTATTGGCTATAAAAAAGGGAACCAAGCAGTTCCACAAGTACTTATATGGCCAGAAATTTGTTCTTCAAACAGACCTTGCATCGCTAAGATGGCTGGTTAACTTTAAAAACCCCGAGGAACAAATTGCAAGATGGTTTGAAAGATTACAATCCTATGATTACAAAACTGTTCATCGGAAGGGTGGAGCTCATGGTAATGCTCACGCCCTATGTCGTGGCCCATGTCCAGCGAACTGCAAGCATTTCCGCCGGATTGAGGAAAAGGAGCCAACCGTTGTTCTGCGAGTGATAACGGTCGAAATTGATGAAGGTTGGTCATTGGAGGGGATTCAAAACGCCCTGCTAGCCGATGTAGACATCGAACCATTGCTCGTATGAAAGAAGACAACTGGGCGACCTAGGACGTTTTGATACATGCCTCAACCCTGAAAAGTTATTGGGCACAATGGAACTCCCTTCAGGTGGAGGGTGGCGTATTCAAGCAGATATGGGAAACGGCGGATGGCAGCTCCTATAGGCTGCAAACTATACTTTCCAAAAGCCGGGAGTTCACATTGGTATTAATAAGACCTTAGCAAAATTTCGGGGAAGGTTTTACTGGCTCCACGCTCGAGAACACATAGAGGACTGGTGCCGTAGATGCGCAATTTGCGCTTCCGCTAAAGGTCCGGAGCGACGACTGAGAGGACATATGCAAACCTATAATGTGGGGGTACCGTTTGGAAGGACTGCTGTTGACCTTTTCCTGAATCCAAACAGCGAAATTGGTACACGCAGTTTGTGGCCGATTATTTCAGCAAGTGGCCCGATGTCTACCCCATTCCCAACCAGGAAGCAACTACCGTAGCCGAGGAGCTAGTGTTAAATTGGATCAGTATATACGGCGTACCTTGCGAGCTACATTTGGATCAAGGCCAATACTTTAAGTCACTAATTTTTGGCGAAATGTGCGAGCTACTAGGAATACGAAAAACGAAGACAACACCACTGCATCTCCAATCCGATAGAATGGTCGATCGTTTCAACGGCACACGCAGTAAACACCTGGCGAAGATCGTTGACGAGAACCAAAGGGACTGAGATAGGGACATCCTATTATTCTTGATGGTGTATACAGCTGCCAAATACGCATCGACGGGCCAAGCCCCAGCCAAAGTCATTTTTGGAAAGATTATCCGGCTCATATAAAGTTTGGAGCACCCCTTGAGAAACCCCAAACGATCTGGGAGTACCCAAGTGAGCTAAGGTAACGGTTGAACCAGATACATCGCACAGTGTGAAAACACCTCGAATCGACCATTGACCGCAAGAAGACCAGGTATGGTCGAAGGGCAAATTCTGTTGGCTTCCAGCATGATGACTTGGTGTGGCTATACAACCCACAACGGCGGAAGCGTAGGTCTCCGAAGTTGGAGCATAATTGGGAGGGACCATACCGGGTTACAAAGCGAATCAACGACGGTGTATATCACATACAGGACACCGTAAGCCGAGAGCCATACTGAAAGCCATTCATCTGGACCATCTTGCCTCATATTACATCCAGAGAGGCTTAACCACACCTGGCGACGCATCTTTTCGGGGCGAAAAGAACTGAGGTGGGTGCAGTGTTACACGTCCAAAAGATTCTGCGAGCTACTGTCGCAATTGTTGCCGCAACTATTAATAACATCGTGATCATCGAATGTACTCGAAAGCCCCAGAATGGACCAAGTAGATCCATGATCAACATCTTAAAGTAACGTCACTGCGGGCAGTCAGAATTGCTCGATATTCCAGGTAGATCTCGTCAGAACATTTGCAAATGTTCGAGAAATGAATTGAATGACTAGAGACCCTATATAAAGCCGAGCTGAATGAAGGGAGGGGGAGGGGTGTACTAAAAACTTCGATGAGAGTAGAGCACGAATTAAAAGCGATATTGATTGATAGTGAAGTGATTTTCGTGATGCAGGCAGTTGGAATATAGGTTGATAAACAGTGAAAATTAAATTGAAATGCACTTTGTAAAATAGTTAAATCACTAATTGTGCATTCTTAGTAAATAAACTTTTTGAACTTAATTTGAAAGACAGTGCGTTTTTACTTTCCCGGAACATTAAAATTATCGGCCGCGAACCGTAACACGTGACAATATATATATATATATATATATATATATATATATATATATATATATATATATATATATATATATATATATATATATATATATATATATTATAAGAGGTGTTATTTTGAATAGATCTTGTGATTTAACAACTTGCAACTTCTTCCTTTGGGGCCACGTGCAAGAGAGGGTCTACGCCAACAGCTTAGTGTCGATTTAAAACCTCTGAGATGGAGTTCGTGAGGCTATCGAGGACATGGGATAGCCACTTTTTCATGAAAAGGATATGGTCCTGTAAGCGTGGTCGTGGTAGTCATTTGCCTGATGTTATTTTTTATTATTAACAGCATATCTCTTTTTTACAATAAAATAAGCATTTGATCATTTGTATTAAAAAATTGCATTTTTCTTTTCATATCAAAATAACACCTCTTATTGGAAAGCCCTATATATGTATATATATATGTACTTATATACATATATAGGGTACGTACGGTATTTGAGGACAACTTGAGAGTAAAATTAATAAGCTTGTATTTTTAACAAAATTTAATGAAATTTCAGAAATTTTTTATGCAACGTTAAATTAATATATGGCTAGAAAGTTATTCAATAAAATCGCCATTAGCAGCAATAACCTCTTTGATCCGGGTACGGGAACGATTACATGCCCGAATCAAACGCTCCTTGTTCATATTGACCATAACGGCATTAATTGCAGCCTTCACCAAAGAAGTGGTATTATGACGACGCTTATTGATGTCATACGTAATAATCCAAAGGATTAATGTCTGGGGAGCTAGGTGGCCATACGTTCAGTGTTATGTGGTCATAAAAATTTTCGGCCATCCAATCTTGTGTCGCCATCGCTTTATGTGAATGAGCAGAGTCTTGTTGAAAAATGTATGGTGTGCCTCCGCTCACATTGTCTATCCAGGGTTTCACTACCGTCTCCAAAACCTCGATGTATGCAGCAGAGTTCACTCGAAGTCCTTGAGTAAAAAAGTGTGGTGGCATAACATGTCCTTCGTTGCTGACAACACCTAAAACCATAACAGTGGCTGGGAATTTTGTGTGTATAACAACAGGAACCTCCGTAGGATTTGAACATAGACATCTGTCATATCTGCGATTGGTCTTTCGATCTTGGTCAAAATTTTTTTCGTCGGAAAAAAACCACAACATTTTGGGCGCGTCAGGGTGTTTGATTTTGTTTAAAATACGTTTTGATCGGAGAAATCTCTGTTCCCGTGTTTGTTCCGACATGAACTGTCCTCTGCGCATGACGTAAGACTTATACCGAAGATCTTCGTGGACAACTCTACGAATAAGGCGCTCAGAAATATGAAGCTCACTCGCATGAACCCTCATCAATTTTGAAGGGTCCTCGTCTATGATCGCTTGCACTTGCTCTAAAAATTCTGCAGATCGGAGAGTGTCAGAACGTTGTTTGTGGTTTTTGCGTTTTGCAACCGATTCTGTATCGCCTAATGATGCTTCCAATTCACGGCGAACCTGATGCACGAATGAACGGGCACAATTAAGAAAATTTGAGATCTCTAAATCTGTATGGTTCGCACATATAGCGACGATGACAGCATATCTCTTCATTTTTTGAGTGATGTTGAAGTCCGCCATTTCTTATCTGAAAGGGAAAAAAAAATTCGCGAAGTTATTGTCACATTTATGCATGTCCTCAAATACCGTACGCACCCTGTATATTATCATACAACTTGCTCAACCATGTATACTTATGTGTATTATGGTGTAGCCTCCCTTACATATCGATTCCCCATTGCCTTCCAGTCTTCTCTATTTTGCTTTTACTGGTTTTTGATGTCATGATCCTAACGTAAAATACCTCTAATCACGTCAATTGGTTGACAAATGACCATACCATACAATGTGTACATATCACCACAAAAGATGGCGCCTCCTATAGATGTGTTGACATATATATATATATATATATATATATATATATATATATATATATATATATATATATATATATATATATATATATATATATATATATATATATATATATGTATATATATGGTCAGTCACAGCACAGAATTTTCTTCATGCAGAAAGCTCCGAAAAACTGGAATGCAACTAAAATTCAGGAGACCATTGAAAACGACCTTATGATCAAAGAAAGTTGAAATTATGCCTCAGAAGAACAAACGTAAGCCCCGATTCAAAGTTTTCATTCCATCGAGATTTGTCTGGTTGTTCTCCAACATGATGAATAGAAGCGGTAGCTTCTCCTGGAATGGTATGGTATTTAAGCAGTGGAGAACGATTAGCAGCTCAACATCGCCTAATTTTAGCTTTAAATACCAAAAAGTATGTACATCCACTAATCTGTCTAATTGTACTAACCAAACTTTACCCATGATTATTTCTGAACTATCTTTATAACCTAACTAATTGCAAGGTACTGCTGTTATTACAAATAAGGTAGCATTGGCAACACAAGACGACTCTAACAATAGTAGCGTGTCACATAAAATAGTTAACTTAGAGTCGGAAGATGACCAAAATGTCTCCAAATCCATTGAAACCCTCACCATGGTGGAGAAATCTTCTTAACCACAATCGAAATATAAAAATTTCATCCGTGGCGAGGTTCAAGTACCATCTTCTTTGGGCTCAATACACCTTCCCCAGTCTGTTCCCCAAGATAGCAATAAATCCTTTTTAGACCCGCTTTGCCCACCATCAGTAAAGACCACGATCAACTCTGGAGTTGATTTAGAAAAAAGGTATCTATTGTCAAGATTCAGAGATCACAAAATCTATGAATGTGTACGACTCTTTTCGGCATACATGCATAAAGCGCCCGATACAACATGCATTGATGGAAAAACAAAGACTAGTGTCAAGGTCATAATACAAAGAGAAGGTCTCCCTGTGGCTTTTGATTCTCTTCGAGGAATGTATTTTCGCTTCCATGAAGAGCTGGAAGTCACGGCAGATCAAGCGAAAAAAGATCTTGAAATATTTACGTCGCATGTAAGTTCGAACTACATCTCCTCACTTCAAAGGACTAGGGAACAACACAAAAAATTTTTTCGTCCCCAATAAGAAGCCTGTTCAGCAAAGCCTCAAATTATTTTACCACGATTGCAGTGGTATCCGTTCGAAATTAAACCAATTATTCCTTGACGCAAAATCTTGCCATTTTAAAATTCTATCTCTGACAGAAACTTGGCTAAATGATGCACATAAAAAAGAAGAGATTCTTGACAGTGATTGGACCATCTTTAGAGACGATCGAGACTTTCGCCGCACTGGAAAATCAAGAGGAGGTGGTGTGTTAGTTGCAGTTCACAACTCCCTATCAAGTGAGCTCATAAGCACCACTTCATATACATTATTCCAGCATAGAGTGGTTCATATATCTACAAATAAGCTTAGCCTCTATTTTGGCGTGTACTATGTCCCTCCAAATTCTTCCGAAGCCGTCTACAACGAAGTCATCGAAACCATTTCTTCTCTAACTGCATCTATTAAAGAAGATGATATAATAATTATCACTGGCGACTTTAACCGACCGAATCTGAAATTCGTAAATGACGAAGTCGATAATCGTCTTCTCCCAATCAATCTTCTTGACAGTCAGGATTTTAATTTGATGAGCACTTTTTATGGCAACGATTTGCAGCAAATCGCTCCGAAACCCAACTAAAATGGAAATTGGTTAGACCTAATTTTTACTAACGCATATGACGATGTAGTGGTCAATCAAACTGATGACAAAGAGAACCTTTTTTGTAACAGCCTTCATCACTCTGCACTTAATATTGATATTTCCACTCCTGACATTTCTAACCCTATTTCATGCAATGAATCAATTGTATACGACTTTCGCAATGCTGTTTATGAAAGTATCAATAAACATCTTGTCGCTGTTGATTGGATTGGTACACTTTCGACGTTAGATCTTGAAGAAGCGTTATCCTGTTTTTATCAAATAACTGTTGACGCCGTCGAAAAGTATGTACCCAAAATTAAGAAAAAAGATAAACTGTCTGAACTTTGGTTAAATGGTGATCTTAGACATTTACGAAATCAAAGGAATAAATATTATAGAATGATCAAAAGCAAGAAAGATGTCAGCAATGATATTAGATCAAAATATAATGAGCTTGCCAATGAATTTCAAACAAAATCTCGAGAAGCATATGAAGTATATGTTAATTTGATCAGTGAAAATATTATTAAAGACCCAAAAAAGTTCTTTGATTTTGTAAATATCAAGCGTAAGACTCAAGGCTACCCTTCATCTATGTTTTTCAAGGATTCAGTTTCATGTTCCCCAGAGCAAATTTATGAGTTTTTTGCAAATTACTTTCAAGAAGTTTATTGTAACCCTGAGAACCCATTAAATCCCGTTTCGGAAATGGCTCCAACGACATTGATTAACGAAGTTTCAATTTCTGAGGAAGAAATTGCTCATGCGATTACCAATTTGGATGCCAAAGCTTTTTGAACAAATACTTTGCAACAAGATCTCCCCTATTATAGAGCCGCGGCTTAATAAAGAGCAGCATGGGTTCAGAAAAAATAGATCTACTACCACCAATCTCCTCATCATGACATCAAGTATTCTGTGTGAGATGGAAAAGGGTCTCGAGATTGATGCAATAAATACAGATTTTAGCAAAGCATTTGATCGTGTAAATCATGAAGTTTTGATTAGCAAGCTCCGTAATTTTGGAATTACTGGTCGTTTACTCAGTTGGATCCATTCTTACCTTAAAGACCGCACTCAAGTTGTCAAATTTCAAGGACGATTATCGAAACAAATTCATGTCCTCTCTGGGGTTCCTCAAGGCTTCTTCTATTTAATGTTTTCATATCTGATCTCTCAGCAGTTTAACATGATGTACCTCATCTTTTTTATGCAGATGACCTTAAAGTTTACCAAGTCATATCATCTCTATCCGATATGATGTTTCTCCAGTCCAAGCTTAACATTCTCTCTGAATGGTGTTACAACAACCACCTCTCTTTAAACTTGGAAAAATGCCAGGTGATAAGTTTTTCAAGAAAACGGAGCCTTCTTCTGTTTGATTATCACATCAACAACACAACACTTAATAGAGTCGATAACATTGCGGACCTTGGTGTTGTTCTGGACCAAAAGCTTCGTTTTAAACTTCAGTATGATGGAGTAGTATCCAGGGCTAATAAAATGCTAGGATTCATCGAACGAAGAGCTAAAGAATTCAAGAATATTTGGGTTACTAAATCACTATACGTCTCATTAGTACGCCCTATTCTTGAATATGCCAGCCTGATTTGGAGCCCTGTTTTTGATATTCACGCTGACAGGTTAGAACCGGTCCAGAAACAATTTCTTCTTTTTGCCCTCAGATCCCTTTACGACCCTAGGAACTTCAACAGCCTACCATCATATAACTATCGGCTCGATGTGCTAAATATGGCATCACTAGATTCTAGGAGAATGATGATGTTTTGCATGTCTAGCATTCGATGTCCTCAGAGACAATATTAAGGTTCAGTATATAACAAAAAAAAATTACTCTGAATGAACCCCTAAGAATCACAAGACTTTCACCAATGCTTATCGTAGGTCGCCATCACACTACTTATGCGGACAATGAGCCAATAAACAGATGTTGTAAGGCATTCAACAAGTTTAGTAAATATTACTCCCCGTCCATTTCCAAAACCTCATATAAAAATAATATCCTAAAATCCTTTCATTCCCCAATATAATTTGTATAATTGTGCGTAAAAATTAATGTATCATGAAAATGTATTGTTTACAAGGTTTTTTTTTGTGTAGTAATTTTATATTATAAGGATATGTCTTGTTTGGCAAAATAATAAAATATATATAATATATATATATATATATATATATATATATATATATATATATATATATATATATACACTCGTATATATATATATATATATATATATATATATATATATATATATATATATATATATATATATATATATATATATGTCAACACATCTATAGGAGGCGCCATCTTTTATGGTGATATGTACACATTGTATGGTATGGTCATTTGTCAACCAATTGACGTGATTAGAGGTATTTTACGTTAGGATCATGACATCAAAAACCAGTAGGCGCACCCGGACAAGGATCGCGCAAAATAGAGAAGACTGGAAGGCAATGGGGAATCGATATGTAAGGGAGGCTACACCATAATACACATAAGTATGCATGGTTGAGCAAGCTGTATGATAATATAAAGGGTGCGTACGGTATTTGAGGACATGCATAAATGTGACAATAACTTCGTGAATTTTTTTTCCCTTTCAGATAAGAAACGGCGGACTACAACATCACTCAAAAAATGAAGAGACATGCTGTCATCGTCGCTATATGTGCGAACCATACAGATTTAGAGATCTCAAATTTTCTTAATTGTGCCCGTTCATTCGTGCATCAGGTTCGCCGTGAATTGGAAGCATCATTAGGCGATACAGAATCGGTTGCAAAACGCAAAAACCACAAACAACATTCTGACACTCTCCGATCTGCAGAATTTTTAGAGCAAGTGCAAGCGATCATAGACGAGGACCCTTCAAAATTGATGAGGGTCCATGCGAGTGAGCTTCATATTTCTGAGCGCCTTATTCGTAGAGTTGTCCACGAAGATCTTCGGTATAAGTCTTACGTCATGCGCAGAGGACAGTTCATGTCGGAACAAACACGGGAACAGAGATTTCTCCGATCAAAACGTATTTTAAACAAAATCAAACACCCTGAGGCGCCCAAAATGTTATGGTTTTTTTCCGACGAAAAAAATTTTGACCAAGATCGAAATACTAATCGCAGAAATGACAGATGTCTATGTTCAAATCCTACGGAGGTTCCCGTTGTTATATACACAAAATTCCCATCCACTGTTATGGTTTTAGGTGTTGTCAGCAACGAAGGACATGTTATGCCACCACAGTTTTTTACTCAAAGACTTTGAGTGAACTTTGCTGCATACATCGAGGTTTTGGAGATATATATAAATATATATATATATATATATATATATATATATATATATATATATATATATATTTATATATATATATATATATATATATATATATATATATATACATATATATATTTATATATATATATATATATATATATATATATATATAGATATATATATAGATATATATATATATATATATATATATATATATATATATATATATATATATATATATATATATATATATATATATATATATATATATACAGGGAATTTATAATAAGTAACCGGACTGAGCCTGCCCCGCGCCGTCAAAGCGTCTGCTAACCGGTATCTGGTGCTGCAGTGGTGGTAGGGGTCTAGGTAAAGGGAACTGGGCTGCAGCAGTTGCCTCCAAGCGCTTGGAGAGAAAGCATTGAGCGAGAGCGGAGTGCGTCTTCAGTTACGTCGTCGGAGTGAAAATGGAGCGTACGATCGAGCAACGTATAACAGCAAATTTTGTGTCAAACTCAAGAAAACGGCCACGGAAACTCTTCAAATGATTCAAGAGGCTTACGGTGAGCATGCTCTGTCCAGAACTCAAGTGTTCCAGTGGCACAGAAATTTCCGGGAGGGCCGCGATGACGTCCATGACAAACAGCGCGTCGGTCCTCCATCATCGAGTCACACGGACACAAATGTGCAAAAAGTGCGTTATGTGTTGAACAGTGATCGTCGTCTGAGCATTCGGGCTATCGCAGATGAAGTTGAAATTGATAAGATGACCGTTCACAACATTATTAAGAACGATCTGGGCATGAGGAAGATCTGCGCGAAGTTGGTACCCAAACACCTGACTGATGAGCAAAAGGAGCGTCGTGTTGCTGTCGCTTTGGAAATCCTTGATCGACTGCAAACCGAACCAGAGTTCTTACAGCCCGGATATGGTACCAGCGGACTTCTTCCTGCTCCCCAAGATCAAGAGACACCTTAAGGGGACCCGGTTCAGGACTCTGGAAAACGTTCAACGTGCTACGACGAGGGCTCTAGACAGCATCGAGGATGCCGACTTCCAGGGAGCGTTCGGGGATTGGAAAATCCGGTATCAGCGTGTTGTCGACTCCAATGGGGACTACTTTGAAGATTTCTAAAGAAAAATTGTACATATTTTGCCAATGAAAAATTTCCTGAGCTCAGTCCGGTTACTTATTATTCAGACCCTGTATATACCTAATATAAAAGTCGCATTCCTACTTCTCAAATTTTAGCGAAATGCAAACAATGGTTTAAGCGAGAAAAAGTAACAGATGAACAGGAAAAATTACCCTCTCATGCATGATATTACCATGGAACTCTAAATTTAGTCACACTTTGAATTTTACTTATGTAAGTGTTCACAAAGATAGTTCGTGATAAAAAGGGAATGAATCAGATCAATTATTATATATCACCAGGTAGTTTTGTGAGCTCTGATTTATAAACTGTTTGCTCATGTAGGCTAGTTTAGGTAGGAGCCAAGATTAGACGCCACATAAACGTCGCAAAGAAAGTTTATTACCCTGTACTTCCCAGTCTAAGGTCCAGACTTGTGCACAGACAAAATAAACTTCGTATTTACAAATCATTAATCATACCTGTACCGTTATATGGAAGTGAAACATGGACCCTGACGAGCGAGTTTGAAAAGGCAATGAACATATTTGAACGCAAACCGCTTTGAAAAATCTACGGCCCAGTGAAACAAGGAATAGAGTGGATACTACGTTACAACGAAGTGTTATATGAGTGTTTGTTGAACCGCCTGTATCTGCTTGTGTGAAATTATGCAAATTGGAATGAGCTGACCATGTATTTAGTAAGAATGGAAGAAAACCGGCTACCCAAAAGATAATTCAAGGATACAACACAAGATAGACGTCCAGTGGGAAGACCGAGGACTGGGTGGGGAGCGACGATAGAAGCTGACAGCAGATCGTTGCTGGGGGTGGTCAACTGGCGAACAAGCTCACAGAGTCGTGATGGTTGAAGCAGATTAATTTTGGATGCCAAAATCCGGCATGGGCTGTCGGATCATACATGTGGATAATAGAGTCTCATCAATTGCTTATGACAACTTCCCTTCAAATCGGTGTTTTATTTTGCCCAATGGAAAAAGTTTGATTGAGTTCTCAATTTTGACCTTTTTATTTACTATTAAATTTTCATCATATTGCTGTAAGATAAAAGAACTTCCTTTGATAACCTATAATTTTAAGCTTCATCAAAATCAGTTGAGGAATATGGTTTGCACCGCTGCCATTTGGAAACCTACACCTAGATGAACAACAAAATAACGAGATCACTATGCCTCATTCATAACGATCCCAATGTCAAATTTCGAAGAAATCCAATGTATATGCAACTTTTAAAGGCCTTGAAAATTTCAAACATTGATATTTTGAAATTTGAGACGGGACTTAAGTTTAAAACGGTTTGACCTTATATTTTTTAGCGTGAGCTTCATTGTACAGTTCAATTATTCTCTTTATCAAATTTTGTCCAAATCGGAGCTATACTTTGGTCAGAACAGAAATCACAGAATTCCATCTTGGCTAATTTGGATGTTAACGTTCTTATCCGGATTATTTCATCAATACATTTTTCCTGAAAATTTGGTGAATATCAAAGCAAAATTGCGACCTCCAGCGTGGTCGCAAGTTTTGTTATATCCCATTTACGTAGGTATATAAAAAGTACAACTCTACTCTTCGCAATTGTAACTTTCAGTTCAAATCGTAAATTGACCACATTGTGTTAATCGTTTGCTGGCATAACATCCGGCCAGGGAAAATTTTTCTGCAAATAAACGGATGCCAAACCTCTGAAGAGCATCAAATCAATCAATATTCCATTTCTCGAGAAGTGTCTGGTTGACTTGCGAGATGGAACGTGAACATTAGCATGTAAATAAAACTTTCGCAAAAATGGGAAACCACAGTTCACGTAAGATGCAAGAATAATGTACTAGTATATAACGTAGCATGAAGAAAATATACAATGAGGGTGGTGTGTTTATTTGATATGGCAAATCAATTAAAGATAGCAGTGTCTGTTTGCTCTAGTATACTCGTATATGTAAAAATCTTTGGAATTGAGAAGGGATTTGCCAGAAGATGAGAAGGAATGCGAAATTACTTGATCATTATCTTATTCTTGGGAATTAATATTTATTTGGGGGGATGCGTACGTTAATTCGATCGAATTTCTTCTGATGAATTATGCATATTTTATTTGTGGGCCGAATAGAAAGTCATTAAGCCAACTCTAGACGAAAGAAATGATAATAATTATGGAGAAGATATTATATTAATAAAGCCTAACCATTGTATCAAGTTTTCATATGGATTTGTAGCGGGGAACCAACAATTTGAATGCCTGCGTTTGCGTTCTAATTTTTCATGCTGCTAATTAGAATTGAGTGCTAATTAGAATTGAGTGTATACTCCTCCTAACGGACAGTATACGATTTAAAAGCACATTGGGCTGCAATTAATGAACGATTCTAGGGGCCCGTCAGTCAATAACTCAATATTTTCTTGGCAGAATCCTTAATTCACTTCCTTATCTCTCGAATGTAAGCGCTGCTTTCCTCTTCCAGCTGAGGCTTTTTAAAATTATTTTCTATGTATCTGGAGTTCACCCAGCAGTTTAGTGTGTTTAGCTCATATCTGGCTACAAGTATATAAATATGATTTCGAATCTGATTTTGGATAGTTTGGGGTGTTAATCGTAGTTTGCCACATCCAAAAAGCTTAAGTTGTCATTACTTACTCATTTCACATAAATTCGATTCAACTTCGATTCACAAAACCTTACACACTAATAAACTTTCAAAATGATGTACACTTGCCATAACACCTTAAAATCCATTAATCCTAATTACGTTATCTATCCAACATTAAAACCTATGTGGAGAACGAAAGCCTTAAAATTTTATTCCCACCATTCATAGAAATCATCCAGGAGAAAATGAGTGGCTTTCGTTGTTGACTTTTGACCCAGATCCTTATTCATCACGAAAGTTAAAAGGTTTAATCGTTTCGTTATACTATGTTTATTTGATCGACCCAATTAATTATACCTCGGCATGTAGAGACATTAACGAAACTTTTTCTCTCCCATCTACTTGTACTTGATGGATGAAGTTTTCAAAATAAGCGAAATAGAGAGCTAATGAGCAAAGTCTTAGAAATTTCAAGGATGTTTCAGTAGAGATTTTGTAAAGCGTTTGATATTTCAAGAAACGTGTGACAACAAGACATGGGTCCAATTGTTGTTAGCGGGATAAGCTGCTCTTTACGATAAGACACTTTGCAAAGTTTTGGCTAATGGATGGATAAGATAAAATGAGCTTAATGATGATATGCGTAAAACTTTTCGATGAGTGTTTTAGCAGCCGGACAATTGAAATAAATAAAAAATTTGATTACGGACAATGGAAGGTTGAAAATCCTTGAATGGTGAATTAAGACCTTAAAAATAAGAATAAAACTAGTTTTCTTATTGGCAATGTTCCACTAGTACCTTAATACAATGGTATAATAGATAGGATATTTGCTCATCGGTCCGAAATATTTCTTGCGAATCTAAATGTGGTTCGCACGGAACTCGTAGCGTCGATAATTACATTAGAGATTTCATTCCAAAAATCAAATGGAGAAATGAAATTTTCCATATAATATCTTGGGGGTTTTGTACGAGTTGTATGGACATGCACGTCAACACTACTCAATGAGCTCACTGACGAAGATTAAGATAGAGTGTAATGGACCGAAAACCACACTTAACCTGGCGCCAATGACGCTGGGTCATATTGACCCGAGGAGATTTTAAACAGTCATAGTCTATTTTCTACAATTATTATGCGTTTGAGTGCTTGTGTAGCTGAAGTTACATTCCATCTCTACCTGCAACTTCCCTGCATTCAGTGCAATGCCACCCGCCCAGTGAGATACACGTGCGACAAATCAAAGTGGGTACTTTTGACCCGGCGTCATCGTTAGTGTGGTATTTTCGTGACATGCATTTATTTATGAGTTCAGTGTTTTTTTAACGATTTTTGTTTGTTTTTAGTTGTTTTCACAAAAATGTCACTCGCTAACCACCCGGAGCGTATTTTGGCGGCATTAGAAGAGTCAGGTTCTCAAGATGAAGATCCGATTCCTGCTTCTGACATCGAAAACGAAGGTCACTTGTCTGAACGCAGTGATAGCAGCGTAAGTGAGCAAGATGCAAGCGATTTGAGTGAGACAGAATCTGATTCGTTGGATAATCGTGATCTATTGACTTTGCAACAACGGTTCTTCAAAGGAAGAGATGGAACAAGATGGGAAAGAGCACCAGCACGACCAAATGTACGTACAAGATCAGAAAATATAATTACGGAGTCACTTGGTGTAAAACCAGCTGCTAAAAGTGACAAATCGGTGTCAGAATGTTGGGACTTATTCGTGAATAGTGCGATGTTGTGCTAAATTCGAACATATACCAACTTTCATATCCAAAAAAGAAGAGCGGCATGTGCAGATGTGAGCAAACATAGATACATGAGTGAAGTTGGAATGAGTGAGCTAAAAGCATTTATTGGACTTCTATATATTGCCGGATTTTATCTTTCTAATCGACAAAACTTGAATGACTTGTGGGAAACAGATGGCACTAGCGTAGAAATATTTAGACTCACAATGTCAATTCAACGATTCTACTTTATACAGAGCTGTTTACGTTTTGATGATAAGTCTACACGTGATGAAAGACAAAAGCTGGATAATTTAGCGCACATACGGGAACTTTTTGAGACGTTTGTCGAACAGTGCAACAAAATGTATGCGCTAGGAGAGAGCTGCACCATTGATGAAATGTTAGTAGCATTTAGAGGTCGCTGTAAATTTAGACAGTACATACCGTCTAAACCAGCTAGATATGGTCTCAAAATATTTGCTTTAGTTAATGCGAAAACGTTCTACGTGGTTAATTTGGAAATTTATGCCGGCAAGCAGCCCAGTGGCCCATATTCAGTCAGCAACAAACCATTCGATGTGGTTGATCGTATTGTATTGTCAATTTCTAAGTCTTGCCGTAATGTAACATTTGACAATTGGTTTACCAGCTACGTATTGATATCTCATCTTCTGTGCAAACACAAACTTACTTCAGTGGGTACTTTACGCAAAAATAAAAAGCAAATTCCGTCTGAATTTATAACAACAAGAGGAAAACCTGAAAACTCATCAACTTTCGGGCATCGAAAAGAGATAACTCTAGTCTCGTATATCCCAAAGAAAAACAAAGTTGTCCTTTTGATGTCAAGTTTACATCACGATGATCATATTGATGACTGCACAGATGATAAGCAGAAACCAGAGATTATAACTTTTTATAACTCAACCAAAGGTGGAGTAGATGTGGCTGATGAACTATGTGCAACGTACAATGTTAGCAGAAACTCAAAAAGATGGCCTTTGACACTCTTTTTTGCTATGTTAAATATAGCAGGAATAAATGCAAATATAGTTTATCGCGCTAATAATAATGACATGCATAGGAAAAGACGACACTTCTTGAAAAATCTAGGTCTTTGTATGGTTCAGGAACATTTGCTCTGGCGCGAAAATCTTACTAATTTGCCTCGACAGATGCACAAAAGAATTGCGGATTTCACAGGTATAGAACAAGGCGAACCCTCCCAAAAGGTCTCCGGCACTCGCAGAAGATGTCAAATATGTCCATCCAAAAAGGATAAAAAAACAATTCCCACCTGTAATTCATGTAACATTTACATATGCCCCGATCACGTAATTTCGTACTGTGAAAACTGTAGTAATTCCATGTCACTGATTGATGAAACAGAAGACTAATTTTTTTTATTGATATAGGCAGTTTATATGATCTCTTCCTGAATTCACAATGTTCATTATTCCAAATAGTTTTCCGACAATTGTTGTAAAAAAAATCGAAAAATATTTTTTAAGTTGAATTTGCATGTGATAAAGAAATAATTAATAAAAAAGTTATTTACAAAGTATGTTAGTATTTTCATCATTTTATTTTATTGACAAAGCGAGAAGATTTAATAAATTAAATTAAAATTAGATAATTTATTAGAATTTTATAAAAATTCGTTAATAAAACCAATCGGGTCATTTTGACCCAGTGTCATTGACGATGTAATTTTTTTCACGTCATTGGCGCCGGGTTAAGTGTTTGTGTTACACCTAATGACAAGCTTACTACCGAGTGTCTAATTTGCCTCTGAAGGAGGTCCATTTAAATGAGGTTATTTCTTAGCTGTCTTGTGGAGTACGAATAGCTCGAACTCTTGCCATGGGAGTAAAATGAAAATGTCAAAGAAGAGACTTTCGCCCTCACTACTTATTCGGGCTCGAGAAGTGTTACTGTTGTCCGTCAGTTTTTGTTATTGGATAGTTACTTGCTACAAGCGGTGAACCTAAAATTTGTCTTAATCGTTTTCGATTATTGGGTTCCCTTGACTTTTATACACTACGTTTCATACTCTTCTTTCGTCTACAAAATATTCGACACGAAAGAGTGACGTACCAAGACATCAATCAACAACGCACGTTCTACCCCTATGCAAGAATTTACACTGCCGCAGGTTGACCTGATGCAGAATTTAAAGCTCCCAAAATTTTGGCAGCACATTTTGTAATACATAGAATCATGTCGAATGCAAAAAAGTTTAATGCGATTATATCTTTTATTAACTGCACCGTTTTGGAACAAATGGCAGATTCGGTGGAAAATCCCTCAAATGCAAATAAATGCGATGCAATTGAGCAACGTCTGATCTTTCACCTCGACAACTAACTAAATGTCAAGTTTAATCGTGTGTGGACAGAACTCGAGTTGGGGATGGTAAGCCATCACAATTGGTCCGTGAGATGTCAACAGTAGCCGGTAGCCAACTGTTTCAAGATGCAGTCAGAATGCTATGGCTACGTCGTTTGCCAGAACAAGTTTGGGCGCTATTTAGCATTACCGCACAGCTAGATATGGTGGAGTTAGTGAAAGTGGCTGCCAGAACCATCGTACAAGAAATAGAAAGCCTCCCTGATAGATTGGGGAAGGCGGAGAAACATTTAAGGAGTCTGCAGGAAAAAGAAAGCTCTAGGAATACACGTACTGGAGTTAAAGCAAAATATGAAAACGCACAAAACAACGAAATTTGTTTCTACCACTGATACGGTATCATCTTTTTACTTTGCCCTTAGAGAGACCCTCCTACCACAAACACGAAGAGTAAACCAAAAATGCGCTTGTTTTAAGAAGAAAAGAATTTAAATAAAAGACACTATAACCAACTGAGCCACGACGAAACTTAATAGTTGCAAGTTCTTTAAATCGAATAATTTAGTGATTAAATTAAGGAATTACGTTAAGATTTCAAGCAGCGAGCTCCAGAAGTAACGAGGAATGAATCAATCCTGGCCGTAATTACTGCCGCAAAACTTTCTGGATATGCTGACACTAATGAAACGTCTAATAGTGGTACTTCCAAATCAAAGCTGAAATATCTGGTGATGGTTCACAAATGCAAATGGCAACCCGTATGAATCCCCTTGCAATGCTCTCTGCTAAAAAATCTCGCATGGAAGCATCCTAATGAAACGTCTAACAGTGATAGTTCCAAATAAAAACCGAAAACATCTAGTGACGGATCGCAAATCCAAATGGCAACTCTTATGAATTCAAGCGGAAAAGAAATTAGAAGATAAAATGAACGAACCAAAGAAACAACATCAATTGGAACTTGTAGGAATGAAATCAAAAACTATAGTTGAACGCTACGAAAGAGAAAAGGAGAGTAATGGTCATATGGTTATGGTACGAGAATTACAAAATTTGTATGCTGGGGAGCGTCATAGGAAAGAAAAGTCACTTTGCTACAGCTGACTATACTGACAGTAAAGTGAATAAGTTAACCAAAGATATTTGTAACTGGTTTCATTTTCGCAAAATATTTTTGAACAAAAAAAAAAACGCTCTCGAATCGATCTTCAACCACGATCGTTCGGTGCTCTTCAGCGATTAAATAATTTCGTTTGTATATTCCACTTATATAATAACCATTTTAAGGGTAAGGGTGTTTATCTAACAAGTAATTAACAGGTATTGGAGAAATAAGGTAATTAGAAAATTTCTTTATTAGTCGGTATTAGAAAGTTACTGGGAATACTGGCAGTCCAGGAAACGAATTGGACTGGCAACGATATTCAAGATATGAGATCGTACACAATATTCAAAAGTGGGAAGCCTACTGGAAAACGAGAATTTGGAGTGGCCTTGATTGTGGATAGGGAGTTCAAATCACACTTTATTGATTTTAAGGCAATAAATGAACGGTTGTCTGCGATCCGTATAAAAGTGAAATTCTTTAAAATCTGGCTGATTAATGTTCACGCCCTGACCAAAAAAAAAGGACGAATAAAAGAAGGAAACGTTCTACAATCACCTGGAAAAACTGGTCGACTCATTGCCCACAAACAACACAAAAATTATTCTGGGTGATTTCAACGCTAAGGTTGGCAATGACCTATCCAATCGGGGAACGACTGGAGGATATAGCCTCCACTATGAAACAAATGACAACGGCCAGCGCCTGATTGACTTTGCATGTAGCAGAAATCTAGTCATACGTTCGACTTGCTTCCCACATCGACCCATTCATAAAATGACCTGCGTATCACCGGATGGCAACACACAAAACCAGATTGATCATGTTCTGATCCAACAACGTTGGGCCCCGAGCATGCTTGACGTCCGTACATACCGAGGAGCCAATTGTAATTCAGATCATTACTTGATCAAATTAACATATCGATGTCATATGTTAAATTCAGCGATGATCAGCCCGCTGCAAAAATTTGACATCGAAAGGCTCCGAACGGCATCTGTGGCTGAAAATTTGACGGAGAACCTCAACAACCAGCTGGCCTCCATCCAGACGCATCGTTAAAGACGAGCAAAGAGCTCTGGATGGAAGTGAAAGCGGTTATTAGGACCGTGGCAGAACAGACGATTAGACATTAAGCCCGGCGCAAGAGGAATGATTGGTTCGATGATGAGCGCCGAAATGCGTTAGACGAAAAGAATCAGGCGTACAAAGAATACGTAGGTAGGAAAACCAGGACGAAGAGAGTACACTACGAAAATCTCAGAAGAGTAACAAATAAGATAATTAGGATTAAGAAAAGAAAATCCTATGATGAACAATTGAGAAGTATAGTTGTAAGTTTAGCGAGCAACATCACAAGACAAGCATACAAAGTAGTGAAAAGCCTGAAACATGGTTACCAGCCTCAGACCACGCTCTGTCGTGATGACATTGGCAATATCATCGCTGATGAAACGAAGATTAAGGAAAGATGGGCATCATACTTCAAGAACCTCCTTAATCCTCCGCACAGCTACAGAGCATCGGAGCCTTTAAATGTCTGCAGAGAGCGTCCATTGGCCCCACCAAATCTGGATGAAGTTTGTTCCGCCATCAAAGCCCAAAAGAATAATAAAGCGCCGGGCGTTGATGAGATTCCAGTGGAGCTTATAAAATATTGTGGCACTAGTGTTCATCAAGCTATTCCCAAACTCATCCGGCACATTGCGCAACAAGAACATATGCCAAAAAAGTGAAACCAATCAATTATATCCCTATCCACAAAAAAAGGTGACAAGCTACAGCACGAAAATTACAGAGGCATATCCCTACTTTGTACGGCGTACAAAATATTTTCTAAAATCTAAGAAAATAAAATTGGGTCATATGCCGGCAATATTATTGGGGAGTATCAAGGTGGTTTTAGAGCAGGTTAATCGACGATAGACCAATTGTTCACTGTCAAGCAGGTACTTGAAAAGTGCTGGGAGTTCAACATAGACGTTCACCAAATTTTCGTTGACTTTAAGCAAGCATACGACAGTATTGACCGTAACGTGCTGTGCCAAATAATGCTTTGCTTTGGCATCTCAGCCAAATCAGTCCGTCTTACCAAAATGACAATGACGTTGACGACCTCCCAAGTCAGCATCAAAAACCAACTCACCGATGCCTTTGACACAAATATCGGGCTAAAGCAGGGAGATGGGCTGGCCCCATCGCTGTTCAATTTGGCTCTGAAGTATGTCATAAGGAAACTAGCTGTCGATACGCGAGGTACATTACTATTCAAGTCGAGCCAGTTAGTAGCCTATGCGGACAACATAAACATTTGTCACGGCCGTTAACAACTGCCAAAGAACTCTTCCTGAAATTCGACAGCGAAGCAAAACTAGCAGGGCTACAAATCAATGAAAATAAAACAAATTTCATGACGCAGTCGAGGAAAAATACCTCAGATACACACAATATCACATTTAGCGAAAACAGTATCAAAAATGTGAGTAAATTTGTGTATCTAGGCACCAAAATGACGAGAACCGGTAATGAAAGAGACGAAATACGCCGAAAAATACAGCTCACAAATAAAATATTTTATTCAGTTTTCATGATCTTGAAGACCAGCTGCATATACAGGAAAACAAAGCTGCATGTATGCAAATCTGTGATAAGACCAGTGTTATGTTATGAGTGTAAAGCATGGGCCCCAACCCAAGTATCCGCAAACATATTGAACGCCTTTGAGCAACGGGTGCTGGGGTAAATAATCGGAGCGAAGCTAGATGGGGATCATTGGTGGGTTCGATACAACCATGAGCTGTATGAAATTTTTGACGAGGCGAAGGTTTCAACGATTGTAACACTGCGGAAGTTGCAATGCGCTGGCCACATGAATTGTATGGGCGAACAAAGGATACCCAGAAAGCTATTCGTTGGAAGAACTGAAGGACGGAGAGCAGTAGGGAAACCAAAGAAACGCTGGTCTGACTCGGTCGACGAAGGCAGTTCATCGCTGCTCGGATTTCGAAATTGGAGGACAGGGTCAATGGATCGAGACAGTTGGAGGCGCTATTTGCAGGAAGCGAAGGCCTGAGAGGGGCTGTAGTGCTGCAAAGAAGAAGGTATATGTTTGAAGCCAGATATTTTAATCTGTGTATCGTTGGCAGCAAAAAGTTTGTAGGAATTGACTTTTTTGATTTTTGAGAGTGCTGATATCGGAAATATCGAAATATGTGAGGCAGTGTCAATGAAAAATTAAGTGTTATTCAATTTTTCAGTTATAAATAGATAGTTGGATTTGTTTGAACCCACTTTGCCTACCGCCTTTTGCAAAACGGGAGCTAGCTTTCCACCTTTGTGTAGTTTTTTTTTCACAAATTGGCACAGCTGTTCACATTTCCGAGCTAAAGAACTCACGTGATGATAGTACTTACAGAACGGATGCTTGTTACTATCGCACGTCTTTGATTTGTATCTGCTTTTGCTGTTGTAATTCTTCTGATGGCTTGGCCTCGTTAATTTTCTGAGAAAGCGCTGCAATCTACGACCGAGCTCCGTTGATCTTAAATAACCGTGACAATGTTGCTTTTGTTTGAGCGCAGCCAGTTATTCACTTGGGCAATTTCATTTCAGCCCATTCCTCTAAGAATTGTATGGGCAATTTTAGCTAGAGCATCGAGGTTACTTTTCGATACTGATACAACCGCTTGGATGCTTTCTAGCAGCTGTTCAATATATAGAGGTTTCCGGAAGTAATCTCCGATTGTGCTGGCTAGCTCTTGCTTGTTTAGAAGCGATTGCGATACCTCTTCATTGCTAAGTTCCAGCTCTTTCAACAGTTGATTTTCTAGTGGCTAGAGAGCTCAAAATTACTGACCCATTTATCTTTCATTACCTGAAATTCCTTCACTGCAGGAAGATTTCACAAAGCGTTTGATATTACGCGTTTGCACGGCAAGTCAAATTATATTTGGTCGCGCTCTACGTTTCCGTTGTGGAACTAAGCTTCTATTTGTTGGAAAAATAATCTATACTAAGCAAGTATTTTCAGGAACTAGAGAAGCTAGATTCTCCAAATCTTGTGAGCAGCTCACAAGTTTCTGTTTAGTAAGTACTGTATTGTGAAAACAATTTCAAAAGATTTTAAAGGGAGTCTGCCCATATAATATTTTTTTCAGCTAACATAGTGAATGAAAGGTCTTACTGATATATTTAACATCAATAAATTATATACTAAAACGACTGAAATATCGATAACTAGGTAGGCCTGGTAATTAGAAGAACATGAAAAAATTGTGTATTCCCCGCTCTCTCCTTCATAGTTGGGCACCTGTGGTCTGAAAATTTAATCAAAAATATGCAAGTAGTTCCTTCTAGTAAAAACGACAAATATTTCAGAAGACGAAATTCACTAAACTTTACAAATAACAAAGAATGTTTTTTGGTAGAGAACTTAAAAATGGCAACACTTTTGCCAGCGACAGCAAATCTCAAGGTGTTTGGTAGTTTTGAGGTTTGTTTTGTTTGAAAATTCGTCATGAATAGACTCACGTCACGTATATTTGGTGAATGGGCCGGAGGCAAAATAGCCATTGATCTTCAATTTCTTTTGAAAATTTTGTTCAACGATGAAACATACTTCTGGTTAAATGGCCATGTAAGCAAACAAAATTTCCGTATTTGGACTGATGATAATCTGCAAACAGTTGTAAAACCATATTACATCGCTCTATGGACCGGTTGGATAATTGGTCCATATGTCTTCAAAATTAATGATGGTCACAATATTACAGTCAATGGTAAGCGGCACAGAGACATTAATCCTGGCTTTCTGGTACCTCAATTGGAAGGCGTCAATATTACTGACATGCGATTTCATCAGATAGCTCCTTATGCTACTTAGTGCGTGATACAATTAATTTAATGAAAGACACATTTGACGAACGATTAACTTCACGAAACAGCTCTCTTAACTGGCCACCGCATTCATGCGATTTGACATTGTTAAATTACTTTCTTTGGAGATATGTAAAGTTAAATATCTCCACAAATAAACCCGAAAAATTGAGTACTTTGAAGCTGAAATTCGACCTGTTATTTCCCAAATACAGCCTAATATACTGCAAAGAATGTGTGAAAATCGGTACGTTGTGTACGTTCTAACCGCGAAGGCCACATGCTTAACATCATATTTAAATTTTAATAACAAAATATATGTTTCAAGTAAGGCCAATTTCATGGATATTAGACACACTTTTTTCGTTTATTTCATTTTAAAATTTTCCGTCTCTAAAAAAACCCTGTCGTCCGATCAATTTAAAATTTTACTTCATAAAATTGTGAGGGTATCATTATATTTAATCAAATTTGACATGTGAATGATCACTTATTATGCTTATTAAGCCTCAAAATTTCGAAAGGGTTATATTTTATTCAATAAAGTTACAGTGGTTGAAATTTTCCCGCATCACAATAATGAAAACACTGCCAATGCTGAAAACAAGTTCAAGGGCTCAAATAAGGCTTTTTACACAATTGATGTGTGTTTTTACCATGGATTTATTCAAATACGTGTTGAAAAAAAAATGTTGATGGGAACGTGTCGCGGCAACTTTTATTCAACGTGTACATTTTATCTTCCCCTATCTAAGTATTATGTAAGATTACTTTGCTTGATATGGGTGACCATGTGAGAAGCGGGTTGTCAATTTTCTTAATACTGCTGCTCTTGATCCGAACAATTTCACGCCTTTAGGTAACAAGGGACAAGTTGTAATTTTAGGATAATACATATTAGATTTTTAATGAGGACGCAAGGATATTGTTTTTGAATGAAACAGAATAATTCAGACATCGTACTGAAATTTATTTATTTTACGCGAGCATGTTTGCTACAATTGACTATTTTCTGGAAATTGGTACTAAGCTCTTTTAAGGGAGGAAAAACTTTTGCGACTAAGTAATTTCCCAACCTTTTTTGCAAGAAATATATATTGTAAGTAATGGTATCGCCACAAGTTTAGCTTCACACAACCATAATTTAGAAATTTTTAGAAATTAATTTTTAAATTGTTTCAACTAAAATATACACAAACGAACAAGAAAAATTTGATGATTTGCAAAAATTAATTCAATTCAAAGTCATCTAAACCTATTTCTTTCTCTCTCTCTTATATTGCTGGTTTATGAGCATAAACCGCAGCTTGATGCGGGTCTATGAAAAATTCAATGGCTTTAAATCGGACGAGCCTGGTGGAAATCGCACCAAAGTAATGCTATACAATTACATAACTTCCTCATTAATTTAGACCAATTCTTTGAAAAGGTGTCTGGTACGTGATACTGAAATGTTGAAACCTTTATATCCTTAGAGCAATGATGTCATGCCCATCCATTGCTTGCCGAAAATAGGCTCCCAGCATGACACAGTAGCGACCTTGATTGACTGTGACAACGATCATTTCACTTTACAAATATTGTACAATGGAGACATTATAGGCATTCTTAAGTTGGTTTTTTTGGGGTTTTGTAAAATAATTTTACAAAACCCTACTAAAATCGCGTCCTGTCTGTCTGTCCGTCCGTCCGTGTGTCACAGCAGTTTTTCTCGGAAACTTCTTAAGCTAGAAACATCAAATTTCGTATGTAGGTGGAAAGTGGTGTTCTCTTCAAAGTTCAACTACAAAAAAAATTGTATAAGGTATTTAAGGGGGGTCTCCCCATATAGGGGAGTGACCCCCGAAAAAAAAATTTCATTGAAAGTAGCCGATATGGGTATCAAATGAAAGGTCTTGATGAGAACTTTTCAAAACAGGTCTTATTTTGGCAAAATTTGCTTCGAGGGGCGCATGGGGAGGGGAAATACACGAAAAATTTCTGTCCCCCCCGTCGCGATTGGACACCTGTGATCCAAAAAATCTGAAAAAAATCAGGAATGTAGGCCTTGGTGAGTACAACAACGACAAATACGTTAGAAGTCGCAGTTCACTCAACTTTGTTAGTAATAGTATGATTTATCGATTTTATATTTTCTTGAATAAAATCTTAACAGTACCCTTAAATATAAACAGATGACTATTTATAAGATTGATCTATCCTGAAAGTTTCATAAAGATTGAATCACATTTAGCGAAGTTATAGCGGTTTGAATTTTCCTGTATTACTATGCAACAATATGCGCTGCATTTATTACTATGGCAATATATGGCTATGGAACAACATGCGCTTTTTACCGACTCAGACACTACAGTTTTGCTAGGATTTGCATGAAAATTTCAGGAATGATAGGTGTCATGAATATCTTTGAGAACCGGTTCAGCTAGTGGTATCAGTAATCGTAAAACAAAATGGTGGCTGTTTTAAATGCGAAGATTGGATAATTTTGAGTTATTTTTTCCCAGCTTCAACGTTTAGGGTGCATGCTTTGAACACTTGATTCAATTGAATGAAAGACTGAAGATGAGTACCTACAATTAATGCTCATAAGTGAAATAAGTCAAGGAGGCCGGAGAGAGCTCCTAGCAAAAGGGCTTTGCTACCATTCTAAGATTAGAAAAAAATTCATCAAACGTAGCCGATATGAGTATGAAATGAAGGTTTTCATGGGAGCATTTCAAAACAGTTGTTAAACTGTCAGTTTTTGCTTCAGTGGGGGCACAAGGGAGGAAATACATGAAAAATGTGTTTCCTCCCTCGCGAATGGACATCTGAAATAATTATCAAGGGAGATATTTATGAGTATAACAATAACAAAATCCTCAGAAGTCGAAATTCGTTCAACTTTGTTAATAATAGTATGATCTTCGTATTTCATATTTTCTCCAATAAAATCGTCTTTGACATATATCTTGATTTGATTCGATATGGTGACTGCCTTTTTCTAAATTGCATACAAACCCCTTCTGACACGAGCGTAGGTCTGTTTACCCAACTTGTTTTTATCAAACAACGCGTATTTTGATCAACGTAGCTTCGTAGCTAATGATTAAGTTTTGATTGAATTCAATATTTTCTTTCAAATTGTGCACAGCCTACTGGGAGGAGTTTCGGGCTTAAATTCATGCAGAAGTTTCAATTCTTTAGTTAGTAGAATGCTGTGAGTGTGCAGATAAATCTATGTGCACAAAATTCAGCACAATGTAGACTGAATGATTCCTTATTCCCGTAGGCAGTGTCAAATTGATTGATATGGCTCAATTTAAGCACAAAACATTGCGGTTATATTTTTAGTTAAGGGCGATTCATTGTCAGAAGTGGTTTTAAAACAAAACATAAAATTAAATTTCATAGTTAAAAATTTTATTGTGAGTCGAAAGAACAATTTATGACATTTTTGCTTTTTAAAGATTTTCATGTTTAAATGTTAACCGCGACTACGCCGTAAATGGTCCATCTTGGTGGTCCAATTTCGAACGACGCGTTCCAGCATAGCGACTGGTATTATGCAAATGACACGAGTAATGTTAGCTTCCAAAGTGTCGATTGAAGCTAACTTATCCTTGAAGACCAGAGATCTTGTGTAACTGCAAAAAAAATAATCTACGTGACCAATTTATTGGTCTAAAACGTGAAATCAGGTTGTTACTAAAATAATTTCTCAATAATTCTATTGTTTCTCTCGCTGTCTGCAAGGTAGCGCCATATTGTATGAACCATCCAAGTATGGTGCAAGAGTGATGAGAGTACTCGATGATGCAATCTAAGCATGATGTTGGAGTTGTTTAATTTCACTGCCAAAATATCTGTCTTGTTCGCTGCAAATATGCCATCGTAACGCCTCGTCTATCTGTTCGGGTATGATAAATGTTCCATGACAATATTGTCGTTGAGTAGGTTGCCATCGTAGTTTATATACAGTAGCTCGAAGCAATTTACCAATATTGCTGAACGTTTGGAGTAGGCTAATAAATGAGCAATTGCGCCTGCGGGTTTCAATTTTCATCGAACTAGTTACCAGGGCCAAAGTTATTTTGACGGTTTTTCATCTGCTGCCATTCCCAAAACCTGTTCCTCAAGAATGACCGGAAGTTCGGTTGCAGGTGTGTCATCTGTCAATAGTGACGCCGGATCATGTCACCATAAGTGATGTTCACCAAGATTCCCGGCGTTGACTTCGCGACTTATGGAATCTACCGAATTATTCTAAGTGCTAATGTGATGCCAATTTCGTATGTCACTGTATTGTTGAATGTAGCCAGCACGATTTGCCACGTAAGGAGTTAAAGTCACCGCTGGTTTCCGAATCCAACTAAGGACAATGCTGGAGTCCGGCCACATGGTGTATTGTGCATACTCTAAAGACAAGGTATGCCGAACGCCTTTTATCGTTTTTGCCAGTAACTGTGCTGCACAGAGTTCAAGCCTAGGAAACGTTGTTATCTTTACTGGCACCACCTTAGTTTTCGCTGTAATTAGTATTGATGTGCACTTGCCGTTGTGATCAATACTACAGATATAGTTGATTGCAGCATGTGCCTTTGCATTAGCATCGCAAAAGCCATGTAATCGTAGTTGTACCTCTGACTGTAAGCCAAGCCAGCATGATATGCGAGTCACCTCAAGCGGTCTGAGATGATTTTGGAAAGTAAGCCACTCTTGCAATAATGGTGCTGGTAAGGGAGTGTCCCATGTTAATCCTTCTCGCCACAATTTTTGTATGAAGATTTTTGCCACTATAGTCACTGGAGCAAGCATATTTATAGGGTCATATAATTTTGCAGTGTCACTCAGCACCTGCCTTTTTGTATTATATGGTGAGTAATCCAATTTGATTTTGAAGAAGAAATCATCCGTAGCTGGATTCCAATCTAATCCCAAAACTGCCGTTTCTGCTGCGTACTGTGCCATCTTGAATGATTGAGTCCCAAACATCAGCACCAATCAATGTGTCTATTCCCCCAGGAATTCCAAATGCTGCATCAGCCAATGGTAGTGAGCACAAATGATTCCAATATGAATCCGCAATCCAAGCTACTGGTACAGGTGATATTATATTGATGTATGAAATTCGACCTTCAATGTGACCACCGGTTGAGTGGTTGATGATAGTTGCAACTTGCATCGGCCCCGGGTGTATGTCGGAGACGATGAACCAACGCTATCCACTTGAATCTCGTATCGTCTCTTATGGACTGCCAAGTTATTGAAGAGTCACGAAGTTATGAAGCTAATTTAAGATCCAGGATCACGTAATAATCGACATTGGTGTCAATTACCAAAGCCATCAGTAATGTATCCAAGTACTGTTGCCAAAAGAACAATCTTGTTGCTAGCGAGCATAAATGTCTTCACTGCGTCAGCCGGTCACGCAAAATGATTCCGTGGTGGGTTGCCAGAAGCCGTCAGTGGGGCCACATTTTCGGATGCCTCTGGTTTTGTCTTAACTGAGCCAGAGCCTGATGCCACTGTCAGGTGAAGTCAACTTCCGACTTCCGAATTGTCTCAAGGAATTGAAACATAAATTTGAACCTTCGAAACGCTAAGTATGTTCTGCCACTGGAAGAACTAGTTAATGAGGACACTTTCCAATTGAATGATTTGCATTATTGCAGTAGTCACATTGGTCTGATAATGTTGAAGCCAAATTAGTTTTAATCAATCACGGTGATTAATTCGATGAAAACGAAGGTCGTCGAGTGCCTGCCTGTGGAGTGCCGCTGATGGCTGGCAAAAACAACACATCCACTGCCACACTGTGTACACGCTTCTCGATGAAGGTCAGTAATCCTCCAATGCGGGTATATTATTCGAGGTGGGACTCATACCTCATGCCTGTTGAGTCGCCTGTGGGAGTTTTGATGTGACGATTGGCACTGTTAACGCATTCCGTTGACCTACGGGGAAGCTTCATAGCCATTCATGCTTGCAGGGATTCTCGAACCACGCCAACAATAGTCAGCAAATTCGAAATTGGCTCCTGTCCTTGCGCCTCCATCATGAGCAACCGTGAGACATGAATCTTTGCCAATTGTTTCGGGCTGTCGCATCTCGCCTTTAATGCCTTCCATACTTCGCCATTACCGCCTGTGTACAAGCCACCTACCAGTGACATTGCATCGCCCTTGACCGCCGCACGTAACTTCGCCAATTTATACGCCTCTGGAAATCTGGTTCGTGGACCAGAGTCTCGACTGAGTCTTTGAAGGCCAGCCAATTACGTAATGTTCCATCAAAAATGGGCCTAGTAAGCCGCATCATCTTTCTCCCTGAGTAATTTGCCTCCAACAAAATTAAAAACAGAAAATGCTACCTGCAACTTGATGCTAGCCAAAAAAACGCCACTCAAGCCAATAAACCATACACTCACACGATTCAAACCATGTATAAGTATGTGAATACGAGTCACGAAAAACAATCAGAATGCAAAAAATACCATTGGAATATACGACGCCAACTGTTCGGAGAAAACCCACACACGCACGCGCACAATATGTGCAAGTACATATGTCAATACGAGCCACGAAGAACAATCCGAATTCAAAAATGCCACTAGAATATACGACGCCACAATCCAATTACTTGTAAAAGAATGTTCTAAGCAAAATGCAAGCACGCAAGTCATGTATACGCTTACTCCGAATTCCTATAAAAATAATTCTCACATAAATCAATTACTGCAAACGTTGCATTTACCCAAATGCAACGAATCTGCAACGGAAATGACATGTGCCGAACCTAGACAATAGGTAAGCAATTTACGCGGCGGCACATGTCCCATCGTAATCAAAATTACTTTCGCATAATTAATTCACGTGTCGCGAACTCATCATTTTTCGCATAATAAATAGAAGCGTATCCATGAACACCTTCAGTTTTTGCTAATTAGATGTAGAACGTTACGCTGTCCGAGTGAATACTCAAACGAAATTATAATCAATAAAGTTCTTAAAGTTAAATGTAAAGTTCGTGTTTGGATTTCTTGATGTGCGCGGAGCACTTTCTTATTTTTTTATAGTTCGGTCAAACTAGACACAAAACTGGCGCAGTCGGTAAACGCCACAGTTCGAAAATCCGCGAAGGAACTAACGAAAAAGTGTGGTGACTATTTAAAAATAAAATCGGTTAAGTGCCGCGAAGGTGCCGATAAACTAAAAACACATAAATATTAAACAAAATAATAATCGGGAAAGCCGCGAAGGTTAATACGGTTATTATTAACCTATATAATAAGATCAGAGCAGACACACGAAGCATAAAGGTCCGCTTAAAACTCGCAGTGAGGCTGCTGTAGAGATCTGATCGCCCATAAATTAATTTAAAAAGTGTGTAAAACAAACAAAGTTCCTAATAAGAAGTGAAAAGCAACATTTCAAACCGAACAAATTAAACCGGACAAATTGAACAAAGTTTCACAAAACTTGGAAACAGGTAACATAGCCTAAGATTTTTAAAAAACTCCATATAAAACGTGGATCCTGCTGGACGAAGAACAAGAAGAAGGAATATCTTCAACCAAGGGCGGAACGACGCATACAGAATGGAAGAACTGGTTCAACAATTCCAACAACTTCAACTACAACTTGCTCAAAGGGAGGAGCAGGTCCAACAGTTGGCAACAGCTCTTCAACAAATTTCAAACAGACAATCATCAAACGATCATAACGATAAAATATTAAAGGAAATCAAATATATGAACAACTTTACCGGCGTCGGAGATATTACCATCAACGGCTTCCTGAGCAGTGTTGAATACTATTTGAGCAAAATTGACAATGAAGATTCAAAGAAAACAGCAGTAAGGACCATCTATTATGAGAAAATCCAAGGCGAGGCTAAGAACGCAATCATCAACATCCCAGAAACAGATAATTGGCAACTCATCAAGGATCAGCTAAAGCTACGTTTCAGACCAGACGTTCAACCGTGGGAAATCTACAAAAAAATCAACGAACTGAAGGTGCACAATGTAAGCGAATTGGCTGAGGAAGTACAAAAAATTAAGTATAAGGCAGATGAACTAATAATCTATTATCAGGATAAAATGTTTATTGACCTTAGTAATGTTAATTCAATCTTAACAAATGTAGTGAAAGAAATGAGTCAGGGTGTTCTATTAGAAAAGATATACAGTGAGACAAATATTGATAAAATAATAGAAATTATGAGATCAAGAAGATTTGAAGATGAATGTATCAGACCAGAATTTAGAAAGGTCAAAATTTTCAAACCTAAATTCCACAAAAATAATTTCAAGGATTCTAATCCTAATTCCTCACAAAACAGACAGACTGACAAAAATTCTGACGGAGAGGATAATACAAAACAAAACAGACAATTTAATAAGTACAGACAAAAAGACAATGACAGTGGACAACAAAATAGTGGTCAAAATCAATTTTTCAGATCTCAGAACTCAAACAAATCGGGGCAAAATAAAGCCAATAATTTTTCAGGTCGTTCAAAACAAACATGGAAGTCTAAACTCCAACCGGGTATTGAGCCCATGGAAGTTGAGAATGCGCAATTCCATAGATCAAATATTGAAAAGGTTAAAAACCAAAACCAATCAAATAATTTATCTGATGAAGAAACCTTCTCTGACTCACCCCCTGAAATTAACCTAAATGAATATTTTTTTCGCAACTAGCCTCGGAACAATTGCCTTTGATTCAAATTACTATAAATAATGTTAAATATGTAGCTTTAATTGATACAGGGGCATCATTCAGTGTAATTGATGACCGAATTAATACATTTAATAAGGTGAAAATCAAGCCAATCATATTTTCAACTATTACAGGAAAAGATAAGATCGAGTATGAAGTTCATACTCCATCGCCAGAAGAAATTGATCCTCCACCCTCACGAGCCTTGGTTCGGTGGAAGGTTAATAGGTTACAAAACCGAAAATATCAGTTCATAATCGGAACTGATTTACTAAATAATCTCGATACATTAATAGATTTCGAGAGAAAATTAATTATTTTAAATGGACATGCCATTAAATTTATTAATAGCCCTTATCCTTTTGATGAAGTAAATTCTTTAGAAGAAGTGCATGGTGATTATCTAAAAAGATTACAGTTAGATCACCTGAACAAAGAAGAATATGCCGAAATAATAAAACTGATAAAACGGTATGAGGGAATATTTTTTAAGGAGGGTGACAAACTCACGAGTACCCCCACAATAAAACATGAGATAAAGACTACAACCGAAAATCAAGTCAACTCAAAACTGTACAGGTATCCTCCTAAGCACGAAGCGGAGGTCCGAAAACAAATTGCGGAACTTGAAAAGCAAGGAATTATTCGAAAGAGTAATTCAATGTATTCAAGTCCTCTTATTATAGTACCGAAAAAATCGGACAACTCGGGGGAAAAGAAATTTCGTTTAGTGGTAGATTACAGAAAACTAAACGAAATAACATTGGATGATAAATTCCCATTGCCAAATATTGACTCTATCCTCGATAAACTAGGTAGAGCCCAATATTTTTCAACAATCGATTTAGCAAAAGGTTATCATCAAATTCTAGTCAAAGAGGAAGACAGGCATAAAACAGCCTTCGTAACACCTCACGGACTTTATGAATTTGTAAGAATGCCGTTTGGTCTAAAGAATGCACCAGCGACATTTCAGCGCCTAATGAATGACGTGTTAAGAGATTTCGTAAATAAATCATGTGTCGTTTATTTAGACGATATTCTGATTTTTAGCACCTCTTTAAAGGAACACATTAAAGCGTTAACAGACATTTTTCAAACTTTGAAAGCACATCAACTTAAAATCCAGATAGATAAGTGCAATTTTATGAAGAAGGAGACCACATTCTTAGGTCATATTATCTCAAAAGATGGACTGAAACCAAATCCCGAAAAGGTTGAAATAATACAAAAATTAGAGTTGCCAAAAACGCACAAACAGATAAAGAGCTTTCTAGGATTAACGGGTTACTACAGAAAGTTTATTAAGGACTACGCAAAAGTAGCTCAACCTATAACAAAGTATCTGAAAAAGGACCAAAAAGTTAATTGTAAAGATCCAAATTATATTAGCGCTTTTGAGAAACTAAAAGCCCTTATAATATCACATCCTGTTTTAAGATTTCCTGATTTTCAGAAACCCTTCCAATTAACAACGGACGCGTCTCAGTACGCAATTGGTGCCGTTTTGTCACAAAACGGGCATCCAGTGTGCTTTGCCTCGAGGACATTAAACTGTCATGAGCGGAATTACGCCACTACTGATAAGGAATTTCTTGCCATTATGTGGTCGGTCAATTATTTCAGACCGTATCTCTATGGTAACAAGTTTACTATTTATACGGACCATCAACCTATCAAATACCTTCATGCTAAATATAAAGGGAAGGACCTTTCACCCAGGCATCAAAGATGGCTCTTAAAACTAGGAGAATATCATTTTGATATTGAGTACGTAAAGGGAAAAGAAAATAAGGTAGCGGATTTTCTCAGCCGTACTAATCAACCTAAGGAGTGTGATGAAAAGTCGACAAGCTCATTTAAACATACAAACTCTTTTTCAGATTTAGGAATAATATTTAACTTGGAAAGTCACGATAGTACAATAGCTACAAAACATTCTGCGGAAGAAGATCTACAAGATCATATACCTATTAAGGAGGAAATTGTAAATAAATATAGGACACAGTTAATATTGACAAATAATAAGATCCAAGAGTTAGAAGTTATTCATAAAAAGCGAATAATTTATATAGCGGAATACGATTTCGACAATTTACGCGAAATCCTTAGAAAGTACATAAAGAAGGGGATAACCGGCATTTATACGGAACTTGAAGACAGCAAATATAACATCTTGCAACAAACAATAAGGGAAATGTACTCAAATGACAGCCAAGTCAAGTTTATTCGATGCTCTTTTAGAGCTCAGGATATAAAAACGGAAACCGAAGCAGTAAAGCAAATATCTCTGTATCACATAAAGGAAAGTATGCACTCCGGCATACAAGAAACTTTCAATTCTATAAAAAACAAGATCTATTATCCAAAATTACAGGAACTAATACAAATTGTACTCAACCAATGCGATGTCTGTCAAATGGTGAAATATGACAGAAAACCGATCAAACCTAAATTTAATTACACAGAAACACCCGACAGTAAAAACGAAATTATCAATATAGATATTCATACCTTCATGAAATATGATTTCTTAACAATAATAGATCGATTTTCGAAATTTGGCTCTGCTTACTTCCTACCTGACAAAAATCATATAACAATCATTGAAACTTTAGAAGAACATTTTGCAAAAATAGGAAAACCCAAGAAAATTACTGCAGGAAATGAATTAAATACTATTAACGTAAAGGAATTCTTAAAAGAAGAGGAAATAGAACTACACATAACAAAAGCGCATAGCCATACAGGTAATGCTGACGTAGAACGTTTTCACAACACATTACTTTCGATATGCAGAACTTTAATATTAAATAAAACAAATTTTTCACCAAAACAAATAGTACAACAGGCTGTTAGAAACTACAACAATCGCTATCATTCAACTATCAAGTGTACCCCTATCGATGCTCAGGAACAACGAATAGACGCTTTAAAAATTAAAAATAACATCAACGAAGCAAAACAAAAATATTTGGAAAAAATAAATAAAAAACGTGAAAACTACAAGGAAACTAGGACGACTGGATTCATAAAGGACTATAAAGCTGTAAGACACAAAGAAAAACCAAGATATAGAAGGGCAAAATTACATAATGTCCATCCCACAAATATCAAAAGAGAATTAAAACATACAAATTTAAACGATTATTCAGAAGACGATATCGTTAAAACAGAGGATAAAAGAATTCTAGAAGCAGAAATAAAAGCTAAAGAAGGTCCTAACTCCGAGGTTTTGGTAAAGAAATTTAATTTATCAATAAAGAGGAGCGATGCAGCCACCTTACTAGGAAAAGAATGGTTAAACGACCAAATAATTAACTTTTACCTAAATTTGCTAGTAGAAAGAAGCTCACTAGACAATGCAAATAATCTTCCGAAAGTGTATGCAATGAATACATTTTTCACGCTGTGCCTAAACAAAACAGGATATAGTGCAGTTCGAAGATGGACACGGAAAGTGGATATATTCTCCTATGATTTAATAATAATTCCAGTTCACATAAACCAAACACATTGGTGCTTAGCCATAATAAGCCCAAAGGAAAAATACATTAAATATTATGATCCAATGAGGACTCCAAATACCGAAGTTCTAGATTTACTAGAAAATTATGTCAAGGAAGAATCGATGGACAAGAAAGATGAGGTTTTAGATTTTTCTTTTTGGAAAAAGGAGCAAATTCTAAACGGTCCACTTCAAACAAATGCATATGACTGTGGTGTATTTAGCTGCACATTTGCTGAACATATAACTCGCAATTGTGAACCAAATTTTTCCCAAGAGGACATGGTTTATTTAAGGAAGAAAATGCTCGCAGATATTTTGCAAAGCAAAATTCAATAGTTTCAATAATTTAACCTTAACTTAAGTCGTTTAAATCATTTACCCTTAACAAATCAATTACTTTTTATTATGACATATCCAAGATTAAATACTTATTTTAGGTCATAATCATCATATGGTTGCTTCTAATCTCTATGGTAAAACCAACAACTGGGACATTAAATATACAACCAATATCGACTGAAAATGGCTTTACAATAATAAATATGGGAACAACGGAGGTTATTCAAGATGCTAGGACAATAATTCACGTACTCAATTTAACAGAATTTAGGCAGGCAATCGATTTAGCAGAGGAAAACATCAAACGGTTGAACCTTGGGAATGACTTGACTATTAGACAAGAACTAGAAACTATTCGTGCAAAGTTTAAAACTATTCAACCTAGTCCTAGAAAGAAAAGAGGTTTACTCAATATCGTTGGTACAGTAGAAAAATGGCTTTTTGGTACCATGAATGACGACGATAGAAAGGAAATCACTGAACACATGAAAACAGTAGAAATTAACGAAGACAAAACTATCGATAACCTAAATAAGCAAATAGAAATCAATTCGCATATCAGTGACTCGATAAAAATTCTTAAAAACACCATTGAATCAGATAGAAATCAAATTACAAAAACTTACGAAGAAGTAACTGCTAACGAAAGAAAAATTATAGTAAAACAACTGCAGTTAGATCAAATGATAAGATTGCAGATGCTTAAAGAAAAACTAGACCAAATTATGGACAGCATAGCATTTACCCGACATGGTATTGTTCACCCAAGTTTATTGACAACTACTGAAATCTTGACAACAGGACTAGACTTTTACAGACTTAAAAACGCTAAAACAGGACTTTTGCAACTAGACAAGGACGAACTAACCCTTGCCATCAAAATTCCCAATAAATACAAAATAGTTGACCTTAAATTGATAACCCCAATCCCAAATAAAAACTTTTTAGAACTTAATATAGAAGATCAATTTGTTATTGAAATAAATCAAACAAAATATCAATATAGTGGAGAAATTCAATATGAAAAAGATCTCAAAATTGTAAACAATTGCATTGAAAAAAATAATTGCTTTACACAAATAAATAAACTTCAAGAAATTAAAAAATTGGATGATCAAACTATACTTTGTAAAAATATGAAAAATCAACAAATTATAAATTCTTGTGATGACAGATATATAAAACTAAACGGTAATTACTTAATAACATTCAATAATTGTACTATTCAAATCCTAAATGAAACCTTTAGTAGCAATGATATCAAATTTGTTGACAGATTTTATTATGAAGCAGACTATAATTTTAATTTTACCAAAAGAATTAATTTTGAAAATATTACCATACAACATATTGAAAATTTGGAACCTTTAGAAATTCTTAAATTCTACAAAACTATAAGTCCAATATTAGGAATAACAACAATTTCAATACTTATATGTATCATTTTTGCAATACTTACCATTTTTTATAAAATACATAAAACAAAAGAAATTATGAATGTAAACAAAAACATTAAAACAAATTGTAATGAAAAGGTTAGAATTCAGGAGAATTCTTATTGTAAGAGGGGAGAAGTCATGTATACGCTTACTCCGAATTCCTATAAAAATAATTCTCACATAAATCAATTACTGCAAACGTTGCATTTACCCAAATGCAACGAATCTGCAACGGAAATGACATGTGCCGAACCTAGACAATAGGTAAGCAATTTACGCGGCGGCACATGTCCCATCGTAATCAAAATTACTTTCGCATAATTAATTCACGTGTCGCGAACTCATCATTTTTCGCATAATAAATAGAAGCGTATCCATGAACACCTTCAGTTTTTGCTAATTAGATGTAGAACGTTACGCTGTCCGAGTGAATACTCAAACGAAATTATAATCAATAAAGTTCTTAAAGTTAAATGTAAAGTTCGTGTTTGGATTTCTTGATGTGCGCGGAGCACTTTCTTATTTTTTTATAGTTCGGTCAAACTAGACACAAAACTCGCACGATCACGGAAATGTATGTCTATGTGTATAACAAAGTCCAAGCTCCATCAAGCCAATCACTGCACAATACGCGCTTTGTCCGGAAGTTTACGGAAAAACAGCCACAGATGTCTCAAATGCAGATCCTTGCAGAAGGCACCAAAAATGTTAGGAAAAACGATGGCCCGTATTCCGAACATCGACTTTGAATGAAACGCACTTTATCAATCTTAGATATACTTTCTTTTGATTGCCATCTAAGTGCCAGCCACACTCAACGCTCCCAATTTACAGACTGCCCCCACTCGACTCACAAAACATTGTATAGAAAAATCGGGGTTGCCACTACCGCTCATTTCATTTGATATTTATCCTAAACATTGCTCATCAGTCCAAATATGGCAAATTCTGTTTATTGACAATTTCATTGAGCCAAAAATGCGCCTCATAATTCAACAAAACTATGCAATAAAACCGCACATTTTCATTACGCTGTTTCAGATCCCATTTACCAAAACCACGACGCAAACCTAAGTCGCCTGGCTTCAATACTTACACGAGTTGAACTTTGTATGCCTTAAAACCAAGATCGTTACTTAAAATACGCCCAGTTGTTGTGAACGACAAACCAAGCTGTTCAGAACGACGCCGGATTGATTCTCCATATTCTTCAGCCGCTATATTCTCTTCACTAGGTACTGGGTATGGTCTACTCGGTAGAGTATCATCCAATAATGCATGCTGGGTTTCAAATTCGCTGATGGTATTAGCTATAGTGGTTTCGGTAGGTCGACGATGCACACCATAAGTTGCTCTAAGAGCACGACAAATATTTCTCATATTTTTTTAATATAACTGAACAATTTGGATACATTGTTGCAATCTTTCAATGATGATTTATTAAACAATACTGAATAAAAATTACATTACAGTTTGACAGGAGTCACGCGTGATTTTTCAAAAAAGCGTATGGAAAATCAAACCTCATAATGAATCACCTTTTATGAGTGAGCGCTGCAAAAGGTGAGCGCTCCAACTCCAGGGTTGTTGCCACCAAAATTCACCGGTCCACAGAGTGGAGAGTCGCTCCAAATTCATGTACATTTGTTGCTATGAAAGCTGCTATTCTTTGAGAATAAGGGTGTGTTGATGTGTATGAGAGATGTCAATAACGATCTTATCATTTGACTTTTAAAATGGTGCTATAGAAAATCAATACATTCTACTGAAAGCTAAAGAACTCACGGTGTGTCTGAGATGACCGACATTAAAAATAAACTGAGTAGTGGCAACTGTAAAAGTTTTTTATTTATTTTAACGCTTAATTTTCATAACGGTCGTATCTATCGACTATATTACTTTGCAGGAGGCTTAATAAGCTTTAATATTGATGATATAAAATGTTCTCTATGACACACAGTTTTCATGAAATGCGACAAAATTATGAATAAAATGTAAATATGTGGACGAAATTTCAAAAATTATTTTGAAAAAAGTGGAAACCAGTCAATTCATTTGGTACTGTGCTACCACGATTAACCTAACTAAATTTTTTTTATCCAACAGACTTGCTTTACAATACATACTTTTTGTGCTTCCCATTGCTAGTGTGTAAGATAAGTTTAGTGCTACAAGGTTACGATGCAAAAGTTGATAGCTTCGAGTAATTTGTTACTGGCCGAGTAATTTGTTACTGGAACTAGTTCCTACAATAAAAGGACAATGCTCTCCGATCAAAGGAAGATTAGCAGTAATTTTAAAAGAATACCTTAATTAATGATTCAATAGAAGAAAATACCTTATTAGCTCAATTTAGTTTTATACTAACTTGATTTGAATCATAATAGGGCTTATGATATTTATAAAAGTAGAGTAAAAGTAATTTATCCCTCCATTTTAATTAGTATTACTAACTCAAATAAATTTCAAAATACCCTCTAAATTGTCTTATGTACTATCAATTCAATAGAAAAGTCGTATCATGGACTAAGCTCTGAAAGCTTTTCTTATAACCTTAATATTTGAATAGTCCTTTTTTTATTAGTCTCTCATTCTCCTTCAAAAAAGGCACTTGAACCTTAAATCTCCAATTTATTGTGCCAGTTGAATAATTTAAATGTAACATTTGGATAAAAAGGGAAAGCCTTTCATACAAATATTCCATGTCAAAATACCAAGCCGATGGATAAGAATAAGAAACAATTCAACTGCGCCATGTTTGCCAGATTCTGAATCTTTTCAACGACGTTTTCAATGTAAGATATATAAAGGCCTATTGTATTTGAACAATAGAATTCAATTTTGATTGTCTTATTCCTACGAAAAGTCTATAAATAAGAAGGGTGTTAAGAAATAAATCTAAATTTTGTCTTATCTGTTACATTGCCAAATGGAAATGTCGAAAATTTTCTTGTCTGGTATTTTTTTTATAGGCATGCGGAAAATATAATTTGTTTTTCTTTACTAATCGTAAGTAGGAATGGGAAGAAAAAAGTGTTCCCCTGCATGTGGTGTAAACTCTTTTATTCCCAGTAGCAGAACCGTTTCTGGAAATTTATTTTCAAAATAGCTGCCAAGTCATTTATAAACAGGTGTCAGATTGATCACGGTATAAAGGTATAGAAAAGACGACTAAGTTCAGTGTCTACTGAATTTCATTACATTTTCGTGTGGAAGATTATAGTCTAAATTGTTTCCGTCAGCCATGCTGTTATATTCATTCAACTGAATTGATAAAACATTATTTCAAATCACGGAAATAATTGCTTATTCAGTGCTGCTGTTTCAATTGTACGTTATTTCATTTACGACGATTTAAAATGGCAAGGTAAATTTGGAAGCTAGCTTCAGAAATGGCAATTCTTTTCACCCTGGAGGACAATTAGCGATATCCGTTGATATAATCGACTAGCTATGTAGAAAAAATAGAAAAACACTGAGGCCCAATGAGCAGAGTAAATTAAAAGGGCCAATTATTCAAATTAAAAAAATACTGGGAAACTTAAGTTAAAATTGTCTGGTTGGTCTTAGGACGATACAATACCGTAGAGGCATAAAAATACCGCAGGTTGATAACATGTACATGTAATACTGCTCGTGAGCTATCATTAGCCAGAAACAAGTTGAAGTACCAGGAGAGTGCTCCTACCAGAAGGGTATTGTAAAACAATTAGTAAATAAAACAATATATTCTGCATATTAAAACTTAACTAATATACATATTCCATAAATTGAGTTCGAAGAATTATTATGGCTATTATATTGTTATATTCGCCGCAACTTTGTTTCAAGTGTTTTGACCCCGTCGTTTAATTATAATACAAACCGTTTCTAAAATGTTTATCAAAATTCCTACATATAGGGTTTTCCAATAAGGGGTGTTATTTTGAAAAGATCTTGTGATTTAACACCTTGCGACTTCTTCCTTTGGGGCCACGTGAAAGAGGAGGTCTATGCCAACAGCCCAGCGTCGATTCAAGACCTCAAAGATAGAATTCGTGAGGCTATCGAGGACGTGGGGCAGCCATTTTGCGATTTGGTTATGGAAAATTTTATGAAAAGTATATGGTCCTGTAAGCGTGCCGTGGTGATCATTTGCCTGATATTATTTTTTACTATTAACGGCATACCTTTTTCTTTACAATGAAATAAACATTCGATCATTTGTATTAAAAAATGGACTTTTTCTTTTCATATCAAAATAACACCTCTTATTGGAAAACCCTATATTTATAGTGGTTAGGTCCGTTGCAAACGTGTATCTCCTTGGTATCACGTGTTAATGTTGTTGTAATTGTTAAATATTCAATCGGCTATAACTTAGCTGTTTATTGTTCGATTATTGTGAAATTTTCAGAACACATACAAATGCTTTCAAAAAACTGAAACAGTTATTTTTGGGAAATTTAAGGGTCCCGTTTTGATTTTATAGGCAAAAATGTAAGACTTATAAGATGTACTATTATTAACAAAGTTGATCGAATTTCGACTTCTAAGGTATTTGTTGCCCTTGTACTCGTAAAGTTACACCTCTGTGATTTTTTCAGATTTTTCGGGTCAAGGGTGTAATTTTTTTCGTATATTTCCTCTTCCCCTGCACCCCTCAAAGATTTAAGCCATTTTAAGACCTGTTTTGATAAGTTCTCATCAAGACATTTCATTTGATACCCATATTGCCTACATGCGATGAAAACTTTTTTTTCAGGGGCAACTCCCCTATATGGGGAGACCCCCCTTAAAGACCTTATAAATTTCTTTTCGTGGTGAAACTTTGAAGAGGGCGTCACTTTGCACCTACCTACAAAATCTTATGTTTCTAGCTTATGCAGTTTGCGAGAAAAAGTGGTGTACACACGGACGGACAGACAGGTCGCGGAACTAGTAGGGTATTGTAAAATGATTTTACAATATCCTAAAAAGGCGCATTATTACAAGTACTTGGTCGAAAACGATAAGACTATGAACCATACAATTTGACAGGAGCCATTCATATGCAAAGTTTGGTAAGGATCGTATGTTGTGCTAACTATTCTTAACTCCTTCAGTGTTTTCCAAAAGTGAGTTTGTTACCGATATCTTTAAAATGAAAATGATTTTTTCACTAGACCGTTTAGAGATGCACGGTATACCAAAACAAATACTTTCAGGGTGAACGTAACCCGTCAGGCACGCACCCCAACTAACGATGGCAAGCATTGCCATATCAATTCAACTCAATTGTACTGTTGAACTGAAGGATTAAAGTATGATATCATTTCACCTGGATCTCTTTAATGGTGAGCTTTAAAATACAATTTTTTGCACGTATTAGGCTCTACTTCTTATTTCGACAAAGGGAAAAGACTATTTTTTATGGAAATATAACCCGCATTAGCTAAAAGTTTAAGTAAAATATTTAAATATTTTCACTCAATTCAAATATTAGTTGGATACGTAAAAAAATCTTCACACTAACAAAGAAACTCGTTTTCTTCTATTAGTCTGCCATTTATAGTAGAAATTAATGAGATTTTTCGCAAGGACCACATTCTAGCATTACCTCAATAATTTTTAACCGACTTCCAAAAGAAAGAAGGTTATCAATTCATCGCGTATATTTTTTTTTTTGCTTTTTTTTTTTGTATGTTCACGCATAACTTTTAAATGGAGATAGATAGAAGAGTCCTGTTTTTGGCAAATGATACGTCTTTCTTCCAGTTAGGTCCCGTTTAAAGGATAAGAAATTCAAGTAACGGTAAAGGACTTTTATCCTTAAAACTAAAAAATTTCCGACTTTCACCCCGATTTTTCAGCATAACTGATCGACGCGTGTAAGGATTTTGATTGTAGAGGTTTCAAATGAAGGATAACATATTGGTCTAAAATGTATCGGAACAGAATTTTAATCCTCCCAAGGACTCTCTAAATACTATCAGTTCAATATGATACATTGGTGTCGAGAAATTGAGTTTAAATAACTTTTCGCACGAAAAGTGCCAATTAGTTGGCACTGTTCAAGGATTTGACGGAGATACCGAGTCCTTTGGTAGCGAATGATAAAAATTATCAATATCCTTAATTTTCTGCACAAACGGTACATTTTATTCAATCGTTTCTACCGGAAATAACCAATAAATTACTTCTAAATGTGGCATAAATACAATTCAACAATAGTTAAAGGGAACATTTCAGGATGCTTTTCTCTTCCAAAGTCATCCTTTGCTTACTGATGAGCTTAGTAAAGGATTCTTCTTACATCCTTAGATGTAAACGTTAAACATAGGCTTTATAAAACTCCCCGAAGAAATAATAAGGACTCAGTGATTTCAAATTATAGAGTTGATTCGTTACTTTCCAGTTAATATTATACATTATAACATATGCCCAGAAATCTAAAATTAGTGATTTCCATACTAAAAACCGGCGAGAATCGCAACCTAAAAAGAGATACGTTTCCTGCTATAATTGATCATAACTTTACAGATGAAGATGAAAATGCATAGGCGAGTTTTCATTGAACTATATGATATGATTTTCTTCAAAGTTTCATGAAAATTAGGTGCCATAGTTAATTGAAAACGAAGGCGATGGGTATCGAATAAACGCGAACGAATGATGCGGTTAAGAAGGATATTTTTAAGTAAATTTCATGAGATGGATTGCGGAGTGAACTTTATGTTTGCATATATAAATACATATGTCTATATATATATATATATATATATATATATATATATATATATATATATATATATATATATATATATATATATATATATATATATATATATATAGATATGTATATATACATGTATCAGTGTGGTTGGTTGTATTTGTGAGTCTACACAGGATATAACGAAATTTGTGCCTGGGGGTCGCAGTTTTGCTTCGATTTTCGCCAAATTTTCTGCAATATTTCTGTTCTGGCCATAGTATAGCTCCAGTTTGTATCAAAACTAGTACAACGACTTATTCAATTGTGTGACAAAGCTCAGAATAATAAGCCGAAAGTCCAACAATTTGAAACGAAATGGCGGACGCTCAAAGGTCGCAAAAGTTGAACGATAAAAAAGCGCTTCAGGGTAAGATCAGAATGCAAAATTTGAAAATTTTTCAAGGCTACAATTCATATTGGATTATTATGAAATCTAAAATCAAGGTAGACGTTGATGAGATCATGGATTAAATGTACCAAAATTAAATTCGATTCCAATGAACGGTGCAGATTTTAGCCGTAGTGGTTTTTGCGTTGCAGAAAGAAAATTATATTTTAATATACGAGAACATGATGCAATGTATTCAAGAAACTTAGTTTTGAATGGTTTGAAATGAAAAAAATTGTCACTAAAAAGAGTGAAATAAAAAACTTTTAGAAAAAAAAGAAAACCGACTTCGGAATGCCCTGAAAAGGATGAAATAAATTTTATGGAAGCGGTGCCAAATGAATTTCCCCATTTCAACATAAATATTACCAACATCTGCACCATCACACAAAAATCGGGCAAAAAGTGATATGGCACCGCTTCCATAAAATTTATTTCATCCTTTTCAGGGCATTCCGAAGTCGGTTTTCTTTTTTTTCTAAAAGTTTTTTATTAATGTTTGCTATGGTTGTCTCAACGGTTCTGCTTGTTCGAGATTGTTTACAATGATTATTATGGAGAGCCTTCAAGACGTTACGCAATGATTGCAGCTTGTTTACGGTTTGATTGCATGTCTAGTAGATAATATTGTTTTGCATGATATCATTTTGGTAAATGCTACAAACAACAGAAGCTTGATAGGTTATTTGGACTTATTATAATGCCGAAATTAAGAAAAGTAAACCTATGGTCACATTACCTACTCAAACCAACGAATCTAAATTTCTGTAAGTATCGGCAGGGTATAAATTTTAGATTTTTCTATACTTTGCTCTCTCGCAATCCAATCGACATAATATGATTTTATGGTGGCCTTTGTCTTGTCAAATATATTTATAAAAAGATTTTGCCATGAAAATAGACATCAGTGACATGAATCCCTATTATGGTTACTCCGACGTGATCTCCTTATAAAAAATGACTTTTAAAAGAAAAATCTAATAAAAACTCTATCTATATGAAAGTGCTAAGTGATACCAACGTTTTTTTTTTTAAATGGCTAACAAGTCAAATGATGAAACGCCGAAAACACACAAAAATGGACTGCCAATCACGTCAAGTCCTTCGTCATCTTCGAATTTATTTCTTGAAGCGTCACGAATCACTAAATTTCCTGCATTTTACAGGTCTGACTTGGAATTTCAGTTTAATTAGGTCAAAGCCAATTTCCACACACGTTAAATCATGTTGGAAATATGTTCATAAATGTAACGCTTTCTTTCTACCTCTTCATTTATCCCTAAGCTCGTCTGAGCTTTATTGCTATTTACAAGCGGAGCATATATACAGTAAAACCTTGATACTACGACCCTCGATAGCAAGGTATCCTTGCTAACAAGTCCATTTTTCTAGTCCCCGTGAAATAATCGTAGGATTTAATGTTGTATATACCTCTATAACACGACTATTACTTAAATGAAAACCTCAACAACAAGTCTTTTCTCTAATTCAGATTTCGGCTATAATAACCTCTATAATACGTCACTCTAAGCAAACAAACCTTTACAACACGACTCCAACCTCAATATCACGTTGAACTCCATGACTGAGCCTTTATAACACGACTCTTAACTTTTACATCCATAGTTTCCGCTTTCACAAAACGAAAAGAATGGAAGTTTTGGGCTCATGATTTAACGTGAAAACTCTTCACCTAGTTCCCTTCCGGCAGCGATCATAAAAAACCAGATGCTATCAGATTCGTGGCTGGTATCAAAACTGTTTGCTATTTATATTCAGAGTTCGCGTGAAATTTGGCAGTGTGTTACAGTTTTCGGGAAATCACCGAAAATAGAACTTAAGATGTCTGAAAAACGTAAACTTACACAAATAACAGTAGAGTTTAAACGGAAAGTGATTAAAAGTGTGGAAGAAAACCCAAAACAAGTTGGGTAAACAGACCTACGCTCATGTCAGAAGGGTTTTGTATTCAATTTACAAAATGCAGTCACCAGATCGAATCAAATCAAGAAACATGTCAAAGACGATTTTATTCGAGAAAATATGAAATACGAAGATCATACTATTATTAACAAAGTTGAACGAATTTCGACTTCTGAGGTTTTTGTTATTGTTATACTCATAAATATCTCCCTTGATAATTATTTCAGATGGATGATGACGGAGGAAACACATTTTTCATGTATTTCCCCCTTGTGCCCCCACTGAAGCAAAACCTAACAGTTTAACAACTGTTTTGAAAAGCTCCCATTAAAACTTTTATTTCATACTCATATCTCATTTGATGTACTGTTATCATCGATTAATGGCCATTTTTTCGAATCCTAGAATGGTTACAAAGCCCTTTTGCTAGGAGCTCTCTCCCACCACCTTGACTTGTTTCACTTATGAGCATTAATTGTAGGCACTCATCTTCAGTCATTCATTAAATTGAATCAAGTGTTCAAAGCATGCATCTTCCACGTTGAAGTTGGGAAAAAATAAAAATAATAAATATTCAATCTTCGCATTTAAAGCAGCCACTATTTTGTTTTACGATTACTGATACCACTAGCTGAACCGATTCTCAAAGATATACATGGCACCTATCATTCCTGAAATTTTCATGCAAATCCTAGCAAAACTGTAGTGTCTGAGTCGGTAAAAAGCGCATGTTGTTCCATAGGAATATGTTGCCATAGTAATAAATGCAGCGCATATTGTTCCATAGTAATACAGGAAAATTCAAACCGCTATAGCTTCGCTAAATTTGATTCAATCTTTATGAAACTTTCAGGATAGATCAATCTTATAAATAGACATCCACGTACTGATTTCATTGAATTCAAGGGTATCGTTAAGATTTTATTCAAGAAAACATAAAATCCGTAAATCATACTATTACTAACAAAGTTGAGTAAATTGCGACTTCTAACGTATTTGTTGTTGTTGTACACACCAAGGCCTACGTTCCTGATTTATTCCAGATTTTTCGGATCACAGGTGTCCAATCGCTGTGCGCCCCCCGAAGCAAATTTTGCCAAACTAAGACCTGTTTTGAAAAGTGATCATCAAGACCTTTTATTTGATACCCATATGGGCTACCTTCAATGAAATTTTTTTTTGGGGGTCAGTGTCCTATATGGGGAGACCCCCCTTAAATACCTTATAAAATTTTTTTGTAGTTGAACTTTGAAGACATCACCAATTTACAAATACACACAAAATTTGATGTTTCTAGCTTAAGTAGTTACCGAGAAAAACTGTTGTGACACACGGACGGACGGACAGACGGACAGACGGACAGACTGGTCGCGAAACTAGTAGGGTTTTGTAAAATTATTTTACAAAACCCTAAAAAAGAAAACAGACATTGCTGGGGAATTGAATATTCCATCAACTACATTGCACACAATTTTAAAAAATAAAGATAAGTATGCAGAGGGTGCAGGAGTCGCCAGAACATGTGTAAGGGCAAAAAAATGTGAGTATCCAGACGTGGAAACATGTGTTTTGAGATGGCTCAAACAATGCCGCGACAAAAATATTCCTGTCAGTGGTCCTATACTACAGGAAAAGCTCAGGAGTTCGCAAAAACTTTGGGATATGACCAATTCCGTACTAGTAATGGTTGGCTACATAATTTAAAAACAAGTTGGGTAAACAGACCTACGCTCATGTCAGAAGGGTTTTGTATTCAATTTTCAAAATGCAGTCACCAGATTGAATAGAGTCAAGAAGCATGTCAATGACGATTTTATTGGAGAAACTATGAAATTCGAAGATCATACTATTATTAACAAAGTTGAACGAATTTAGACTTCTGAGGATTTTGTTATTGTTATACTCATAAATATCTCCCTTGATAATTATTTCAGATGTCCATTCGCGAGGGAGGAAACACATTTTTCATGTATTTCCCCCCTGTGCCCCCAATGAAGCAAAAACTGACAGGTTAAGAACTGTTTTGAAAAGCTCTTATGAAAACTTTCATTTCATACTCATATCGGCTACGTTTGATGAATTTTTTTTCAGGGGCCACTACCCAGTACTGTTATCATCGATTAATAGCCAATTTTTTCGAATCCTAGAGTTGTTACAAAACCCTTTTGCTAGAAGCCCCCTCCCGCCTCCTTGACTTGTTTCACTTATGAGTATTAATTGTAGGCACTCATCTTCAGTCATTCATTAAATTGGATCAAGTGTTCAAAGCATGCACCTTAAACGTTGAAGTTGGGAAAAAATAACTCAAAATTATTCAATCTCCGCATTTAAAACAGCCACTATTTTGTTTTACGATTACTGATACCACTAGCTGAACTGATTCTCAAAGATATTCATGACACCTATCATTCCTGAAATTTTCATGCAAATCCTAGCAAAACTGTAGTGTCTGAGTCGGTAAAAAGCGCATGTTGTTCCATAGCCATACGTTGCCATAGCAATACATGCAGCCCATATTGTTCCATAGTAATACAGGAAAATTCAAACCGCTATAACTTCGCTAAATATTATTCAATCTTTATGAAACTTGCAGGGTTAATCAATCTTATAAATTGTCATCTGTGTACTGAATTTCATTGAATTTAAGGGTACCGTTAATATTTTATTCAAGAAAACATAAAATCGATAAATCATACTATTACTAACAAAGTTGAGTGAATTTCGACTTCTCACGTATTTGTTGTTGTTGTACTCATCAAGGCCTACATTCCTGATTTTTTTCAGATTTTTCGGATGGAAGGTGTCCAATCGCGAGGGGGGGGGGACACAAATTTTTCGTGTATTTCCCCTCCCTGTGCGCCCCTCGAAGCAAATTTTGCCAAACTAAGACCTGTTTTGAAAAATTATAGTCTAGACCTTTCATTTGATACCCATATCGGCTGCCTTCAATGAAATTTTTTTTTCGGGGGGTCACTCCCCTATATGGGAAGACCCCCCTTAAATACCTTATAAAATTTTTTTGCAATTGAACTTTGAAGAAGTCACCACTTTACACCTACATACAAAATTTGATGCTTCTAGCTTTAGTAGTTTCCGAGAAATCTGCTGTGACACACGGACGGACGGACGGACGAACGGACGGACAGACAGACAGACGGACAGACAGGACGCGATTTTAGAAGGGTTTTGTAAAATTATTTTACAAAACCCTAAAAAGGAATGAAATTGTGTTCAAAAAAGTTTGTGGCGAAAGTGCAAGTGTTGACGATTCTGTGTGCACTGAGTGGAAAAGTCAGATCAAAGCGCAAGTAGTCGGATACAAACCAGAAGATGTGTATAACGCAGATGAGACTGGACTGTTTTATAAATGTTTACCAGACAAAACTTTAACGTTCAGAGGTGATTCCTGCCACGGTGGTAAACATAGCGAAGAACGCATCACAGTTTTGCTTTGCACAAATAGTAAGGCAACAGACAAATTGAAACCTCTTGTCATTGGCAAAGCTCAAAAGCCTAGGTGTTTTAAAAACGTTACCAGTTTTCCAACAGATTATAAGGCAACCAGAAAATCGTGGATGGATGGATATGTCTTTGGAAATTGGTCGAAAGAGTGGGATGGTCAACTTAAGAAGGAAAATAGGAAGATTCTGATTTTCATTGATAACTGCACGGCCCACGGTGACACACCAAAACTTACCAATATAAACGTGAAGTTCCCTCCTCCCAACACCACTTCAAAACTACAACCACTCGATCAAGGTATCATCAAAAATTTTAAAGTGAATTACAGGAAGGAGGTTGTTCGACTATACCTGAACAATTTAGAAGAAAACACTTCATTGAAAATCAACATACTCGATGCTATGTGGATGATTACTAAAGCCTGGAACAACGTGACTGAAAAAAAACGATTGAAAATTGTTTTAAAAAAAGTGGCTTCAATACATCTGATGAAGTTGAGCCAAACGCCAGCAGTAGCCAACCCACCGCCGAAGAAAAAGTAATTGCTCCGTCAGATTGGGAACAAGTTACAGACTCTCTCAAAGTACAGGGAGTAGAGTTCGAACAGTTTGTAAACTTTGATGATGACATTGCTGTATATGGAGAGCTCTCGGATGCTGATATAGTTGGATCCGTATCAGCAGACCCAATTCAACAGGACGAAGAAGAAGACGATGAAGACGATTATAACCCAGACGATAGCCTGAACCCAACAATAAAAGACGCGCAAAACGCTGTAAAAGTGTTAAAGTATTTTTGTGAGAAAAAAGTGTAATGAGTAGCAGTGTCGTAAAGTCAATTAATGAAAGTGATAGCGCTTTAGACTACATCCATGTAAACAGCTCTAAGCAAACAAAAATCATAGACTTTTTCACAAATGTTATTTAGTGTTGAACTCCCGGATAATTAGATAGGTACAGTTTACTTAAAAAAAAGTATGTCACAGTATTATTTATGAATTAACTAGTTCATTTGAAGCTTTGTATGTAGTTGATTTATAGAGTTGTTTTTTTTCAGATTCACTTTCAGTACAGATCAGATTCACTTTCAGCACAGTGTGAACTATTTTAAAAACGAAATAAAATTCTGTTATAAGAAGATGTGGTTTTTATTTTTTAAAGCTTCAAGTAGTTTGAAGAATAATTTGGTCATATTGCAGTAATTAAGTTTATTCTAAATTGCTAATTCAAAACCAGGGTTTCAAAAAGTGGCTGACCTTGATAACACGACTTATTGTCAACACAACCTTAATAACATGACCCTCGGCTAGGAGTGCACCTTGATAACAAGTCTGTTTGGAAGATCCCTGTGAGAGTCTTGTTATTGAGCTTCTACTGTACTAACAAGCATTTTCATCAGCTGATCCGCCAAATTAAAAGAGAGGCAAAATGTTCGAATGAAATAAGCGATAAACTAACACAAGACAGAGAGTGCGTTTATCACAATCCGTTACCATTTGAGATAAAACGTCAAAGCGCTATCCGCTTGGCACAAAGCTTTCAAGCACGCTGTTATGCTTGCATGTTCGTACATCAAATGAAGGGAATCTTCCACCCACCTGATCGAAATGAAAGCTCATTGTCTTGCATTCCATTGAAGCGTCAATGTAGGGCAATACGTACCGATTCAATCTCTTTCCTATATTTCCCCATGAAAGTGTTTGCAAACGCTTACACATACTCAAATCGATATTCGAAAGTTGAGTACCGTTAGCTTGAGACTTTATTCTATGTGAGTTCGCTTGATAGTTCATACCATTGAGTAATTAAATAATACTGGAGTGGACAACCACGTGACAATATGGTTGCAACAACCCCTGCGACCACTTTTCCTACTGCTACGCTCTTGTTTACAACCTTAGAGAGAGCCAAATTGCACAAGCAAACATGGCTGCTGCTCAATGTAAACAAATTTTCATACAATACCAAAATTTTGCTTTCTATTTGAAAAACCTTCAGCATTGTATGAAAAACATGCAAAACATTAATATAATAACTACTCACTTGTGAAAGGAAACACGTACGGATCCTTTTCCACCATGATTTTTTCACGAAGGCACTACACATTTCATTTTGAAATTCTAAGTTAATTACACAGTGTCACACGTTAAAGTAACTTGAATCACAAACTCCAATCAAATGTTTAAACACTTGGAACAAATTTAGATCGCGAACACTTTCCACAGTTTTAATATCGGAAAAAATTCGCGACGAAACTTGCAAATTGGCCAATTTGGCGTCCAATTTGCATCAGTCAACTTGACAGTCAGTTCACACCTAGTCAGCTTTTGGAACAAGAAAGTGACCAGCAAGAGGCAGACGTGGAGGAAATGACAGACTGTTCACTTGGAAGAGAGCAGAAACCGGTCGCATGCTCTCTCATGCATTTTATATGAGCTTAGCCCATCCAGTTCTTATTAATCTTAGGTTCATACGCTCTGCTTACGAGTATCATATGATCTCAATGCATGTGTGTTGAAAGCAACACTCTCTCTCGCTCTCTTTAAGTTAAGATCGCTTCCCGTTGCGCAGCATTATTGTATATATTGATTTTTAGCCTGAAATAAAATTTATAACAAACAGATTATGGGTCAAAACGTGAACAGTGCATGTGCTTGAAAGTGAGTATTCAAAAAAGTGAATATTCGGGACTTTCAAAGTAAAAAAATAAAAATTTTCAACAGTGAACTCGTCAATGCCCGTCATTGAGAAACTGGATAATAAAAACAATAGTACATGGGCAACACAAATGAAAAGTGTCCTAATGAATTGTGGTCTGTTTTATGTGGTCGGTTAGTGAAAAACGAAACTGATAGCGCAAAGAAGAAGGCTTTGTTCGACGCAAAGGACGAAAAAGTGCTACCTAGCATTCTGTTATTCATCAAATCGCACTAGATTAATAACATAGTGCACTGCAATGCATCAGCAGCTGCATGGAACACATTAAAAGCAATTTATGAGCCATTGGGACCAGCGCATCGGGTTCATGTGCAGTTGCTGCACATGAAGATGACTGAAAAAAATTCGGATCCAGCACATGTAAACAATTTTTAAGCGCTTGCCGAGAGCTTGGATGAGGTCGGTTTGGAAATGACCGGTGAGTGTCTAACGATCCTCTTACTATCGAGCCTGATGGTCGCCTACGAAATTTTTGATAACAATCAAAACTTGCGATACATTACTTTCAATAAGTGCATTGAAAATAAAACTACTGGAGGAGACGACACACACACCGAGAAAAGTGAAGTGAAAATGTTCGTGTCATACCCAGAAAAACGACCGAATAAAACAAGTTCTACAAAGAAGATGAACATGCAACAGAAACATGCGAATAGCATAAGGAACAATTGCTGGAATTGTGGTCATCATGGAAATATAGCTGTGAATTGTACGGCAAAAGAGAATTTCGAAAGTAGATAGTCCAAAAAGAAGGAGAAGTCATACTCAGTGCACGTGAGGACGACATATGTATTTAGAAAAGATTTATGGTGCCTCGACAGCGAAGTTAAGATGCATATGTGATGCGACCGATCACGTTTTACTAAGATGAAAGAACATAAACAAAAAATACGTTTAGTGAGTGACAATTATGTTGAAGCCAAAGGACGGAGTACGGATCTTTTGCACTGGCAAAATAATGTAATTTTTCAATCGACGTAGTGTATGCGAGCAAAATTCAATGCAATTTTATGTCGCTTTCTAAGGCAATCGAAAAAGAAATCTGGAATCAAAACAGTTCTGACATGAGCGTAGCTCTGTCTATCCAACTTTTTATAATTATAGTGAGAATATAAATATTTCGAGAAAAAAAAAATATATGCATTGCTAAGCGTAAAAAAATCTTTCTTTTCCAGTAGGAGACAAAAACGGAAGGTAAATATGCCACCGAGGGGGTAGGTTTTCTACAATTTGTGACTTATCGGCTTGGTGTTTCGGTTCGGTTACGCAGAGCCTTAGTGTGTGTTTTGTGTTTTAATTAGCATAAGAGTAGACTGTTTTGATTAGAATCAGAGTAGCTTATACCTGGAACCACGTCGGTATTGCGATCGGGAATGCGCAAATCTATTGTTGATAGATTGGCAGCTTCACAAAGGCAAAATCATAGCAATAGCGAAACATTTTTCTGCGCGAAATTTTCGAAACTTATTTTAAACGGGCAGAACACTTGCAACCGAAACTCCTCTCCAAACGAGCTAACCTTCCAGCAGCTACTTTGGAGTAGGCTAAGGGAGCGTGGACTAGTTGAACTGTTGTGTAGAGTCCGATTGCATGTACCAAGACTTCACGTCCTTAACCGATGAGAGGTCGGTGTAGATTTCCTTCGGGGAATCGCGGACGGATGAGAACAAGGGAAAAACATTACAGAATTGCTCGGATCACTCGTTAGAACCATTGGTCAATGGTCTGATATTATTGTATTCTTGACAAGTTAATTTGAAAAAGGCACATGACTTAAAGGATTGGAAAAAAGGGTTTCTTCCACAAGAGATCAGCTTAATAAATTTGTCAACCTCCAAATTGTATATTTAGAGAGATTGGAATATTTAAAGAAAAACATTTCTACAAATTTCTAAGCTATATCAAAGAAAAAACGACTTTTACGAGAAGCTCGCATCTGATGCATAGTATATTTCAGAATACTTAAAAATAGAGTGCATCGAGTAAAAGATCTTGCGCGTTTTGTTCATGCGATCGTTTTATCGCGTTACGATATATCAAGTGAAAATGGCAACATATTAGATATAAAATAAGAACACTCATAAAATGTATCACACTGTATTTTAATATTGAAATTTGAATCAAATATCATTAAATATCTCAAAACTATGCATATCAAAATTTCTCAATAAAGGCTTTTGATTTTTTATGCAACTCTTTCAGATTACATAGATGTAGCTGATAATATTAGTATTTCAAGATGATTTTCGATAGCGTAGGAATGAAATAATTGCCATGTTTCCAATATTTTAAGGCATTAAATGACCTTGAATGATTTAAGCATTACTGTATCTTAGCTGAGATTGTACTAATACTTGTAACAAACACTTCTAAAGGTATTTTGCGCATGAGGCTGTCAATCCAAAGAGTTGATGGTAAGGGGAAATATTGGCCAGCGGCGGATTTAGGGGTGGCAAACAGGGCAATATCCCGGGGCCTCGCTTTTGTAGGGGCCTCGCGCAACAGCCTAAGCAAATTTAAAAAAAATATTTTAACCATATTTTTTTATTTAAAACTTTTGATTTTAATCCTCAATTATTTATTCAGGTTATAACGTAGCGGTAAATTAAAATAAAGTTAGTTAACTGATTCATTCAATCAAAACATAATTGAAAAATTCATTATGTATTACTTGAAACACTTGCAGGAAGGTTATTTAATCGCATAGCACGCGAGTCAGCTCGAGAGTCGGGACATAATGTTCTGCTCCTCTATCGCTTTGAGAATCTTCGTGTTTCATTTCGTTCGTCAACCCTTGTCACCTTAGAATTATTTTGCTTGCAATATGAGTTACAAGGTCGTTACTGTACGGTACATATCTTTCAATTTTATTGAATATTACGTTTTTATAGTATTTAAAGTATTAAGTGAGCTGGAAAAGTGAAATTATAGTTTTTGAAGTAATGAGTAAGCTGGTTTGCTACAAAGGTTGTACACTCTGTTTGCCGGCTCAAGTCAGAGGTGGGCTATTTTAAATGTTCATGTAAAATCGGTTTAACTAAAACCACTTTCTGAAACTAGATAGGAGTGCAGGATAGCATCTGTGAAGGCCGTTAAATAACAACCAAGCGAATATGTGTTGTTTCAAAGGATTTAGCAGTAAATACAACAGATTGTCAGTTGGTCAGTGAATGTCATTCTTTAGAAAAGGAAATAACTACCTACGAACTAGTAGTTTCACTCGCCATAAGGTATAACGTTCTGACAAAGATAAATGTTCTAAGTTAAATGTGGCAAAGCGAAAACATGCACTTAGATGTAGGTATATAACCCCTAGACCCATTCACAAATTGGCTCGATAATTATCGAGAAAATGCTTTTCAGTCATTCCTTGTAATAGCGAGAGAAATAGCCGAAGAAAATGATATTGACAGACAGTTCAAAGAAGTGAGAAGACGACATAAAGAAAGGCATTTTAATTATGAAGGGGAAGATGAAGCTCATGAATTGAATGTGGAAGAGATTTTCAGAATGAACTATTTTTATGTCGTTGTCGACAATAGGCGCGCAAGCTGCCATCCTAGGTTTGAGGCACTTAAACATCATGCGAGCATATTTGGTTTCATATATAATATAAAAAGATTAAACGAAATTAGTGATAGTGAACTTTTGAAGCAATGCAGCGACATGAAAATATCTATGACAGTAGGAGAATCATGTAATATTAATGGATATAAATTGTAGGAAGAACTGAATACGTTCATCCGTGTGTATGAAGGAAATGACGACATTATCTCGGTGGTGAATTACATAATAGAAAAAAAAATTACTGAAGTTTACTCCACTATCAAAATGAAAATTATTGCCACCACATCTGTTACAGTTGAGTTCGCTGAAAGGAGTTTTCTGAGTCTTAAAATTATTAAAATATATTTGAGGAATTCGATGACACAAGATTGGCTTTCAGCCCTTGCTACTCTTTCAATCGAAAATGACGTAGCTCGTTCTTTAGATTATTGTGCTCTAATTAAAGATTTTAGTCTAAGGAAAAGTCGCAAACATCAATTTTAAAATTTATCATATCTATATTTGTTAGTTTTGTAAATCTTTCAATGTAAAATATTTTTGAAGTCAAATGTTATTTGTTTGTATAACTTTATCATTTCTCGTCAAACATGACAAATACCTAAGCCAAACAACTAGACCTACTTTCCCATCACATACTTTTCACGAAGGACCAAGGGCCTCGCGAAGACCTGCTACCCGGAGCCTCACAATGGCTAAAGCCGCCGCTGATACTGACTCTTCATTTGTGCTCATCAGTTATTTCTTTTGGCAGGCCTAACATTGCATTATTAATAGGCACTGCTGAACCAAAATGTTTTTTTAAGCGAGTTAAAACCTATAAAAATACTACCCCTCCCGTGTTTTCTATCACTCACTGCAAACTAATGAACTGATATCTAATGAAAACATGGCTGCATCTCAAAATACTTACCCTATAATAAAAATTTGTTCAAATTAGATTTTTCATGCACATATATCTTGAATTGGGCAATTTTTCAAGTAATTTATTCCCACTGTCAGGGTTGGTCTAAAACAGACAAAAGATCAAACCTTCCCATGTAGAAAAGTCCATGCACAATTTCAAAGAGTCGATATATAGGGTAAAGTATTTGCATACAACAAGAAAGAACACAACAACACCGGCTGATCTCGTGCACCTTGACAAATACATAATTAAGAACAGCCGTGATTTAGCAGAGTCTATCACCTTTCTAACATTGACTAACACTTATCGATTTTTATTATTAGACATCATCAACCTCTACACGTCTATACCCGTGGCTGAAACACTGACCATGCAAAATTTTCATTTAATTATAGCCAACGATGCATAGATCAACTACTAAATCTCATAAAGACCACAATCAAGCATAACTTTTTTATGTCCAATAATAACTTATATGTTGCCAAGGACTGTTTGAGTATGGGATATACAATATCCTTAATAGTGTCAGAAATATTCTTACAATATTTGAAAGAAGTCTATATACGCAAAATTCTTGAAAAATTCTATGTGGTATTTTAAAAACAATACGTGGATGACTGTTTCATTGCTATTCACTCACAAGATAATAAACAAGATGAACTACTTATCTATATGAATGAAATACACCCAGATATAAGTTTCATCATAGAAAAAGAAACAAACGGGCAACTCAGCTGTATAGATGGACCTAACCGTGATATGGGAACATGATTGAACGACAAAATAGATAGAAAACCAACCACAACTGATCATGCCATACTCGTAAAATCTAACCACCCCACCCAACATAAACTAGCAGCATACAGATCAATGGTGCAGAGACCTCACTCTATCTACATGATTTTAAAGAATAGCTAATAATGACGGATACAACAAACATGACATAGACAAATTTATTAAGCTGTAAATACAAAACCAGGAACACATTGGATCTCGTTGATATACGTAGGCAAAAAAATATACGAATTTCAAACTTCCTTAGGAAATACAAGCTGCAAACTACATTCAAAACTAATAATAATATTGGAAACAAACTGAAACCAAAACTTAATGACACATTAATATACGAGCATAGTGGCATACATAAACTGACATGAAAAGACTGCGACATGGTACATATAGGAAGGAGAGAACAAAAATTAACGACAAGATACAAAGAGCACTTTTCTTATTCAACAAGGCGGACTACAATTACGCGGCGCACCTACAAACTATGCACACGAGCCTGACAGTATGACACACTCTATGACAGTATTGAACAAAGCAAAGAACCGAGACTTGATATCCTAGAAAGGTTTGAAATATACATATAAACATAAACAGATGAATATACATATAAACATAAACATACGATGCCTTTCCTCGCATCGTGTAGACACTGAAGATGATTCAAAGGAGTTGAAACGTGGTTGTTCACTTAAAAAAGCAAAACCCGACGGTTTTCAAGAAAGAAAAGAATTGGCCTGCGGATACCGAACAAACAAAATAATTGACAACAAGAAAGAAACTGAATAGCAAAAGTCAAAATTTCACTCATTGAATTTTCATTTACAAGGAAAAACACAATGATGGGAAAAACTGGCTTGGTAATACCTCCTCAATTATTCCCATACTTGAAAGCTAAGATGACATATAGTACATAAACAAACAATCTCAATAAAATTTTCGCATTTCTACGAGATTATATTGGTTATCCATATTTATACCAGGCATCTAATGAATGACACCTTGAAACTTTTATTTCAAATTATTTCATCATTACTCACTTATTTACCTCACTTACCCAAATAATCCAATTAATCATATTGAGGTACATAAACGAAATCCAGCCAGACAAAAGGAATTGTTTGCACGAGACTAATTAATTACTTTTCATAAGATATCTAAGTCAGATAAAAGTTAGCAGAAATAAAAAGAGAAGACAAACAAACATTCTAGAAAGTTTCTTTTGAATTGTAATTCGAGGACTTCTCTTACACAATGAAAAAAACGTTGAATCTGAATAGGATACATTTTTTTTAAAGGAGTTAAACAAGAATTTCATCCAAAAACAAATTGTTCTTCCCAACCATTCTGAATTAATTCATCTTTTATTGTTGTTGAGACCATTAAAAAATTATTGCACCCACGTTTCTCAGAGATTTAATCTATTGCGACGGAAACATTGTAGCAATATTATGAATTCTTAAGAACATAAAATATTGTGGACGGAGAAGGATATTCTTGTTGTTATTAAAGTGCTTCAGAATATGTATACATTGTGCTGATATGGTTATTATGACTGAAAATAAATTTTAAACGTTCTCATTGTTGGATTGATATTTTCTTGTGTTGAAATTATTAGAAAACGACACTACTTTAAAAATTTTCATTTTTCTTGCCTTATGTCAACTCAATTGCGATGTCTATCTTAAGTACGATTGTTGTTCAGAGATAAGACAATGTATACGAGGGTGGCTCAATAAGCACCCGTGTTAGAAATCAAGACACCATTTAAAAAAAAAAAATAATTATTTTTCAACATACGAGTAAAAAAAATTTTTATGATCTTATGCTTAAAGCATTATTTGCTATAGACCAAGGCGGGTGTGTTTTTGGTTGGCTGTTGAGAGCAGGCTCGCTGATTTCTGGAGAAAATGCCGTGGAACAACTTGTGTAACAATAATTGAGTTATCTTCCCTCTCAAAAATGTCGGGAAATGTTTAAAAATTATAAAGAAATTAATTTTTTTCTAATCTTTCTAACTTCAAAACGACTCACTTTAGAGAAAAGTTGTGCGGTCATAAAAGTTGTGTAATTCAATTTCCTATAAGATAGATTGATTAACATATTTCACCCTTGCCGCAAAAAGCAATAAATATGTAGAAACAAGTTGAGTAAGCTGGAGAGTGCTCCTACCAGAAGGTCTTTGTAAACAAGTTTTCTAATAGCGTGAATCGATAACTTGAATCATTCATCCAATACTTGGACCCAAATTGTTGGTACATTTTGCCTTCCCCTTGACCCCCTAATTTATAAAATGACTTTTTTATTTCAGATTCTAAACACTCTAATCAAGACCTTCCATTTGATATCCCACTTGATTACCTTTGATTCAAAAAAATTTAAGGGCTAATTCGTTATAAGGGGGGAACCCCCTTAAATTTTTTTAGGGTTTTTTAAAATAATTTTACAAAACCCTACTTAAAATCGCGCCTGTCTGTCCGTCCATCCGTATGTCACAGCACTTTTTCTCGCAAGCCGTATAAGTTAGAAACATAACATTTTGTACATAGGTGTAAAGTGACGCCTTCTTCAAAGTTTCATTACAAACAAATTTTTACATGGTGCTTAAGGGGGTCTCCCTATAGAGGGGAGTGGCCCCGGAAAAAAAATTTTGATGAAAGGTAGCCGATATGGGTATCAAATAAAAAGTCTTAATAAGGACTGTTCAAAACAGTGCTTAAACTGGTATTTTTTTCTATAGGGCACGCACAGAAAGAGCAAATACACGAAAATTTGTGTCCCCCCCACTCGCGATTGGACACCTGTGATCCGAAAAATCTGAAAAAAATTGTGGAGATAGATATTTATAAGTACAATAACAAAAAATACATTTGAAGTCAAAATTCACTCAACTTCTTTAATAATAGTATGATATTCGAATTTCACATTTTCCCAAACAAAATCGTATGGATACCCTTAAATTCAACGAAAACCGACATTTAAGTAGTTTTATATAAGATACTAATATTCTGCAAGTTTGATGAAAATCCAATCATATTCACGGAAGTTATAGGCGTTTGAAATTTCTCCAAATATAACAACAAAAATACACGATTTTGATATTTTACGGACTTTCCATTAACACTCCATTTTTGAATTGATCTTCTTGAAATTTTCAAATCAGATCAATAACATAAAGTTTTTTTGGGAATTCATGATTGGAATGATTTTTTTAACAAAATGACGACCGTTGAAAGTACAGATTTCTTATGAACGTGCACATCTCTTTGACAAGTTTCTTGCCGTTATTCGTTGCTGGTGATTGCATTTCGCACGCTGAGTACAAAACCCTTCTGACATGACCGTAGGTCTACTTACCCAACTTGTTTAAATTTTTGGTAAGACCTTAACTTTTGAGAGACTATAACTTCTGAATCTTCACAAAGTTTGAGCATTCTAGCTTTTGTAGTTTTTGAGGGAATTAGCTGTGACGCAGGGACAGTCGGACAGATGGGCGGACGGACAGGCGGACAGATAGGTCACGAACCTAGTAGGTCCTTATAAAATTTTTTTTTACAAAGACCTAAAAAGGAAAAAAATAACAGCCTTCCTTTATTTAATTTTTTTCACCAATTGAAATGCACTTAGGACCTTCATAATTCGCTGAAAAATTATTTATAATATAGTCAAACCACCAGTTTTCAGTGAAATCGATCCAGTAGATTTCGCATGATAATTTTGAAATCTGAATTTATTTTGTAATAATTCAAAATTTTTTAAATCTTGCAAGTTAAAAATTAAAGCATATTGAAGTTTGAAATCCTTTACATAAAAAAGAGCACTCTACCTATCGAACGGACATCATAAAATTAAAAAAACTTAAAAAAAGAGAAACTACTTCAAAATGCCCTAAAAAGGATGAAATAAATTTTATGGAAAGGTGCCATATAAGTGTTTCCTTGTTTTTTTTTGTGATGGTGCACATGTTGGAAGTTTTTATGTTTGGCACCGCTCCCATAAAATTTAGTTCATCTTTTTTAGGGCATTTTGAATAATTTAATATCTTCGCTGCAGTGCTAAGCAAACTAACTGCTGAAATCTGCAGGGTAAATAGAAACTGAATTTCGTTCTGAGACATTTCAGTCCAAAATCCCATCAACGTCTATCCTAATTTTAGGTGTCATAAAAATCCGGTATAAATTGTAGCCTTAGAAGCTTTTGAAATGCAAGTTTTGCCTAATCCCCATTTTTATATTCTGACCCCTCCCTGAAGTTTTGTTTTTATTGTTCTCTAGATGTTTACGGTCTCTATTACATTGCCAAGTTTCATCAGCATTGGTTCAAAGGTTTGTTCAAAGCTACAATAACAAAATTTTGCACATTTTTTTACCTTTGTATGGCCGCCATTTTGTGTCAGATGGTTCGACTTTGAATTTTTTATTATGAGCCTTATAACATACTTAAATGTACCTTTATACCAATTTAAGGCAAATCAGAGCTATGCTTTGGTCAGAACAGATATGACGTTTTTTTTATCTAAAACAGCCACCAGCTTGGCCAATTTGAATAATTAGCGAAACTAGCCGAAATATTCATAAAATACAATTTTTGAAAATTGTTATATCTTCTATATATATATATATGTATGGATGTATATATATATATATATATATATATATATATATATATATATATATATATATATATATATATATATACATAAATATATGCATATATATATATATATATATATATATATATATATATATATACATATATATATATATATATATATATATATATATATATATATATATGTACATATATATATATATATATATATATATATATATATATATATATACATCTATATATATATACGTATTTATATATATATATATATATATATATATATATATATATATATATATATATATATATATATATATATATATGTGTGTGTCTATATGTAGGAATGACTATTGAACGAACTTTTTCTAATTTTGAATTTTTGTCCGTTTAAAAGATAATGACATTGAGCAATGTGGAGACTTGAGTTTTTGACATGTACGAGAGAGATTTTGTCTTCTTGGCGCAAATAAATGATTTCGATTTTTATTTAAAAGCATGCGTTTCGAATTTTCCCTAAATCCGATCCCTACAAATGGGGACTCAACCGGGATTGCCGTGAAAATCCAGTATAGCGAACGATAAGATTAAGAATTTATGTTGAACGAATTACATTGACGGTCGCTCGTTTCAAGAATAGACGGTCTTGAGTGTCCACATAACTTTTCGTGTTGAATCGTGTTCAGCATACGGCCATACGTTCGAAAGACAGATGATATTTGGTGCATGAATACCTTTTTTGATGTTTAATCGTATTCGGCTGGCGGCCGTATGGTCCAAAGAACAGGCGTATTTGATGCTTTTTGCGTTTGAAGTTTTATTAGAGAGCCGGTGATCAATTCAAAATGGACATAATTTTCGTCGTGACACTTGTTCCGTAAACGACCAGCATAAAGTCAACTATTGTTATAGTCTACGGCAAGGTAGCTTTTCATATTTGTTCATTGACGAGATTGTGGTGAAGTGTATTTGAAGGCGATTTGTCTTCGTGAATTCGAGAAATCTCTAAACAATTTTCGGTCATGGCGAAGGCAAACGTTGACTGAGTGTATGTCATAAACTGATGTAAACTCCGCGCTAGACGTGCGAAACTTACCCATCAATGGTAGTGAATCAGCTCTGCGTGAGTGGCTTAGAAGTGCAACGCCGCCCACAACAGATGATTTAAATTCATTCATGGTGATGGAACTGTGAAAACGCTTGAGGGATTTGGAGTTACCAACTAGTGGCAAAAAAAAGCGGTTTTATGCGTGCAAATGAGAGCAGCCACAACGATCGAATCGGAGGATGATGACGACGACTTAAAAGGATATGAAAAAGCGGACGCAGAAATACATTCTGTACGTAGTTCGATATCACATGATCGTCCGATGTTTACCTTTTGTGATGTGGGAGAGTCACTTGAGACATTTAGTGGGGGACCAATCAAAATGCCAAATGGTGGATATAGAATTTTGAGTAGACAGCAGAAATATGTGGCTTGAATGACATCCAACAGATGTTATATACAAAAAAATAATTGCGTGGTTTTGCTAAATTATTCGTCAGTTTTGAGTACCACGTGAAATCTTTGTATGAACTTTTTAGATCATTATGTACCGAGTTCAGAAATGTCGTCAGTAGTAAGGACATTCACCGACAGTTGAGTGATATTATAGCAATATTGACAAAAAGCTATCATGCATGCATTTATTGCGTATTTGAGATCGCCAGTCATAAATCCAATACATAATTGATGGTGTACAAGATGATGAACACAATAAAACCATATTGTACAAAGCCAATTCTATCAAGGAGCTAAGGCAGAAATTTATACAGTATGAAACTCAGATGACGCGTTTGAAATCAAAGTATTTCAGGAATGAAAAGAAGTTAACAGGCGACAGACCCGATAGAAATAGGGAAAGATGCTTTAATTGTGGCAATCGCGAACATTGAGGGAAAGACTGTCCTGATAAAATGAAAAGGGAAAAATGTTTCTCATGCGGAAATTTTGGCCATGTTGCAAAAAAGTGTCCGTGTGACTACACCAAAATTAAGATGCGACGCTTTGAGGTTAGAGGACATGAAAACCTATAAATCGGTTAAAGTCCTCAATAAGATGATTCGGGCAGTAAAAGATCCTGGTAGTGATCTTCATTTGACCAAATTGTGTGTTTATAAAAAAACTAAATGTACCGAAGTTGAAGAAAACGTTCGTTGCTTTTGGTGGCGTCGGTTCTAGTGCTCAGAAAACCCTCGGGCATTTTACTACCAATGCACTAATAGATGATATTAAACTAAAACTGACAGTGCATGTTGAACGTAATGAGATGTTACCAGTCGATCTTTTGCTTGGTGGCGAATTATTTGAATTCATGGAAATAGTGTTTAATAAACGCAATGCAAACTTGAAGCCTATTCGTGATGATAAACCACAATCATGGGACAAAAAGAGCAAAACAAATGGAAACGGCAAATCCAGCTTTTCGAAGACAGCTTTAAGCATCAATACCAATCCGAAGACCAAAATCAACCTACAGCACATTCGAGATTCTGGGATAAAATCGAAAGTGAAGCATCTTATCGAAACGAGAGATACAGGAGTCGAGATGCAAATCGTGCTCAGCGACATAGCATCGGTACACCGAAATCTTCGAAGGCTGACAACTGAGCAGAGATATATTGTCAACAATATCGTATACGATTGGATAAACAAGGTATTGTTCAATATAGTCTATCGCCATACGCTTCTCCAATTGTTTTGGTGGAAAAGAACGACGGAGCTACCTGATTGTTTGTCGAGTATGGACTTCTAAATAAGAAGATAATTCGCAATCCATACCCATTACCATTAATGAAAGACAAGCTTGATCGGCTGCGAAACTCAACGATATTTACTACCCTTGATTTGAAGAATACATTTTTCCACGTCCCCGTAGAAAAAGAAAGTGTTCAGTACACTGCGTTTGTGAAACCAGACGGTCATGTTGAGTTTTACCGTGTACTCTTTGTACTAAGGAATTCACTTACTGTTTTCCAAAGACATGTTAATGCCGTTTATAGGGAACTGATAGCTGAAGAAGTAACTCTAACATACATAGACGACATAATCATTGCGGCATCCAGCGAGGATGAAAGCTTAGAGAAGTTAATGCGAGTTTTGCATATTTCGAGAGAGTATGGGATAATTTTTAACTGGAGTACGTGTGAATTTTGAACAGACTTGTGAAATATTTAGGGTACACCATAAAGAATGGAATCATTAAAGTCTGTTTCGATTTTTCCAGTGTCTAAGATGGTCAAAGAAGTTTGTAGCTTTCTAGGATTGGCAGGAGCATTCCGTAAATTCATTCCGAATAATGCAATTACTGCGCGACTTTTGACTAACTTGTTGAAAAATCGGGTCAGTTTTGAATTTGGGGCACACCAGGAGAAAGCTTTTGAGAAGCTAAAAACAGCATTGACACAGAGTCCAGTTTTAAAACTATATCGTACTGGCTCTGTAACAGATCTACATATGGACGCATCCAAAGACGGACTAAGTGCGATTTTGTTGCAGAAGGATTTAGAAGATGGAACGATGCATCCTATCCAGAATGCCAGCTGGAAGACGACACCCACTCAATTGCGTTACACAAGTTACGAACTAGAAATATTAGCAATTTTCCAAGCGCTTAAAAAGTACCACGTTTATTTGTTGGGGGCGCCATAAAAAATTGTGATGGACTGTCAGGCTTTCACTCAAACGATGTCCAAAAAAGATACCAGGCTTCAAGTTTCACGTTGGAATAATTTAAATATACTGTGGAGAACTATCCAGATTTATCTATGCAATATGCCGACGCTTTAAGCAGATACCCAATGATTTGTATGCTCCATCGAGCTAATAGAGTAATCATCGAACAAATCAAAAGAGAGCAACATCATGACGATCAATTACTGAAAATATTCCAAGGTATTCATGGCAATAAGAATTACATCGTGACCTGGATGGAACGCCATTATTGGTGGTATCAAGAGCCATGCAGTACGACATAATCAGACAATGTCACGAACGTAGACATTTTAGATAGTAGAAGGCCGAATATTTAGTATTACAGGAATATTGGTTTCCTCATATGCGCGCAAAGATCGAAAAATATATAACCCACTGTGTAAGATGCATTTTGGCTGAGCGAAAACATGGTAAATTGGAGCGAACGCTGAGTTCCATTGACAAGGATGACAAACCTTAACAGACATATCATATTGACCACCTAGGGCCAATGCCATTGACGAAGAAGAGTTAGAATCACATATTCGCAGTGGTTGACGCATTTTCTGAATTTATCTGGTTATATCCAAAAAAATCTACGATTGCCGAAGAAGTCACAAACAGACTGCAGAAACAATCTGTTGTTTTTGGGAATCCGAAGCGAATAATCTCCGATCGAGGCACAGATTTCATCTCAAAGGCTTTCCAGTAATATTGACAACAGAAGGAATACAACATTTGCAGACAACAACAGGAGCACCTAGCGGAAATTGAAAAATTGAATCATAGTACCAATTTTAACGAAGCTATCCATAAAAAAACCAACGATGTGGTACAAGCATCTCGACGTACAACAACACATTAACGCATCCTATAGTATAAGTGTAGGGATGAGTCCTTTTGAGGTAATGTTTGGTCAGAACATGAGACTGAAAAATGATGACGAGTTGTGAGCAGTAATTGACGAGGAAATGATAAATAATTTCCAGGAATATCGATTGCATTTGAGGCAAGAAGCAGGTAAAAATGTACAGAAAGTTGAACAGGAAAATAAACGGAACTATGAAAAAAAGTGTAGGGTGGCGAAAAGGTATCAAATTGGAGATTTGGTGGTAATACGACGGATCCACTTTTGAATAGGGCTTAAAGTATATACGAAGTTTCTTGGGCCTCACTAAGTAATAGGTGTTCTGTGAGGAGATCGGTACTTGGTGGAGAAAGTTGGCGAGCATGAAGGAGTTAATCAAACGGACACGTCATGTGACAACATGAAGCCGTTTTCAACTTCACTGGATATTTGCGGCGATATTTAATTTGAGGACGACAGCAGCACGGAGGGCGATGCAGGCATCAGGACGGCCAATATGCAAGAAATCATTGAACGAACTTTTCCTATTTTTGTCCATTTAAAAGATAACGACTTTGAGTTTTTGACATGTACGAGAGAGGTTTTGTCTATATATATATATATATATATATATATATATATATATATATATATATATATATATATATATATATATATATTTATATATATACATATATATATATATATATATATATATATATATATATATATATATATATATATATATATATATATATAGACATCTATATATCTAAATAATATTACATGTTCGAACAACTCTGCGAGCTACTGTCGCAACTGTTGTCGCAACTATTAATAACATCATGATCCATATTGATTGAAAAGAAGCAACCAAGAAAAGTAAACGTATGTACTCGAAAGCACAAGAATGGACCAAGTAGATCCATGATAAATATCTGAAAGTAACGTCAATCCAGGTATTCGGAATTGCTCGAATATTCCAGGTGGTTCTCGTCAGAAAATTCCCCAATATACGAGAAATGGATTGAATGACTAGAGACCCTATATGAAGCTGAGCTGAATGAATGGGGGAGGGAATAATAGGAAAACGGCGATAGTAGCGGCAAAAACTGCGATAATGGTAGAGCGCAAATCAAAGGCGATATTGATTGATAGTGGAATAAAAGATTTTTTGTGATATATTTGAAGACAGTTGAAATATAAATTGATAGGACAATATTGAAAAGTAAACTAAAGTCTGATTTGTAACATAGTGAAATGAATTATTGTGCATTCTTAGTAAATAAACTCGTTTATCCGTCGAGAACCATAGCAAGCGACAGTGGTATCGAGCAGTGGGAAAAAAATTTCGAAAGTGAGCTTCCATTTAAAAATTAAAGAATTGATCATATCGGAGCTTAAAGAGGAGCCATACTGGTTGCACGCATGCATAACGCGATCGCGTCCAAAGGTGTGTATCTGGATTTGGGTAAGCCATCAGATGCGGAATAAAGCGCAGAATGTGGAGAAACAGAAGCAACAATATCAGAGGAACTAGAAAATGCGCTGATGCAAATGTTGATGCTGATGCAGCAAGAGCAGCGACTACCAGTTTAACTACGAAGCTAAATGAACAATAAGCGAAGCTTAATAAATAGTCATCCAGTTTAACCGGGAAGCTAAATGAACAATCAGCGAAGTAGAATGAACAATCAGTGAAGCTGGAGCAACAAGCATTCGAAATCAAGGTAGAAATCACACAGAAGCTGAAGAAATAGTCAACTGATTTGTAAGCAGATTTACAAAAACAGTTAACCGAAATGAAGGCGGAGCTCAGTAGTCGGAACAACCAAATTAAATGCGTCGAGGAAAAGGTATACCAGGTCCGGGAGAGAAGCAACCATGAGATCAGCCATGTCAAGGCGAGAATCAACCATGAGATGGAAAACATCAAAAAAGGAATTGGAAGCAACGAAGGCATTAGTAACCACCTCACCAGCTCCGCTTGTAACCGCATCGTAAACACATCCAGAAATGTGCAAGCAACAATATTCGACGGGCAAACGGTCTGGAATATCTACCAAATCCGGTTAGGAGCCACCGCCAGGACAAATCACTGGAATAAGCTGGAACGAGCAACTGCATTAATTCTTGCACTAAGAGACCCAGCTGCCGAGCTTTTTCAGACTATCCCGGTTGAGTTGAACTGCTATAATGAATGCGCTCGACATGCGTCACGGAGATGATCATCTGAAGCAGATTGATGGGTCACAGCTACGGCTTCGGATGCAGAAGTCTGGCGAAACCTTACAGCAGCTAGCCCAAGACATTGAGTGACTGGCACTTTTGGCTTACCAAGTTACGACCCAGAACATCGAGATGACGTAGCAACAGAAGCATTCATCAGCGCATTAAAAGACCAGAAATTACAACAAGCCGTGCATTTAGCACAAAAGCAAACGGTTAAGGACAAATTGGCTAATAGTCTGGACTTTTAGGCAGCGAAAAATGTGACCCGTACCACTACTCGAGTTTGCAAGGTAGTGGCAGACGAGTGCAGGTGTGAGCACGTGGAAATTGAGCGAGAGCCGCAGGTGAATGGTGCCCCTAGATGCTGGAATTGCGGTGAGAAGGGGCATCTGCAAAGAGATTGCAAGAAGCCAAGAAAACCCAGCTACTGTTCAGGGTGGAGGAGATCCAGACCGAGTCGGGAGCCCTGAATGGAAGCCCTTCAAACTGAGGAGGCCAATTTCGTAGGGCAGAGGTTGGCTAGGAGAATCAACGCTCTCAGCACCATCAGCACCGTGTCAAGACTACATCGTGGAGAAGCAGACTTATGCCTCCCGGGTCAAGTTAACGGAGAGCATTGCACCATACAATCAACACTGGTGCAACCCGATCGATTATCCGACCAGACCTAGTGATAAAACAACTACTTCACAAGGGCGGAAATTTCTCACTATGGACATCTACGGGAGAAACTGCACCTATCCATGGAGAGGTCAACCTCCAGATACAGTTGGAAGACCTTGCGTTCCAACATAATTTTCTGCTCGCAAAAGTTATGGACGACTGCATTCTCGCAATGGATTTTCTGCGACCACATGGAATCATGTTGGATTTGGGCAGACGGGTATGGAAATCATGGAATATCGGAGCATTGATGGAGGATCCCAGCGTCCGAATTCCAGAGACGAATGTGGTAGTATGTACCGAAACTGATGTACCGAAATCCTCCGAGATCATTGTATGAACCTAGCTTGATGGTGATTCTGGAGACAACCGATCTTATCCGATAGAGCCAACGAAGACGTCGGCATTGCGTGGTTTGACTGTAGGATAAAGCCTTGTAAGATCTAAAATATAAGGAAAGAATACGTGTGGGTTAGGGTCCTAACACTGCAGACTAAACCACAAGCATCAAAGCGGGAGAAGTCATCGGCAGCTACAAGCCTGTTTCCACCATCACCTCTTTGAAAACTAATGACGACTATCATTGGAAAAGGTGACAAGACACAGACAAAGCCCGGGAACTCACGTCTGCAATATTGAAGCAGGCCGAATTGCCAGTGCAGCTATTCAAGCAAGACTCTGATTTGGTCACCAAGTACAGTGACATCTTTTCAACATGCCCGGACGACCAAGACCGAACGAGTACGGTAACTCACGTCATAGATACACAGGGAGCCAAGCCGATTCGATAAGCGTCGAGACGTATTCCTATGGCCAAACAAGGAGAAGTGAGCGCACTGATCTCAGACATAGAAAAACAAGGTGTTATTGAGCCTTCTCTCAGTCCATGGGCCGCGCCAGTAGTTCAAGTAAAGAAAACGGATGGTAGCACTCGTTTTTGTGTTGACTTCAGGCAGTTTAATGACGCCACTAAGAAAGATAGTTACCCGCTTCCAGGCATCGATGATATCATGGACACTTTAGCCGACGCAAAATGGTTTCCTACACTCGATCTCAAGAGTGGCTACTGGCAGGTAGAAATCGACAAGAAGGACCAAGAGAAGACCGCATTTTCAATTGGAACTAGATTGTGGCAATTCATGATGATGCCATTTGGACTTTGCAATGCTCTAGGTGCCTTTGAACGTCTAATGGAGTACGTGCTACGAGCCCCAACCTGGGAGACCTGCTTGGTGTACCGAGATGACATCATTGTTATCGGGAGAACGTTCGAAGAGCATGCGCGGAACTTAGAAGAGGTGTTCTCCCGTTTGCGACTAGTGAATCTGAAACTTCGTCTCAAAAAGTGTATCCTTTTCGCAGCTGAAGTAAAACAGATCCTGAGAAACAGATCCTGAGAAAATTGAAGCCGTGAAAAGCTGGCCAAAAGTAAATTAAAAGTGCCAACTCTGAAGTTTTCTGAGACTGGCAACCTACTATCGAAGATTCGTCAAAGACTTTGCCGAAGTAGCTAAGTATCTCCATCAGCTAACCGAGAAAAATCGCCCGTATGTCTTGAATGAACAATACCAGGCAGGCTTTCAGACCTTGAAGGAGAAGCTGAGTGAATAACACGGGCTTGCATATCAAAAACCCGGGAAAATATTTGTAGTTGACATCGATATGAGCAACCGCGGATTCGAAGCTGTACACTCCCAGCAGGTCGATGGGCGAAAAAAGAGTCTTCTCGTATTACAGTCGAGTTCTATCAAAAAGTGAGAGAAACTACTGCGTGACCAGGAGGGAGCTATTGGCTATAAAAGAGGCCACCAAGCAGTTCCACAAGTACCTATATGGCCAGGAATTTGTTCTTCAAACGGACCATGCATCGCTGAGATGGCTACTTAACTTCAAAAACCCCGAGGGACAAGTTGCGAGATGGATCGAAAGATTGCAGTCATACGACTGTAAAATTCTTCATCGGAAGGGCGGAGTTCATGGAAATGCTGACGCCCTATCTCGTCGTCTGTGTCCAGCTAACTGCAAGCATTGCTGACGGATTGAGGAAAAGGAGGCAACCGTTGATTTGCAGGTGATAACGGCCAAATTTGATGAAGGTTGGCCACCGGAGGAGATTCAAAATGCCCAGTTAGCCGATGAAGACATCGAACCATTGCTCGTATGGAAGGAGACAGCTGGGCAATGTCAGTGGAAGGACGTTTCGATGCATGGCACCACCCTGAAAAGCTATTGGGCATAATGGAACTCCCTTCAGGTGGAGGGTGGCGTACTCAAGCGGAAATGGGAAACGGCGGATGGCAGCTCCCATAGGATGTAAACTATACTTCCCAGAAGCCGAATCCACAATGTGATTAAGGAAATGCATGAGGAATCCTCGGGAGGCCACCCTGGTGTTAACAAGACCTTCGCGAAATTGCGGGAAAGGTTCTACTGGCTCCACGCTCGAGAATACGTAGAGGACTGGTGTCGCAGATGGAAATTTGCGCTTCTGTCAAAGGTCCGAAGTGACGACTGAGAGGACGAATGCAAATCTACAACGTGGGTGTACCGTTTGAAAGGATTGCTGTTGACATCGCAAGACCTTTTCCTGAATCCGAATCGGGAAATCGATATACACTGGTTGTGGCCGATCATTTCAGCAAGTGGCCCGAGTTCTTCCCCATAGCCGAACAGCTAGTGTTAAATTGGGTCAGTAGGTACGGGGTACCTTGTGAACTACATTCGGATCAAGGCCGAAACTTTGAGTCACTGGTTTTTGGCGAAATGTGCGAGCTGCTGAGAATACGGAAAATAAGGACAACACCGCCGCGTCCGCAATCCGATGGCTTGGTTGAACGTTTTAACGGCACACTCAATAAACACCTGGTCAAAATGGTTAACGAAAACCAAAGGGACTGGGACCGACACATACCACTATTTTTGATGGCGTACAGAGCTGCCGAACATACATCGACAGGCCAAGCCCCAGCCAAAGTCATGTTTGGAAAGACTATTCGTCTGCCGGCTGATATAAAGTTCGGAATACCCCCTGAGAAACCCCAAACGATTTCGGAGTACGCAAGTGAGCTAAGGCAACGGTTGAACCAGATACATCGGACAGTGCGAAAACACACCGAATCGGCTACTGACCACATGAAGACCAGGTATGATCTAAAGGCAAATTCTACTGGCTTCCAGCAAGATGACTTGGTGTGGCTATACAACCCACAACGGCGGAAGGGTAGGTCTCCGAAGTTGCAGCATAATTGGAAGGGACCATACCGAGTTACAAAGTGAATCAACGACGTCGTTTATCGCATACAGGAACACCGTAAGCCGAGAGCCCAAATGAAAATCGGGCACCTGGACCATCTTGACCCATATTAGATCCAGAGAGACTTGACTACAACTGGCAGCACATCTGTTCGGGGCGAAAAGAACTGAGGTGGGAGCAGTGTTACATGTGCAAATAATTCTGCGAGCTACTGTCGCAATAAAAGAATGTACTCGAAAGCACAATAACCCACCAAGCATGATCAATATCTGAAAGTCACGTCACTGCGGCCATTCAGAATTGCTCGAATATTCCAGGTTGCTCTCGTCAGAGCATTTGCCAATGGGCGAAAAATAGATTGAATGACTAGAAACCCTATATAAAGCCGAGCTGAATGAATGGGAGTAATAGTAAAACCGCGATAGTGAAACTACGATTATGTGGAGTGCGAATTAAAAGCGATATTGATTGTTAGTGAAGACAGTTGTAATATAATAGAAGTTTATAGACAAGTGAAAGTTAGATTAAAATGCGATTAGTGAAATAAACGATTGTGCATTCTTAGTAAATAAACTCTTTTAACTTAATTTAAAAGACAGTGCGTTTCCACTTTCCCAGAACATTAAAATTATCGGCCGCGAACTATAACACGCGACAGTGTTTTGGCCTGGTTATCACATGAAAGGTATTGATCAGAACCTCAAGAATCTGAAAGAAAAAGTTGTTTTATACATAAGGATATCCAAGGGAAGGTCAAATTTACCAAAGTGAAGCGCGTTCCATAGGTGGAGTGCTGTTTTATATACTTCAATATACTTTAGTAATTTTTTCAAAGAAAATTTTGATTGCAAAACTACCTGTATTATGCAAAATCTACTGAATCGATTTTAATGAAAATTATTGTGCTGTTTCACTATGTTCTAAAGATTTTTTCAGCAAATTATAAAGGGCCAAAGTGCATTTCAAGCGATATAAAAATTAAATAAATGAAGGCTGTTTTTTCTGTTATTCAGATATTTATTGCTATTTTCCGGCAAGGGTTAAAAAATTTTAACCAACCATATCTTATAGAACGTAATTACACACCTTTTGTTTCCGACAACTTTGCTATAAAATGAATCGTTTTGAAGTTAGAAGTGAGAAAAGCAGGAAAAAGACAATTTTTTTTAATAATTTTTAAACATTTCGATATTTTAGGAGGCGGATAACTCAATTATCACTCAGTGGTGATATGTACTGATTTAATCAGATCATATCATAGCTGAGCAGGCACACGGAAGCATGGTACTGACCAAACCAACTACCGAAAAAAATCAATACGGTCATGAAAATGAGATACTCTAACTATCTCTAAGCGAAGGCCTAAGAGGGGCTGTAGTGCTACAAAGAAGAAGAAGATAACTCAATTATTGATATACCAGTTATTCCAGAGCTGTTTCTATAAAAATCAGTGCGCCACTCTTAAGAGCCAAATGTAGTCATTATTTTACAGATCCGCCCTAATCTATACGTATTTATTTACTTACAAGTTCGAAAGATTATAAGTATGAGAAAGTCCGTGTGCAAAGAAAATCATTTTACACGCTGCTTAAAAAAACATTGAAGACAGGGGATAAAAACCAAGAGATCCCAGAGGAACTACAATTAAATTCATACTTAAAAAAAATTACGTACAAAGCAAACAGAGCCCGTTTTAGTTAGAGTGAAAAGGGAGTAATTTGGTTTGCTATGCAGCTGTTGGATTCGAGAATATTCAGGCACTTTCATACTTCCATCATCAACTTTATCCTCATTTACAAGATATTAGTTGTTTTCACTTTACTATGTTTGTTTGTTGTTTTCTGTTAAAAGCTTCAATATTTCCATAAGCATAACCGAAAAACAAGAAATGCTAATGCTGTGAAACTATTTTTCATTATACTCGTACTATGTAAATAATAATAATGGCGCCGGAACACAAAACATGAAAAGTTTTCAAACAGACATAACAATTTAACTAGTTGCTATACAAATACTGTCAGATTTTCTGGGTAAACAAAAAAGCATTAAAATATTTTCTCGGACCATACATTTTAATTTAATCCATGCAGTTATCCTTACGGTCGGAACATGTTAGGTAGTTTCCTTATGAATGAGCATATAAAAGTCTCAAAATGGACTTCTTCAGAATAAGCTTCCATGAATGGAACACGCGGTTTACTACGAAATAGTATTAAGATGGGACTCCCACTGTTTTGTATTTCACGAGCAAGGTATTCTGTTTATGCTATTGTTGAGAGGACTTGATTTTGTGATTTTTAGAAATAATTATTTAAGTTACAACCTTCTGTGAATTTGATTCAACAATCGAAGGTACTTTGCCACGTTCTTATATACCCTTATGAGGTTTGTACGGCATGTGCAGTGCATTAACCCGTGCGAAAATCTACCAGTAAAGCACTAAAAGGACGTTCACTGGTATGACATTCAAGCTGTACCACGCATGAAAAAGAATTTTCTGGATGAACATGTAGATAGTCTTCATTTACTTAGTTAAGTAAATATACTCAGTTACACGATTTGTGGAAGTAATTTTAGTTGATATACTTGTGGCAATATTCTACTCCAGTAGTTACGATTCATATGAAGCTCATAAATTTGAAAATATTAGTATATAAATAATTATATGTTCAAATCCAATTTTTACTACTTTTGTGTTCCATTGAAGGCACAAAGAATCTGAAATGTGAATACCTTTATATTTGCACGTGTTTATGAGAAATTAGTAATACATACGACATATCACTCATTAATTTAGGATTAAATACTTAGAGTGGTGATTGCTTCTTATTTACTTTGCTCATAAAAAAAAATTCATGAAAATTCATGCACTGAATTTGTCAATTTTCACGACTTTTGAAAAGACCTAAGTAAATACGTTGATATACCTCTTGACATCTATAAATCTACAATACGAGTACAGCTCGACTGATACAACTCAGGTCCTTCTCGCATAGCCAGCGGATTAATATGACAGCTTAATACCCGAGTAGAAATCAATTTAGGCATGCCTAAACCAGCACTAGGACCTAATATGAAATTAGTGAGGTTTGTCTAAAATAGGCATGTCTATACGGTTCTAATGGGGCCGAATTGAACCTGCCTAACTTAAGCAATTTCGAAAATTTCGCATTTTAGGGCAGCGTGGATTTTTCATTTTTGTCGGCTTAAGCATGCTTAATGTGGACCTAATGGGGTATACCTAACGAAAGACTAATGAGGCCCTAATTTGGCATGCCTGAACTTATTCAGTTTAGGATTTGTTTAGGAAAACTCCATACATATACCGAACGTAATACATTACCCCATCAATTCCTAAACACAACGTCTTTAGACACTGATGGGGCTTTCGGCATTGAGGCCTATTTCTAAACAATTTCTAAAGAGACAACATTTTGTTGTGAAAAATGTAAGCAACACTAAAATTTCCTAGTAAGAACTTTGCAATTTATGAACATTCGTCAAAACGAAAGTTTTACAAACATTCTTCAAAAACGATAGTTTATCGAACATTCGTCGAAAACAATATTTTTACGGACAGTCGCCAAAAACGATAGTTTTAAAGCATTCGTCAAGAACGATAGTTTTAAGTACACGCGTCAAAAACGATAATTTTACGAACACTCTGTTACAAGTGAAACTGTCTCTTTTTCAGAGTTGGGCTGTCTATTTATTTAGCTTGCGCTAAACAATAATAAAAAGAAGAAAAAACAAGTAGATTAGACAGAATACGCTCATGTCAAAAGAGTTTTGTACTTAACCTACAATATGTGGATACATAGAATGATTTAATTCAAGAAAAACTTTCGTCATGCATCTTATCTGAAAATTTGGAGAAGATTCAATCAAAAGTGCAGTCTCAAGCTCAATGGAAAGCCATGTGGTTCAACCAAAACGCACGATGGTAACTGTAAATAAAACGAAAAGTTTCCAGAGAATTGTGTTAGTATTTTTTATTATAATAGGAGGATCTATGACAATTATGTGTGAAACAAAATATTACCCGAATTCTCGCCACGGCTACGTATTAATGGTCAGTAGGCTTCAGCTCTTGAGTCAATTGAACCTTGTAAGCGTGTAAATTTAGATCTTTATTCAAAATTTGCATTAGTGATGTTCGTGAGATGTTGGGCACGACAACGAGTCGAGGTTGACGGCCTTTTTGCTACAATATCGTGAACAACAGCGATGTTTTCCGCCGAACGAACATGGCGAGCATGCACAGGTGATTTCGCATTTCCTACAGACCCGGTTTGCTGAAATTTGCGGACGGTTTTCCCGATTGTGGACACATTTGGTCGATTATGCTGACCAAAAAAATCACGCAATGCTCGAAATACATTTCGATTTAAACGTCCATTTTCGTAAAAGGCTTCAACAGCCTTAACGCTCTGCTCAATTGTGTACCTCTCCATGATTAAATTTGTCAAACACTGAAACTTAAAAGAAACATCGCGTATGATTGTTGTAATTGGAGGAAATTCAAACGACTATAACGACGGTACATTTTATTGAATCTTATAGAATAAAACGATATTTTGCAGAACTACTTAAATGGCTGATTTCATCCAATTTAGTGATACTGATACAGTTTTACGGACAAAAATGTTGAATTCTACTACTACCACCGTTCATCTGTCTGTTTATGTGTTTATCCGTTTGTCACAAGAAATTTCTTCCGAAACTATAGACGCTACCAAGCTCAAATTTAGTGAAAAGGTCAGCAGTGCTGGTCCTCAAAAGCTCTTATCAAATATATCAAAAATTTTTAAGGGGGTCCTCTTGATAACGAATTGCCCCTATTAAATTTTTTCAATTAATGTTGTCGAGTAATGCACGAACAATATTTATGTCCCTTCTGTACACGATTGGACACCTTTGAGCCGAAAATCCGAAAAAAAATCACGAAAGTAGGTCTTTATGAGTAGAAGGGCAATAAATACTTCAGTAATCAAACTCTGTTCATAATAGTATGATTTGTAAATTTTAAATTTTCCCCTAAAAATCAAAACGTTGCTCTTGAACTACTTAACGTTTAACATTTGTGTAGGTTGATATCAGACTTTTATGCCTATAAAATTTCATGGAAATCAAATCATAACTAAGTGAGTTATCGCCATTTCAATTGTATGGAATCACAAAAACCATAAAACATGCTGATAGTTGATACATATTTCAAAACGACCAAGACGCTGTTATTTTACTCGGATTTACATGATAATTTAAGGAAAAGTGGTTTACTTGAATATGTTTAATGAGCCGAGCACTCAGAAAAATTATTTAACGTGGAACGCAATGGCGGCTGTTATGTGCTTATGAACGTAACTTTACATCTTTTGGATGAATTTGAATGATTTCTTAAACAAGTACTGAGTAAATAATTCAAGTAATGGCATCGGAATATTTTTTTCGAACTCTAGAATGGTTTCAAAGCCATTCTGTTAAGAACTCTCTCCTGCCTCTTCGATTTGTTTCACCTACGGTAATGTGACTGATTGTATTGCCGCGCTTGTGGTAAACCTGCGACCTTGAAATTCCCTTTCCCTTCATCAGCATCCTCTCCTCTCAATTGATATATTTACCATCGCTCTAGCTTGTTTAGTTCACCTGCTGTGTCGCGTTGAGTAGACATGTGTTGGTGGTGCTCTTCACGAAAATGGAGAAACGAAATCAAGAGCAACGCGGCGCGATAAAATTTTGCGCCAGGTTAGGCGTAACAGCTTCGGAAACGTACGCTAAAATTGTAAAAGTGTATGGTGAATGTGCTCTTAGTCGTGCCAAAAGCTCACAATGGTTGTCTCTACACGCCCCCCGCCTGAAAAAAGCTCGCATGGGCAAGTCGAAGGTGAAAACGATGATTATTGCTTTGATAGCCGTGGAATCGTTCCATCGGAGCAAACCATAAATCAAGTCTTCAATCGGCAAGTACTCAAAAGATTGCGAAAACGAGTCAACAGGATATGTCCAGACATCGCTCGTAACTGAATCCTTCATCACGACAACGCGCCGTGCCATACCGCTCTCAGCGTGTTCCAGTATTTGGCCTCTAAAGGGATCGCCGTGTTGCAATAGCCGCTTTATTCGCCCGATATATTTCACCCTGTGATTTTTTCGTTCCCTAGAACAAAATCGGTGATCAAAGGAAGCCATTTTGAGTCGATTATGGACATAGAGGCGGCCGTGACGAGGGTTTTCGCGGACATCCCAGTCGAAGCATTCTAGAAATGTTACGAAGCATGGAAAACGTGCTGGAATCGTTGTATAGCTGCCCAAAGGGACTACTTTGAAGAGAATGGAAGAGTTGTAGAATAATTTTTAAATATGCAGTTTTCATGGAAATAGTCTCATACTTAATTGTCACACCTCGTATGAGTGTTAATTGTAGGTAATCATCTTCAGCCATTCATTAATTTGAATCAAGTGTTAGAGGCATGTACTTTAAACGTTGAAGTTCGGCTAAATAACTCAAAATTATACAATCATTGCATTATGATTTTGTATTACGATTACTGATACCACTATCTGAGCCAATTTTTAAAGATATTCATGATACCTTTCATTCCTGAAACTTTCATGCAAATCCTAGCAAGGCTGTAGTGGTGAGTTAGTAAAAAGCGCATGTTGTTCCAGAGCCATATGTTTCCATAGTAACACAGCGTAAATAGCAACTCGTGTGCTGAACTGTGTCGAGTTTAAAGCTAGAGTTAAGATTTTATTCAAGAAAATGTATAGTTTATAAATCATACTATTACTAACAAGTTTAACTGAATTTCAACTTTTCAGGTATTGATTGTTGTTGTACTCATAAAGGACAAAAGCAGAAAACTCTGCAGGAAGTTTCAGGTGTTTGAGCGGTGGAGGGAAATATAAAGAACATCGAGAATTCGGCAGTCACTGCTGCGATCGTTACCAAAGCTGCCAATGCACGGTTCATAAACTCCGACATAATAAAGAACCATTCTGAAGTCAACGAAGAGATTACGACAGGAAAAGAAACGAGTGACCAGGAAAATAAAGCGACGTTGCGTGATTGCATCACCGATGTCGAAAATGTGGCGGAAGTACTGTATTCGGAAACCTAAAGCGATAACCTCTCCCAAGGACGATCGCAAAATACAATCAACACCCAGTGACATGAAGAAGAAATGCTATTTCGAAAAGTGGGAGATGTTCTGAAAAGAATACAATCTGCAGGAGGCTCCCCGAAAATCAGCAAAGCAGTAATGATTGTGCACCTTTAACTAGAGGAGCTCCTAGACCTCATAGTGCATTATCGAAGCAGCTAGTTAAAGGCCAACGAAGAGCAGAAGACCAAAGAAGCGCTGGTAGCAAAGTCTAAGGGCCACGTGCAGAGAGTTCCACCATCAAAAATCAATAAAAGAACGGCGTCTAGCCCAATCGAAGGAGATCGTGATAAAAGAAGGAAGGAAGAGGAACTTGATGAGCGTGGAGCACCAGATCACGGGTTCCAGACAGTGCTTGCAAAAGGAGCAAAGAAAGCCGCAAAGAAACTGCTTCAAAAAAAGCCAGAAAGTAAAGTTCGCACGGACGCCCAATTAAAAAAAGGACCTGATGCAAAACAGGAGAGGCAGAAGCCCCAACGAACACCCCGGCAACAGGCACTGCTCGTAAAGCCCCAAGATGGCCGATCCTACGTCAGGCCCGAAAACACCAATACTACCATTAAAGTAGTACGACCAACGCGCTCGGGCCACATACTGGTCGAATTCGGAGCAGAGGAGGGCAATAAAGAAGCATTCTGTGACGCAGTAAAGAAAGTCCTCGGCAGAAGCACAACTATAGCCTCACTCGAGCCGATGGCAACGATCGAAATACGAGACATTGACTGCGTGACGGATCTGGCCGACGTAGAAGAGGCCATCAAAAGGGAGTTCCCTAGCGTGGGAAGGATCAAAGCGAGACTGACACCAGAAAACAACAGGGGACAACGCATGGCCATAGTTGACTTGACCGAAAAGGACGCCGAACAATTCCTGAACAAGGGCAAAGTACGAATAGGGTGGGTTGTCTGTAGGATACGGCGAAGAGCAACGCCTCTTCAATGTTTCAAATGCCTTGGTTATGGTCACACCACACAAGTATGCAAAGGACCCGATAGAAGTTCCCTATGTTACAAATGCGGTGAAATGGGACATAAAAGAAAAAAGTGTGCGAAGGAGGCACACTGTATTCTTTGCAAGGATGCTGATCCAAAACCTGATTTTGGACACGTCTTGGGATCAGAAAAATGCCAGGTATTCCAGGAAGCCCTAGCCAAGGCAAAATCAGAATTCCGATGACCCGCATCCTGCAGCTAAGCCTACACCGCAGTTCAACCGCCCAAAATCTGCTTGAGCAGTTTGCGAGGGACATGAAAGCCGACTTCTTGCTGCTGAGTGAGCAACACCATAATAAAAGTCCTGCACTATGGTATTCTGATGAAACTGGTACTGCCGCCATCTGGGTTCGGAACAGTGACTTTCAAGCGGAGAGTTGTGGATGGGGGGATGGTTTCGTGTGGGTCCGGTGCTCAGGGACCACCTTCTTTAGTGTGTACCTAATGCCTAACGAATCGATTTCATATTTCCAAGCCAAGCTTAATGCTCTGGAGGGCGCTGTCTCGAACGCAGAGGGCAAAGTGCTCGATGGGGGCGACTTCAACGCTAAAGCAAACGAATGGGGCATGCCTCAGATGGATCCGCAGGGAAAATGAATCCAGGAAATGGCGGCCAGGACGTACGAAACTACGGAAACACGCCGACTTTCCGCCGTATTGGCTGTGAGGGAACTATACCGGACGTGACATTCGCCTCGGAGTCCTTGGTACGGAGGGTACAAAACTGGAAAGTATTAGAGGACTACTTAGCCAGTGATCATCAGTGCATTCTGCTTGAGATAAGTGATGTTATCTCCCAACGTCCGTTCTCTCCTCCTTCTACAACTGGCTGGAATATCGGAAGAATGGACGTCGAGAGGTTCGTCGAGGTGCTCACAGCAGGTGAGCCACTGCAGGGAGCTTCAGAGGGGACGGAAGGACTGGCAGCTCAAAACGTGGTGAACTCTACTATGAGCATCATTACAACTGCTTGCAAAGCTTCTTTGCCCGTCGAAGACCCCGGCACGGCAAGCCCCCAGTGTACTGGTGGTCAATTGAAATCGCTGAAAAGCGAAGGGAGTGTCACAAGCTTCGACGCGAGACTCAACGGGCGCGGAAACGTGGCGAGGCATGAAACCAGGTGGCAGCATATAAGTCGGCCAGGAAATGCCTTCGCAAACTGATCAACAGTAGCAAGGCTCGCTGCTGGCAAGACCTAGTGGACAATGTGAACAAGAATCCGTGGGGCCTTGGCTACAAGCTGGTCATGCGGAAGCATGGTGCCCTACGGAAGCCTTGCATACATGATGCGGAAAAGATAGACGCGATAGTGCGGGAACTCTTCCCCACCTATCCCGTCCGTGTTGACGCTGTCCATGGTGAAACAGCAGACGAGTGCCCACTCTTCACACAGCTGGAACTGGAGGAGGCAGTCCTCTCATTGAAAGTAAGGAAGGCTCCAGGTCCAGATGGTGTTACAGCTGTGGTGTTGCAGCTCATCTATCACCATTGTCCTGACTTGCTGCTCAGCATATTCAATGCTTGCCTATGGGACGGGGTTTTTCCGGTACGATGGAAGGTGGCAAGGCTCGTGCTGATCAGCAAGGGGAAGGGAAATCCCGAATCGCCGTCTGCCTACCGCTCGTTATGCATGCTAGACACGGCTGGGAAAGTGCTAGAGAAACTCATCAAGGGAAGACTCACTGACGTGATTCGCGCTGCTGGAGACCTATCTCTTCACCAGTACGACTTTAGAGCTGAACGTTCTACCATTAATGCGATTGGAGAGGTGGTGAACGCGGTCCAAAAGGCAGAGGCATATACTTGCACCAAGGGACGGATCGTCCTGTTGGTGACACTCGACGTCAGGAACGCCTTCAACTCCGCTAGATGGGTGGATATTCTGGATACGCTGGAAAACTCTTTTCAAGTTACAGAATATCTAATGCGGCTTTTGACGAACTACCCAAAGGACCGAAGCCTGCTCTATGACATGACACAGGGCCAACGAAGGATGGAAATTACATCTATCCTTGGTCCGGACCTGTGGAACGTGTCTTACGATGGGCTACTGAGACTTGAGATGCCAGATGAGTCGCGCTTGGTCGGCTATGCGGATGATGTTGTTGCTCTGGTCACTGGACGCACCATTGAACAAGCACAACTTAGGCTAGGTATGCTAATGCACCGAGTGAGGGACTGGATGACTGCTCGCGGGTTGAGTTTAGCACTGGAGAAAACCGAAGTGGTCATCTTGATAAAAAGAGAATCCCTACAGTAAGGATGATCCGTATTGGAGACATACTAATCAGATTGGAGCCATCGGTGAAGTACCTGGGGCTACTGATCGACTCGAAGATGAGTTTCTCTCAGTATATCAGGGCTACGGCTGAGAAGGCTCATTTGGGAGTATTAGCTCTGAGTCGACTTATGGCCAACGTAGGGGGACTCAGCCCATCAAGAACGTTATTGAGCCAATGCTACTGTACAGGGCAGAAATATGCTGCGACACTTTATGTAAGGAAGTATAAACGCTTGGCATAAGTACAGAGAAGAAGAGCACTGAGAATTGCATCTTTATATCCTACAGATTAGCACTGGAGAAAAGATTAGCCACTGGAGAAAAACGAAGTGGTCATCTTGACAAAAAAGAGAATCCCTAGAGTAAGGATGATCAGTATTGGCGACTTGCGAATCGAATCAAAGCCAGCGGTGAAGTACTTGGGGCTACTGATTGACTCGAAGATGAGTTTCTCTGAGCAAATCAGGGCAACGGCTGAGAAGGCTTCTTCGGGAATATCAGCTCCGAGTCGACTTATGGTCAACGTAGGGGGACCCAGCCCATCAAGAAGACGTCTCTTGATGAGTGCTGTAGGGTCAGTGCTACTGTATGAAGCAGAAGTATGGGGTGACACTCTCGGCAAGGAGGTATGCCGGAAATGCTTGGCACAGGTACAGAGAAGAGGAGCACTGAGGATCGCATATTCATTTCCAACAGTCTCTGACTCGGCGGTGAAAGTTATTGCAGGCGTGATACCTGTCGCCCTCCTTGCTAGAGAGTGCCGCGCTATTTACCTGCGCCGAAACGAGGATGCGAGGGAGATTGTTGTCTGCGAGAAGAGACAGCGGTCGCTCAACGATTGGCAGCAGTCTTGGGTGAGTAGCACGAAAGGAAGGTCGACTGCGCGCCTCATCCCGAATGTGAGACCATGGCTAAATCGAAGGCATGGTGAAACTGACATCTATCTGACCCAACTTTTGAGCGGGCATGGGTGTTTTCAGTCTTACCTGCACAAGATCGGTAAGTCACGGTCTCCCGATTGTCGGTTTCGTTCTGGGGAGGAGGACAATGCCTGTCACACAGTTTTTGCGTGTAAAAAATGGGTCAGACTGTGAAGGAAACTCTACAGGGAGACGGGAGAGCTCACCCCGGATAATATAGTTGCGGTGATGCTCGAATCGGTTGACAAATGGAACCAGGTGGCACATTACGCTCGGGCAGTCTTAAAATATGAACGGGACTTACAGCAGCTGGGGGCGCTGGGGCTGGTGGATCGCTCTTCTGGCATTTCCTCTTCTCCTCTCCCCTCCCGCTAGGAAAGAGACTTCCCAGCTTGAAGGCGCCCCCCAGCGTAACAAAACGAGACCTGGCCCAAAGTAATGTGTCAAACAGTTCTATGCTGGGTTCTCAGGTTGACAGGGGAGGTGTTAAGTGGGTAGTCCAGTCGCGCATGGGAGTACCACACTCTGTGCGTAAATAGCATTTACCTCCCTACCACAAAAAAAAAAGACGGGCCACCGATAAGAAGATGAAATATTCTCCAAATTTGGATTCACGAGACCAAAAAATCATTTGCTAGATTCGTTGAAGCTGATCGCGCTGAGACGGAGCAATCTAGGTATTGGTGGCTGAATGACAATGTTTAAATTATTCGTGTTTATTTTCAGTTTTGTGTTTTTCGTTACTTAGTTTTTGGGTTTCAGCTCATTATTGCTACATTCTGTGTTGTTGTTTATTTGTGTTTAAAATCAGGTACAGGTTAGGTATGTGTTATGTTTATTATATTAGGTTTAGAGATAAGGTTAAATGCGCAGGTTAGGAATATTGTGATAGAATTTTTAGTATAAGATAAGGTTTTTTGATTGAATTTTATTAAAATTAGGTAATAACTTATTAGGCGTAGGATCAAAGTTCACTGTTGTGTTAAAATTAGAAATAATTTTGAGTAGTGCCGGTGGGTTTTTTTCTCCTTTTTCCAATCAAATCTTAAAGTATGTAATAATATTAATTAATTTGAATTTGCTTTAGTTTTTTGATCAAATGTGTTTAACTGATAACGTATAAATTTAGAGAGCCACTAGGGCCAATAAGTTTTTGTTTTGTTATTGTTTGGAATTTGCTTTATATTCTTTTAAAATTTATAACGATTAGTATTGAATAAAGCGCTTTTGACTTTGAATACGAATTGTGATTCGAAACACTACCTCTGGTTCTGTTTGGACAACGTACTTCACTTTACGAATCATCGGATTTCACTCCAGCAATGATGGTTTACGGGGAGAACATTTGCATCCCTGGTAATTCCTTATCAATTCTTCTCAACCAAAAATTTCTAATGAAGTTAGATTGAATCGATTACAGAATTTCATACATACTCGTAACATAAAGCCTGTTCGAGTAAATTCAAACAATCAACACAGAATGCTGCACCTCAAAACTTGCTCTCATGTTTTTATACGTAATCCACCTATTCACAGTTTTCTAACTCAACCCTTCTAAAACTATTAAAGTGAAAAATAAAGACAAACATTTCGGTAGATAGATTGACACCAATATATTTTATAAACGATGAAAATAACAACATTTTGAACACTTCACACGACATTAAAACAAATTATCATACAAACAACTTAATAAAGAACAAGCCATACAATACATCCCTTATATAAAACTCAACACGTTGAGTAACTTTCAACATTCAACATCACACATTTTCTACGCCAGCCTAACAGCTTGCTGATTACTTTAAGCATCATTAATCTTAATTAAATCGTCTTTATTAATCCATTTTATCTTTATTCGAGTTAATTTGTTTTAGCGTTGATGGTTTAAACGTTTTACATTTTAGTTCTACATTCCGTATTAATATTATTAATTCATCTTCTTAAAGAATACTCAAATTAGACTTAGATTCAGCATTCGTCGCATTTTTATTCATAGGTGGCTTTTATTATAGAACAGTGCAATCTAGGAAAGGCAGTAACTAAGCCGAATAATAATTCATTATTTCGCTAACTATTAAATACTTTCATGTCAACTTAAAAACAAATTACTTTATTAAATGAAAGTTTAAAATTCATAGCAGTACTCAGGGCATTTGAAAAGTAAAATATTTTCACAACTTTAATGTGGAATATAATATGTATGACTACCTATAATTTAAACCTTGTTAATCTTATACAATTAGAGTATTTTAATTTTGTGTATTTATGGTCTATCATTTCGATATTTCAGGTTGTTATGAGCGGCAGCATATAAAATAAACTAGTGGACTCAATCAAAAGTATTTCAATATGGGGATATTGAACATAACTCCCCCATCTCCGACGCCATTTATTATTAATCAAACAACAACAGCAGCTATTGCTCATGTTGCAAACATTCCTTTAACCAATGCTAGCGAGGAAGATCGCTATGTTCCATACCACGATCGCCCAGAAACGTATATCGTTCCTATAGTATTCGCCATTATTTTCGTCGTAGGGGTTCTAGGCAATGGAACGTTGGTGGTTATTTTTATGAAGCATCGATCGATGAGAAATATTCCTAACACGTAAGTATGAAGCACGTTTATACTTATAAAAATTAAATATTACGCTAGTTTCCATCAATAATTATAAATATATGCAATTCAAGTAGAATCCCTTTGCTACAGTATCGGCTGTTATGTCCTACAAAGATGTAGCTTCAAGCCAGTAACGGAATCAACGTTTCATTGTTAAATAGTACGTGTAGTTGTCGACTGTAAGTGGAGTGATAATACTCGTATCTAGGTTGATATGCTCGAACCCTCAATTTTCAGTGTCGATGCGATTGGGAACATTACTGATGTGGGAGCATTACTGATGTGGGAGCATTACTGATGTGGGAGCATTACTGATGTGGGAGCATTACTGATGTGGGAGCATTACTGATGTGGGAGCATTACTGATGTGGGAGCATTACTGATGTGGGAGCATTACTGATGTGGGAGCATTACTGATGTGGGAGCATTACTGATGTGGGAGCATTACTGATATGGAAGCATTACTAATGTGGAAGAATTACTGATGTGGCATTGAGTTTAGTCTATTGTACTGCGTCTTTTTAGAGTTTTGTACTAAAATACAAAACCCTATTGCAATCACGACCTGTGTCCGTCTGTCCGTCCGTCCGTCTGTATGTCACAGCACTTTTTCTCCGAAACTATAGAGGCTACAGCCATGAAACTTTGTGGAAAGGTCAGAAGTGGTGACTTCTTGAAATTTCAAGGGTGGAAAAAATTTTCAAAGGGGTTTAACGGGGGTCTCCCCATATAGGGAGGTGACCCCTCAAAAAGAAATTTTCACCATTGGTAGTCGAATAGGATGTCATTGGAAAGGCCCCAATGAGATCTTTCCAAAACAAGTCTTAAAATTGTCTTATGAGTACCGAGGGGGGCAGGGGAAGGGGAAACGTACGAACTTTTCGTGTACCCCCCTCGCGATTGGACACCGTCCATCCGAAAAATCTGAAAAAATCATGAATGTAGGCCTTAATGAGTAAAACAACAACAATTACATGAGAAGCCAAAATTCACTCAACTTTGTTAGTAATAGTATGATTTATCGATTTTATGTTTTCTTGAACAAAATCTAAACAGTACCCTTAAATTCAATAAAGTTCAGCACACAGATGATTATTTATAAGATTGATCTTTTCTGAATGTTTCATAAAGATCGAATAGTACTTAACGAAGCTATAGCGAATTGAATTTTCCTTTATTACTATGAAACAGTATGCCCTGTATTACTATGGAAACATATGGAGCCATATGCGCTTTTTACCGACTTAGACACTACAGCTTTGCTAGGATTTGCATGAAAATTTCAGGAATGATAGGTATCATGAAGATGAGTACATACAATTGAAACAAGTCGAAGAGGCAGGAGAGAACTCCTAGCAAAAGGGCTTTGTAACCATTCTTGGGTTCGAAAAAATAGGCCATGATTCGATGATTAGGAGTGGCCCCTGAAAAAAATTTAATGAAAGGTAGCCGATATGAGTATCAACTGAAAGTTCTCTATGAGAGCTTTTCAAAACAGTTCTTAAACTGACAGTTTTTGCTTCAGTAGGGGGACAGGGGGGGGGGGGGGGGGGTGGAACACATGAAAAATGTGTTTCCTGCCTCGCGAATGGACACCCGCGATCTACAAAATCTGAAAAAATTATCAAGGGAGATATTTATGGGTATAACTATAACAAATACCTCAGAAGTCAAAATTCTTTCAACTTTGTTAATAATAGTATGATCCTCGAACATGAAGTGTTTCTTGATTTTATTCGTTGCTGGTTACTGCATTTTGTAAGTTGAGTAAAAAACCCTTCTGACATGAGCAAAGGTCTGTCTACCCAACTTGTTTAAATTTGGTCATATGAATTTGGATTTTAATAACTTTACTGCCGATCTTATGCCTGGATGAGAAAGACTGTGGATCGCAGAGAATGTTTGGCGCATCATCAAGAGTGGAACATAGGACCTGTTTTGTCCATTTTATGTGCCACAATTTACTTCAGAGCTATTAAAAGTGATCTTTTAATTGTAGGGCCGTAATGTTATTCAGAATGTCGTTTAACTCCTGGCCCAATCCTTGTTCTCATTCAAGCTCTATCGAACCGAATGTAGTTGGCATGTAAATTTTGCTCACTCTCGACAGTGGATCTGCAACAGCATTGCTTCAACTAAAATGTGGGGTAAACTTAGGTCAAAGTCAAAAGCGCTTTACTCAATATTAATCGTTACAAATTTTCAAAGAATATAAAGCGAACTGGCCGAAATGCCTCTCTAAATTTATAGACTATCAATTAAAAATATTTAATCAAAACAAAGATATCAAATTCAATTTGATCAAAGTTATTACATATTTTTTGATTCTATTGGAAAAACGTTAAAAACCAACCAAAACTATTCAAAAACATATTATAATGTTGAAACGTAATTCTAATAAAATTTAATCAAAAATGTTATCTTATACTAATACGATGCTAACACAATATTTGTAGTGAATAGGTAAAATTCAAGCCCGTGAAGGACTGCAGCGATGGTTTGTTGGCTCGGCAGAGGAAGATGAAGATATCCGCCAAGAATGCCCTTGTCTGGGGACGCGTGAATGCGCTGGCTGGCATTGCGGTGTCGTGGGGCGGGTTCATTCCCCCAGCACAAGGACCCACAATAAAAAGAATTTCGCATTCACGAATTTCTGGGGTCAAAAAAGAAAGGCGACCGTAGTCACAAAAATTGTAGGCAACCATACCGAGAGAAAATGACTTGTTCAGAGAACAAGTGAAACAAATAAAAATGGGCGGAATTAGGGTAACTTTGTCTTTACGCGAAGAGGCTCATGGCCCACAAATGAGAGAGGGGCAGCCGGGTGGTGATGGAGCCCCCGCGCACCCGCTCAACCGGATCAAAATCCATAAATGTTGCAGTGGCCAGGTATTCCTCTTCTGAGTGGAAAACTCATACAACTTAACTTGCATGAGCCTTCCCATCAGAGGAGAAGTACCCCGGTGACCAATTTATGCCATAGAATTATGCAGTTCAATTACATAACCCTATGCCATAAAGAGGCACCTTGCTCGGGCCACTCAACCCGCGAAGTCACCTGAAACAAAAGGAGGTTAGTTGGTGCCCGATGGCTGGCTCATTTCTGGCGTGGAGAGCCTACCATCGTACTGGGTCCTATACCCGGTCAGAGCAAAAGGAAAGGAAAGACTGGAATATACGTTTAATTCAAAATTCCTTTAATGGATATTTAAAGCGCACAACATAGAAATTAAAATCAATTTAAAAAAAAAACATTCGAATTCGACAAACAAAATGGAACTCTCTTGTATTTCTATAGATTTTTTTATTATTACATATTTTACCTTTGCGAAGAGAATCTGAGTTGAGAGCAGATCGTTTGTACTGGTTTATTTTTAAAGACTTTTCAGGGCTGCTCTTTTTGTTTGATAATAATAATCATCCGTGTTTTCTGTTTTATAATTTGAACCTTGGTATAATTGTGTTTTATTGTATTTCCAAATTTTATGTAAATTTGTTTTCTGTCTTGTGTTTACATGCAAGTACCCGTACATAGTAATATTTGTTTTTCCGCTATCATTTTCATGAATTTTGTTTACTTTATTGAATTATTATAAATACTTGTTTGTTGTTTTGTTTTCAATAGCTTGTATTGTTTATAAGATGAAAGATCATTAGTGTATAGTATTTTGTACTTGTTTGTTTCTTTATCTTTAATCTAATAAAATAATTAAATATTTGTTACCGTTTAACTTTAAAAGCAATGATTCGTAATAAAAATATACCAAAAGGGTACTTACCCACATTGTCCGTCGAACGCTCGAAGACGATGCAGGTATCCTATCAACTGAAACTTCGTCAAAATTAGCTTTTTCAAATTGCTGTTGTGTTACACAGAGTGACAATCATGCAGAACATATTGAATTTCACGTCAGGATGGTGTCACAGACACGATGTATCAATTCCAATAGATTATGCAAATCGGCACCGCTAGATGGATGTTGTAATCACTTGCAACATAAAACTATCCAGGGACAGCAAAATCGCACTCCTAAAAATTGTAAACTACTGCGTATTGTAGTTCGAAGTTTTGTTTTGTTGCCATTGAAGATGCGACACACATTTCTCGACGAAAGTAGAATTTAGGGAACTTCAATAATAAATATGCAAATTTCCGATGCAATTACGAAATAAATTCACAGCATTCTTTTAAATTGTATCGCACCACACTTGAGAATTTTGTCTTTGACACAATTTGCACAAAACGTTATTAATGAATTTACTAACTAAGGCTGCATAGAATGTTCGTATGTCACTTTCTGGAAGTAGCTGCACCTGCACAAAACGAATACTCTATGAGAGTCCTCAGCTATCAATGAATGATGTTCAATTGGTTGTCTAGGCGATGCACTTGCGCTTGATGCATCAAATTGTCGTTCCACTAAATAATCTATTTTAAATGAACTGATTTGTGCCACACTATCAATAGCTGAATTATTTAGTGCATATTTTATCACCACCTATCACACGTAAACAATAATTTAACTTCACACTTGAATCAGAGTACTTTTCTCATAAATGTTAGGTACAATGCGTGAGACAACCGTTTGAGTGACTTTCAAATACCATAAGTGCATTTTCTTTAATGAATTTTTTCCAACCGGATTCTGAATACAAGATCTAGACACTCTCACATCCGATCTTTTACGTTAGATAAAAGCACAAACAAGTACGAGCACAAATTATTCCATCTTTTGCATGCTCTTCTTATGATGTCTGTTATAACGGCATCCGCAACCACAATTGCATTTCGATTTTCTTGAAAAGCCCACGACACCTTGAGATAACCGGCAAATGAAAATGGATTTGTCGTATTTTAAAAATTGAACTCCGGCGCTTCGAAGCAATTTTATTAAACTTATACGTGAATGATTGTATGGGTACACCGCCGACTTGCTTGCTGCTGTCGTTGCTTCCCCCGCCAACGACGCCACGCACTGCCTTTCAATATATCAGATATATTTCGGTACAATTTAAATTTTCTCCCACGTGATTCAATTCTTGTCAATTCAATTAGATTCTCACTGAACTTCGTGAACTATTTCACTTTTTATCATTGTTTGGAATTACATAGCAACGTTGTTTGTTAATTGAATCAAATATGCGATCACTTTACAACTTGCTGTTACAAAAGTAATTCTTTCGTTCTTTTATAAATACACGCAATCACCAAAAAACTTTTGGATCTATCTATCATGGAAGTTCGGTCTTTCCATTCCGTCCCTCTTCCCAAGTACGGATACCAATGGCACACTCTTCCTGAGGCGTAACAGGGACTACTCTCTTGCGGCACCATGAGAATCGGGGTCACAAGTACTCCCTCATCCGCAAGTTTCTACAAGTTACAACTTGTCAGCCCAGGGTTGAATTCTGACCCACAAGTAGCGCGTGTCTTGTCATGGATAGTCATGGATTAGATACTCAGCCAATTACATGAAATCAACATCCATGTAGTGTAAGACACTCAGGCACCGCTTGGTTTGGGGTACAGATCAGAATCCTCCGCATATATGGTGTTGGAATAATAAACTCCGAATACAAATAGGGACTCTAATATAATTTGGCCTGACTAGTCATACAATGGTGGTAAACCACCAAAGTATAAATCAGAAACAGGACCAAACGATATTGATGTCCAAAGACAACACACGTCCGGAAGTTATTAAATTGCTGGGGCACAATTAGTGCAAAAGCCCTCAGTAGTTACCTACCCGCCAATAATCTTGACACCTTGTAGGGACACCTAGAGACGATGGACTGTCTCGTGCTCACGACTGAACTCTCTGAACAAGTCATTTTCTCTCGCTATGGTTGCCTACAATTTTTGCGACTTTGGTCGCCTTTCTTTTTCGACCCCAGAAATTCGTGAATGGTAAATTCTTTTTGTTGTGGGTCCTTGTGCTGGGCGAATGAAACCGCCCCACGACACCGCAATGCTAGCCTGCCAGCGCATTCACGCGTCCCCAGACAAGGGCATTCTTGGCGGATATCTTCACCTTCCTCTGCCGAGGCAGCAGACCATCGCTGCAGTCCTTCACGGGCTTGAATTTTACCTATTCACTACACATTCTTAACCTAAACGTCAATCCTTTTCTTTGAGCCTAATATAATAAACAAACATATACCCATCCTAAATATTGAAACCTATCCCTAATTTTTAACATTACAAACAACAACACTAAATGTCGCTATAATGTGCTGAAACTCAAAACTAAGTAACCCAAAAAAGGCAAAACAAAATACCCACGAATAATTCAGCCACCATTACCTAGATTGCTCTGTCCCAGTTCGACCAGCCTCAACGAGTCTAGCAAATGAGTATCACCATTGAAATATCATAGTTGGTCTGGTGAACTTAAATTCGGAGGACATTTTATCTTCTCATTGGTGAACGGTATATACATATATGCATGTGATAAACGAGTATAATTGGGACACCGTCATTATCAAAAATATATTGATTCATTTCCAAACATACGAATGCTTCTGGAGGAATGAAAGCAGTGGCGAGCCAAGTCTCAATATACCCGTCCTTCGGAGTGGAATAGCTGTGAAATCCAGGAATTTTTGCTCACATTTACAGATCTTGAAATATGATTCCGAAGAAGTTTCAGTTTGAAGCTATCGACTCCCCTCACTTTAGCAGTTTGATAAATTTTCCTATTCGATATATAATGCCTCCCATCCATCTCAGGCTTTCTGTTTAAACCAGTACATGCAGGAAGTTATTTTCTTTCGGAAACTCTTAATCTTTTCACGGTACTAGCACTCTAGTTGTACCAGATTTGACATCCATATGTAGAAATGTGGGCTATTTCTGTGGAAAGCTGTGCTATGTTATCGGCTGGCACAGTTGTCTTAGTGATTTATTTTCAAGTTTTTGTGCAAAAGCATGCGTCAACAGTTTGTGGTCAGTTTTACTACAAATATATAAGATTCTAATTTGTGCGGAAATAAATTGAATGCCTGTGTGGACAGCAAGCAATTTGCAGTCAACGGTATAGCGTTTTTTTCTGTTTTGCTGAAGTCTTGCGAGAAAAAATCCAAGTGGTTCCCATATATTTCCTGCCAGTTATTTAAGGCTTGTCCCTATGGCCGTGTCTGAGGCGTTGGTATTCAGGGCAATGGAAAGTTTAGTGAGGGATGTGCCAGTAAGGTTGACCGTACTATGCTGTTCTTGCAATCCTCAAAGGCTTCTCCTAAAATTTGTAGTTTTTTAGGGTCCGTTGACAACGCAATCAGAGCAGCCTGAAAATGAGCTACGTTGAGTAAAGTTCGACGGTAATACTCGTAGTTCCCTATGCCGAGGAAACGGTGCAGTTCACAATTGGTTTCTGGCCTTTGATAATTTACGATTGCTTGTATTCTCTCTCTAGTGGTGGCTTGAATCTATGACCGATGAATATAACACTTCTGATTGCTTTAATTAGTTCTTTAGTGGATTCAGACATAATTATGATGTCGTCAATATAGCAAAATGCAAAGTTAATTACTTTCAGTATATTATTGATATGACGCTGAATAAGTTCGTTTAAGCAAAATGGGGTACAAATGGCTATTTTGGGTACGTTTGCAGGGTCTATGGCAGTCTGGTAGTTAACAATATCTAAATTCAGGATAGAAAACACAGTTTCCCGTGCAAACGTTCCGTGACGTCATAAATATTCTTCTTCTTCTTTGGAGCACTACAGCCTCTCTTAGGCCTTCACTTCCTGCAAAAAGTGCTTCCAACTACCTCGAATTCCGAAATTTGAGCAGTGATGATCGGTCTTCATCGACGGAGTCTGACCAGTATTTCCTCGGTTTCCCCAAATGTTTCCAGGCTTCAGCTCTACTAATGAAAACCTTTTTGGAAATCCTTTGTTCATCCATACTATTCATGAGCTCAGTCTATTGCAGATTCCGTAGTCTAACAATCATAAATGATATATATTAGCAATCGGATATCGATCTGAAACCATTTGCGCATACGACTTACGGTTACCACCGCAAAGCCTCTATTTTCTATCTTCTTTTGCGAGATGAATTGGATGAGATCATGCACTAGACGAAACTCTACCATAGACGGTCCCAAGCTCGTTTAAGAAAGGAAGAGGGAATCCCTTATTTCTTCAACCCACAGTTTCTATGATTCCTCATCCTAAGCCCCTTGATTCTCAATTCGTCGTCCTAGTATTTTCTTTTCTGAATCCTAATAATCTTATTCACTACTCTTCTGAAATTTTCATAGTGTTCCCTCTTTGTGCTGGTTTTCCTACCTACATATTCTTTGTACGCCTGATTCTTTTTATCTAACGCATTCTGGCACTCATCATCGGACAAATCATTCTTCTTGCGCTGGCCTTGATGTCTGATCTTCTGTTCTGCCACGGTCCTGATAGCCGCTTTCACTTCCATCCAGAGCTCGTTGCTCGTCTTTAACGATGCCTCTAATAAGATGAGAGCCAGCTAGTTATCGAGGGTCCCCGTGAAATGTTTGGCCACTGACGCTGTTTGGAGCCTTTCGATGTCAAATTTTTGTAGCGGGCTAGTCTTCGCTGAATATGCCTTTGACAAATGACATCGATAGGTTAGAGAGTACTTGATCAAATAATGATCTGAGTTACAATTGGTATAGATGTGTGTTTAGTGAGCAACAACGCAAGACAAGCATACAAAGTAGTGAAAAGCCTGAAATGTGGTTATCAGCCCAAAACCACGCTCTGTCGTGATGACATTGACAATATCATCACTGATGAAACCAAGATTAAGGGAGGGTGGGCATCATATTTCAAGAACCTCCTTAATCCTCCGCACAGCTCCAGAACATTGGAGCCGAAAGGTGTCTGTGGAGATCTTCCATTGGCCCCACCAACTCTATCAAGGCCCAAAAGAATAATAAAGCACCGGGCATCGATGAGTGCCAGTGGAGCTTATCGAATATGGTGGCAGTAGTGTTCATCGAATTATTCACAAAGTCATCCATTACATTTGGCAACAAAAAAAGGGGCCAAAAGAATGGAGTGAATCAATTATATTCCCTATCCACAAAAAAGGTGACAAGCTACAGAGCGAAAATTATAGTGGCATATCCCTACTTTGTACGGCGTACAAAATATTTTCTAAAATCTTAGAAAATAAAATCGGATCATACGCCGGCAGTATTATTCGGGAGTAGCGAGGTGGTTTTAGAGCAGGTAGATTAACAACAGACCAATTGTCCACTGTCAAGAGGTACTTGAGAAATGCTGGGAGTTCAACATAGACGTACACCAAATTTTCGATAACTTCAAGCAAGCATACGACAGTATTGATCGTAACGTACTGTAACAAATAAAGCTTTACTTTGGCATTCTAGCCAAATTAGTCCGTCTTACCAAAATGAGAATGACGTCGACGGCCTCCCAAGTCCGCATCAATAACCAACTCACCGATGCCTTTGACACAAATGTCGGACTTAAGCTGGGCTGGCCCGATCGCTATTCAATTTGGCTCTGGAGTACGTCATACGGAAGCTACCTGTCGATACGCGAGCTACATTACTATGCAAGTCGAGCCAAGTAGTAGCCTATGCGGACAACATCAACGTTCTGCCGCGTTCATTAACAACTGCCAAAGAACTTTTCCTGAAACTCGAGAGCGAAGCAAAACTAGTATGGCTGCAAATCAATGAGAATAAAACAAAGCTCATGACGCAATCGAGGAAAAATACCACAAACACACAAAAGATCACACTTGGCGAGAATGTTAGCGAAGTTGTGTATTTGGGCAACAAAATAACGAAAACGGGCAATGAAAGAGACGAAATACGCCGAAGAAAACAGCTTGCAAATAAAATATTTTATTCAGTACTGAAGATCTTGAAGACCAGCTGCATGCACAGGAGAACAAAGCTCCAAGTATAAAAATCTGTGATAACACCAGCGTCATGCTATGGATGTGAAAGGGTGTGGAGACTTAAGAGGGTGAAAGCGAGTCTTCCGCACCTGATAACGGAATCGAAGTAATAACCATGCCACTGTAATGGAGGTTGGGCTACGGGCTAACTTCCTGTCTCTTGAAAATCCCACAATGTTTTAAAACCTGTAGAAGAGCCTCGGAATGGACTGGGCTCAAGGCAATGACCTCGCAAATAGTAAAAGGACTATGGAATTGGACCCTGAAATGTTAGATGTCTCAATTACTTTGGCGCTAGTAAGGACTTTTAAAATCAGGCCAGCCGATATAAATTAAAAATACTGGCAACCCAGAAACGAATCGAATTGGAAATGATATTCAAGACATGAGATCACGCACAATATTTAAAAGCGGGAAGCCTACTGGTAAACGAGAATTTCGAGTAGCTTTTAATCTGAATCGGGAGTTCAAGTTGCACGTTATTAATTTTAAGGCAGTAAATGACGACCGAAGAAAAATGCGAACAAATGAAGGAAATGTTCTACAATCACCTGGAAAGACTAGTCAACTCATTTCCTTCAAACGATACAAAAATAATTCTGGGTGATTTCAACGCTAAGGTGCTAAGATTGGCAATGAGCTATCTCATTGGGGAACAACTGGAGGATATAACCTCCACAATGAAATAAGTTACAACAGCCAGCGTCTAATTGACTTTGCATTTAGCAGAAATCTGGTCATACGTTCAGCTTGCTTCTAATATCGATAAATTTATAAAATTCCTTGGGTATCACCGGATGGCAACACACAAAACTAGATCGATAATGTTCTTTTCCAATGTACGTAGATACCGAGGAGCCAATTGTAACTCAAATCATTACTTGATCAATTTTACCTATCGACGTCGCATGTTAAAGACATATTCAGCTCCAGATGGGGTCTGTGGCCAAAAATTTCACGAACGCCCTCGATAAACTGCTGGCTCCCATCTTATTAGACGCGCCACTAAAGACAAGAAACGAACTCTGGATGGGGGTGAAAGCAGCTTTGAAGGCCGTGGCAGTTCTGCAACCGGACAAAAAGCCAGGTGCAATAGAAATGATTGGTTCGATGATTAACGAAAGAAGGGAATCATATTTCAAGAACCTACTAAATCCTCCACGGACCACCGTAAAATGGGAGCCTATAGATATCTGCGTAGAGTTCCCGATAGCCACACCAACTCTGTATGAATTTTGTTTCACCATCAAAGTCTAAAGAATAATAAGCACTGGGCATCGATAAGATTCCAGTGGAACACATCAAATATGGTGGCAGCAGTGTTCAAAAACCTATTTAAAAAGTCATTCAGTACATTTAGCAACAAGAGTATATGCTAAAAGAGTGGAGTGAATCAATTTTATTCCCTATCCACAAAAAAGGTGACAAGCTACAGCGCGAAAATTAGAGGCATATCACTACTTTGTACGGCATACAAAATATTTTCAAAGATCTTGGGAAATAAAATCGGATCATACGCCAACAGTATTACCGGGGAGTATCAAGGTGGTTTTAGACCAGGTAAATCGGTGATAGACTCATTGTTCACTGTCAAGCAGGTTCTTGAAAAATGCTGGGAGTTCAACATAGACGTACACCAAATTTTCGTTGACTTTAAGCAAGCATACGACAGTATTGATCGTAACGTATTGTGCTGTACGAAGTAATGAATGCGATGAAATACGCCGAAGAATACAGCTCGCAAATAAAATATTTCATTTATTTTTGACGATCTGGAAGACCAGTTGCGTACACAGGAAAATAAAGCTCAAAGTGTACAAATCTGTAAAAAGAACTGTGTTATGCTATAGATGATAAACATGGAGCCTAACATAAGCATCCGCTAATATATTGAACACCTTTGAGAAACAGGTCCTGAGGCGATTGTTTGGAGTAAAGCTAGATGGGGACCAATTGTGAATTCGATAAAACTTATAGCTGCATGAAATTTTCGACGAACTGGAGTCCTCAACAGTTGTAAGTCTACGGAAGCTGCGATGGGCTGGACACATGAATCGTATAGACGACCAAAGGATACCCAAAAAGGTGTTCGTTGGGAGAACTGAGGGGCAGGGACTATTGGAGAAACCGAGGAAACGCTGGCCTGACTCGGTCAACGAAGACAGTTCATCATTGCTCGGGCTTAGAAATTGGATATTGATAGGAAGCGAAGGCCAGAAAGTAGCTGTAGTGCGTATTTTGACGTCTAAATACACAAATTTGCTCACATTTTTCGATTCTGTATTCGCCAAATATAATTTTTGTATATTTGAGTTATTTTTCCTCGACCGTGTCATGAGCTTTGTTCTTTTTTCATTGATTTGTAGCCCCACTAGGTTTGTTTCACTGTTGGAATTCAGGTAGAGTGACAAAATGTTGACAGCATCCTCATTTTCAACTACTTGGCTCGACTTGTATAGTAATTTATCTCATGTATCAACAAGTATTTTCGTTATGATGTACTCCAGAGCCAAAATGAATAGCAATGGAGCCAGCCCATCTCCTTGTTAAGTCCGATATTTGTATCAAAGGCATCGGTGAGTTGGTTATTGATGCGGACTTGGATAGATGTCACCGCCATTGTCATTTTGGTAAGACGGACTAATTTGGCTGGGATACCAAAGCAAAACATTATTTGGTACAGTATGTTACGATCAATACTGTCGTATGCTTGCTTTCAACACTACTGAGTCCATTTCGGCGTCTGATGTCTCGTAGCAAGATGTGACAAAGTGTTTTCTGTCATCCTTTGCGGTGTGCTTTGTGTGAAGTTTGGGCAGGGTCGACCAAGTGTGTCTGGTAATAAATTATGGTGTAAAGGTTGATGTAGAGATCCGGTAGGATATAGGTTGTTATTGAACATAACCTCATTACATTTAAACTTTTTTATGTTCTGAACACATGTGTCATCGTCTATAGTCTCTCGTCTTTTCACTCGAGTAGGTAGTCACGCACAACAATTTTAACTAAGAGTTCAAAAATATTTTACTGCAGTCTAATGCGTACAACTTAAATGTTCGCATTGGATAGCTCTTTCTTATGACCATTCGAAAAGAACAAGGAAGTAGAATATTATTGTATCGCATCCTGGCGTTTGTAGCGCTGCAGTGGTGAGCTCGATTATTTCCTGTTCTGAGCGTTGCCCCACTCTCATAAGTATGACATAAATTTATACCTTTTTATGTACTGTACTTTGAACGAAGGCCTAAAAGACTTTGATATATGCAGGATCAGGGCTTCCAAGAAATTGAAGCCATTATAAGGCTACTAGTGAGTTCAATTAAGAAAGATACTCTATTCGGTTGGTAAAGATGAGTATAGAATTCAACAGCTTGGTCTGGTTACAGTCTTTATTCAGGGTCCCTAGCATTTAATGACTAAAATAACATGAAAGAGCGTTATTAGTTGCTCTACTTGCATACTGGTTCCATGAATAGTACCTCCATTGTACGCGATTTGTTTGCTCATCAATAATTCATAATAACAATTGTGCTAGCTGATAGTTTTATCTATCATATTATGATCAGATTTTTGTTAAAACAAACGCCTCCAATGTAATGAAAGCTCTTCTTTTTCCAATATCGCTCCACTCTACAAATAGATTGAGGAAACATTTTACCATTTACCAAAATCAATTGATTCATGTACTTCTAAATTCTGTTCCCTTGAATACAGTAACTAAACTATTCGTTCATCCTCCTTGACATTTTCAAAATATAAAATTAAATATGATATTATCAAGGACACTTAAATAAAAATATTATCATAATTTTCTTGTAAGCTTCCCTATCGAATCCTATTTCATTTTCGATAGAAAACATAACAATATATCACTTGGAAAGAACATTTCAAGATCATAGGCTCTTTAGATTTAAGTGTCGTTCGATAAGTCCTTGCTGCGAATATTGGAAAATGTCCTTTTCAAATAGATAAGAATCTATCAGGCTGAAAATATTGTATTATCCTGTGGGTTGAAGAATAAGATACTTGAAGGTTTTTCCTGTAGCAAGCGTGAATATGTTTGAGAATCGTGATAAAAATAAGGACATTTTTAACGGCTCAGCAAGTATCGTAGGATATTGTCTATAAATTGGCTCTCGAGCATTATTTGCCTCATAATAACATGTTGAATTTTCTCATACTACTATATGAAGTCATCAGGAAAAATTACGACATCGATAAATTATATTTCGAATGCGAATACTTTATTGATTTTTTTTCGCAGGGGAATATTGCCCAGTTCATTGAATTTGAAGCTGTAAATTGATTGGCATCGGATGAATATTAAATTATGTGTACTAACGTAAATATTATTGTTTGATTTTATATTGAATGCAATTTAAATAACGAAATGATTAATCGTTGAATAAATGATTCAAAGGTAAAAAATTTATTGTAGTTGTACCAAAAAAATTATTTTCCATATGTTATCAAGTAAAGTGAAAGAAAACCAACTATAATGAACTGCAAAACATAAAACAATAACTTACTATATAAATATCCTAAACGAGTAAAAGTAGCGGGAGAGTACTGCTGTCAGAAGGGTATTGTAAAGTAGTTTGAAGTTCAAACAGCGTCTTTTAAATATCAAAGCTTGGGTAATACATACTGTATACTCCCTGGATTGGACTTGGAAAACGAACATATGGTTATTATATTGTATATTTCGATTTGTCACCGTTTTAATTTCAGTATGTTGGCCTCAACGTATGAGTAGTCATGATAACATATTAATGTTACTAAATGTATCTAAAATTTTCATCAAAATCCCCACACGTCGGTAGTGTTTGGTTCCTTTGCGAACGTGTATTCACAAAGTATCACGTGTAATTGTTGTTGAAATTTACAAATTTTGATTTGTCTATAATTTAGCTGTTCGCTCCTCGATTTTTAATGAAACTCTCTGAGAATATGTTTTACATCAAAAAATTTAGCTTAAAAAATTTTGGCAAATTTAAGGTTAGCTTTCGATTTTATCGACGAAAACGCAAAATTCGTAAGATGAACTATTATTAACAAATTTGATGGAGTTTTGACTTCTGAGTTATTTTTTGGTTTTGTACTTATAAAGACCTAGTTTCCTGATGTTTTTAACAGATGTTCAATCGCATGGGGGGGGGGGGGGGGGACACAACCTTTTCATACATTTCCCCTCACCTTGCACTCGTCTATTGAAATGCTTCTACTTGTAGTTTAAGACTGTTTTGAAAAGTTCTCATTAAGACCTTTCATTGATACCCATATTGGCTTCTTTAGGTAAAAAAAATTTTTTTCAAGGGTCACTCCCTTAAACACCTAAAATACAGGGTTTTCCAATAAGAGGTGCTATTTTGATATTAAAAAAAATGCATTTTTTTTACTATAAATGATCGAATGTTTATTTTATTATAAAGAAGAAGGTATGCCGTTGATAGTTTAAATAACATCAGGCAAACGACCACCACGACCACGCTTAAAGGACCATCTTATTTTCATGAAATTTTCTATAACCAAATCCAATAAGAGGTATTATTTTAATATTAAAAGAAATATGCTATTTTTAATATGAATAATTGAATGTTTATTTCATTATAAAAAAAAAGATATGCCGCTAATAGTGAATAACATCAGGCAAATTACCACCACAACACGCTTACAGGACCATATCCTTTTCATGAAATCTTCCATAACCAAATGTCCTTGATAGCCACACGAATACCATCTTTGAGGTCTTGAATTGACGCCGGGCTGTTGGCGTAGACCTTCTCTTTTACATGGCCCCAAAGGAAGAAGTCGCAAGGTGTTAAATCACAAGATCTCGGTGGCCAATTGTGATCACCTCTTCGAGAGATAACATGGTCCTGAAACTTTTCCCGTAAAAAATCAATGGTTTCGTTGCTTGTGTGGCACGTAGCGACGTTTTGTTGAAAGTAAACGTTGTCCAGATCAATATCATCCAGTTCCGGCCATAAAAATCATTAATCATCTCTTGATAGCGCAATCCATTCACCATAACTGTTGCTCCAGCCTCATTGTCGAAAAAGTAAGGTCCAATTACTCCGCGGAACCATAAACCGCTCCAAACAGTCGCACGTTGACGATAGAGAGGCTTTTCCACAATAACTCTTGGGTTTTCCGAGCCCCAGATGCGACAATTTTGCTTATTGACGAAGCCACCGAGGTGGCAAATGGGCCTTATCACTCAAGATGATTTTTCGATGGAATTCCGGATCATTTTCATCCATTTCAAGGACCCAACCAGCAAAGACATGACATCGTTGATGATTGACCGGCTTGAGTTTTTGTGTTAACTGAACTTTATAAGCCTTAAGATCCAAATCTTTATGCAAAATACGGTGTAATAACTTTTGTGGCATGCCCAATTCCCAAGAACGACGAGGAATGGACAAACCTGGGTTTTCTTCAACACTTTTGGCTACAGCAGCAATATTCTCGGCTGTTCTTGAGTGACGTGCACGGGTTCTATTCTTCACATCACTAAGTTGTCCCAACAGCTCGAATTTTTCCACCAATTTCTGTATTGCGGTCCAACAAGTTGCTTAACGACGACCCAAAAATGTTCGAGTTTTACGAACCATCTCTGCCAAATTTTCACCATTTTTATAGTGAATTTTAATAATTTCAATGCGTTTTTGAAGCATATATCGTTCCAATCTTATTAATGGCGTAGCTTTTACTTGTCAAATGTCAAAAAATGACAGCTTCAAAAATGACATCTTCCGAAATAGCGGGCTATTCATAATAGCACCTCTTATTGGAAACCCTTTATATTTTTTGTACTGCAACTTTTGAGAGAGCACCACATTTGGCTTATGTAGAAAATTTCATCACTCCAGCTTATGTGGTTTGCGAGAAAACCTGCTGTGGTGCACGGACGGACAGAGTGATGGACATGTCGCGATTTTAGAAGCGTATTGCAAAATTTCTTGCAATACCTTAAAAAAGCAATAGACATCATTCAAAGCTCTTTTTCTAGCAACGAGAAACCCGGTCTATACTAAAAAGTCGCTATATTAACTACACGGTTCGTTCAAAACATATAGCGACAAATTTAAATCACTTCATGAAAAACATCATTAGATTATATCACATAACATCAGAAATCACAATTCGCAGGAAACAGGAAAAGCATATCTGCATTTTTGGCCAATGCCCAACATAATATAGCTATCATAGTGCTCAATATAATTTCGAAAAAATGACCAAAGTTAGCAATTTTCCCACAAAGGGAGTTTCTGCAGGGCGAGTTCCTGTAGGGGAAGTGTTGATCCACAGGAGTATTCTTTGAGGCTTGCATTCTTTTGGGAGTGTCGTCGTAACATATCCATGGAAGTAGAGGCTTCCGTAAGGTTCCTCCTTGGACAACATCCAACTACAAGTGCTGGTCTTACTTTTAATGTAATTTCAGTCGAGAGCGAGGATGCTACATTGCCCCAGCGACCTATGCCCGCCGAGAGAAGGTAGACAGGAATAAAAATGGATGTCGCGAATTTATTCTCGAGATTTGGAAAACGTTTGAGTATGCTTTTGCTTCTAATGGTAAATAAAATACTATAGGAAGGAACGCAGAAAAAAAAAAAAAACTGCCACGAAAGTCGAGAAACTTACGGGGAGGTGCGTCAGATCCCTAGTACCTGCAGCAAAGTTTAGAGAACAACTAGGCTCAAGTTGTTGCCATTCAGTGCCTGTAATGTTGTAAAAGTCGTAAAATTGGATTCTATAGCAGATGGATCTACAAACAACCTCGGGCCCGACAAAGAAAATCCATTCAGGCATAGACCTTTGTTGGCGTGAATACCGTCAAAGTAAGGAACCAAACATGGGGAATGCCAGCGAATTCCAAAAATTAAGATGAAGTGATTGCCTTCAAAGATGATGCATGCTTCAAACGGAGAACTAACAAGCATAAGCGGAAACAACATAGGTACAAAAAAACTGGCATAAGCGAGAAATGAACAACCGAGCATAGCAACGATGAACACATTAAAGACTTTACTAGATACTTATAACTCACATATTAGCGGGATATAATTGCAGCGTTCAGTTTGAGTATAAAAACTGCGCACACTCTAGAACACTCTGTAATAGAAAAACGCGTAATAAATCACTCCAAAGTCGAAAAATAAACCGTGGATTAAAAAAAGAGTGAAAAAGTCAAAGAACTGCGTTGCGCAAAGTTGCTGATTTTGCCAAAAATGTAACTGAAGGATTGTATCTAAAAACCAAATCCGGAAACCTCTTTCCAAAGAGCAGCTTAGGAAGTACATAGGCAGATGAGTGCTATCAGGAAAAAAAGGTAAACACAAAAAGCAGGAAGCATTTTGAAGAAAATTAAATCTGAATGTAACCCACAAAAAACATTAGCAAAGGTGTGAGGAATGGGCTCCTCAAGCTAAAGGAGCTCTTAGACCGAATTGAGTATTACCGGCGGAGCTAGTTGAAGGCTGAACAAGAGCGGAAGGCCGAAGAAGAATATAAGGAATAAAGAAGATCAGAGAGCGAAGTCTACTGAGGAAACGCAGATAGCTCTACCACTAAAACTTCTCAAAAGAACAGCCCCTAGTCTAATCGAAGAGACCAGGATAAAGGAGAAAAGTTTAGGCACTAAATGGACATGATATGATCGATGAGACCTGTTACGATAGGAATTTCTCTAACGAATAGGAAGTATTATTGATCCACTGCAACCAAATAGAAAACAAAATATAACCTCGTACAAGCTTTAATAGAAAATATAACATTGGAACCAACAACGTCATACAAATTTTAATACAAAATATAACAGTAGAAACAACAACCTCACACGCACAAGTTATAATAGGAATGTAACAGTAGAAACAACAACCTCGTACAAGTTTTAATAGAAAATATAGCAGTGGAAACAACAACCTCGTACAAGTTTTAATAGAAAATGAAACAATGGAAATAATAACCTCGCACAAACTGTTCCCATATCCATCTACCAATTCCGTCTACCAGAACTAAAATAAGCTTGATGCACATCAAGAATAGGTGTCACTGGCAAGGACAAAGAGGATTTAAAATTAAATTCTTTCCCACGCTTATGCGAAAGACAATTTCGCGGAACAAGCAAAAATAGTATATATAAGCAGTGAAGCAAGCAAGGAAAATTCAAGAGACTACTAAACGTTACTTCGTGAGGTCAGCTTCGCTTTGAACGACTTTTTAAAAGCTAGTTGGCTTTTGGCCTAGCTTGACTGGTTGGCTTAGTACCAAGTGTTTGGGGTTAGGAGAAGGTGTAATGAGAGGCTTATGAGACGTTCCCTGGCGAGATTAGCAAAGTGGACCAGGTAGAAGCACCTGATCAACCTACTGGATTCTGAGAATACTCTCATGAGCAAAAAATTCCAAACAGGTCAAGGAAGGAAGGATGGATACAACATGCAAAGTGGGGGGGCATTGAGCTCGGCAGAAACGCCAATTCAATTTCATTGCCCTTCGCATGTTGCACCTATATTGTTAGTGCTTACCTCATCCAACCCAATCATGTATCCCGTGGCACCTGGTCGAAACACCTACTGCCGAGACCAATATGACCACCATTTGGATCAATCACCTTATGTTCTGGCCAACCTGGCGCAACCATGCACTCAAGGGCAATTGGTAACAACACCAATTACCAAGAGCTGCATGACTGAACCGTGCGGTCCAACCACCAGCAGCCCGACAACGCCCCTGGCAATCCCACCAGGGGTTGCGACAAGGAATACTTACGGTCCGTTGTTGGGCAACAAGTAACTTTATTTTCTAAATTATTCGTCTTTTACATAAAAATTGCTTGCAATTCTAAATCGCTTATTTCCAAAGAAGTTGAAGAAATTTTTATTTTCAAATGTATCGTATCACATTTCATTCAGACGGTGATAAAATATTTAAATGATCGTGTGCACATGTGCAAGAATGCCATGTAAGGGGTTTTTCTTTCTCATGTGCCACCATACAATTTTTGTCAACGTAAACAAAGTTTTAAGTAAAGCAATGGGATACGCTATATGCGAAAAGAAAAAGTGAAGACATGTAAGAATGCATGTGATATATTTGATACAATCTATGAATGAGTTTAGATAAACAATTTTGTATGAATGTTGAATTGAAGAGTTTTCGAGATGTGATATATTTGTACAAATGAGATTAGATAAACAATTTTGTTTGAATGTATACTTTAAGAAATTTTGAAATGTGATATATTTGAGACAAGATGTCAATAAAATATTGTATGAATGTATAAATGTGGAATGTTGAATTTGAAGAAACAATGAGCTGTGGGAATTTTATTGCATGATGAATTTCGAATGAATGTTGAATGTTGAGCACCCAGTATATCACCTAACCTTTTTGCTAGTTGGCTTTGCCCAGCAGGATCGCCTGGAGAAAACCAGTTGGCCTTGCGCCTGGTTTAATCTAGTTGGCGCAGTGCCTAGACATATATCATCTGACCTTTCTGCTGGTTTGCTTTGCCCAGGAGGGGTGCTTCAAGGAAACCAATTGGCTTTGTACCTGGTTAAGTCTCGTTAGCTTAAATGCCTAGATATAGTTCATTTAACTTCTCTGCTGGTTGGTTTTGCCCAGCAGGATCGCCTGGAGAAAACCAGTTGGCCTCAACGCACCGGTCAGATAGCCAACGACCAACGAGGCAACAATCCCAGGCAATCAGTGCGTCAACAGACTCCTCGCAGTCCAAATCGAAAATCTGCGGCAGATAAGGGTCCATAGTTATTAAGCGTTGAAATGTGAACTAACTTGAAGTGTAAATAAATGAATTGTGAACTTAATACAAATAACACTGACTAAATATGATTAAAATAACAAATACCCAATCTTTAATTGGAGTTTAGTGACAGTCCTAGTAAGGAATAGATAAAGGTAAGTGTGTTGAAGTGTAGAAAAATATTTATGGCTCGAAGGGTAGGGCCATAATAATAATAATAAAAATATAACAGACCTTCTAGACAGTGTTAACAAAAGCTTTCAAGAAAACCACCAAAGAGCATGCAAAATGTCAAATAAAGTTTCATAGATGTCTAACAAAAAGAAGTTCCTTGAGCCAGGGAGGTGTAAGGCACAAAGACACAACTGCCATTAAAGCAGTACGGCCAACTCGGCTTGGCCACACTAGAAGCAGAGGCCAAAAAGAGTTTTGCGATACAACCAAGAAGGTTTCAGCAAAAGAGCAATTGTATCAGAAATACTGACTGCATCACAGACCTAGCCAAGGTAGCAGAGGCCATTAAAATGGAGCTCCCTTGCGTAAGTAGGATGTAAGCACAGCTGACGCCAGAAAACAATAGAAAACCACATATGGCCATCCTCAGCCTGACTGAAAAGGATGTCAAACAACTTGTAAGGGAAAAGTAAGAATAGGATAGGTCATCTGCAGCATACGGTGAAAAACAATGCTTCTCGAAAGCTTTGAGTGCCTGGGTTATGGTCATATTGCACAGGAATATAAGGGAGTTGATAGAAGTTTCCTATGCTACAAATGTGGCGACATGGGTCGTAAACAAAAATAATGTACGATGGAGGCACACTACATCCTTTGCAAGGATGCAGATTCAAAACAACTTTTCTGATAATTCATTTATGTACTTTAATCTGATTTATGCAGTTTAATCTGATTTGAAATGGTGCCAAATGTCTATATGTTTCGTTCATGGATGATGAGACGTTGTACTTGCCACCTGTATAGCTCCTTTGTTGTCACAGTTTATAGTAAAATCGATATCGTCCTTAAAATTTCACGACGCAAATGCTGAATCCACAAAGCTTCTTGTGTGGATGCCCACATTGCCATGTTCTCCGGTTCGGTGGTCGGTGACGTAATAGTTGGTTGCATTTTAGAATTACAAGAGATGGCTCCATTCATGAGAAGAAATACATATCCTGTGAATGTGTTTCGAACGAACAAATACCACCTATATACTCACATACAAGCAAGCACTTATGGGCATTGTTATCAAAGCATATACTTGTCGTGCAATGGGCATACGCAAATATCAATCTGCAATTCACTTCATACGTACATGGTAATTCACTTCATACGTACATGGTAAGCTTCACTACGGTCAAGCACATAAGCTTTGGTGTGTGCCCCCAGCCAAGTGAAGCCGAAGAGAGAGAGAGAGCCAAAAAATGAAGCAAAAGCTTTCCCTCGCTCAATTTCCCCAATTTCGTCGTAAAAGTCTACAAACGCGGCGGAGAGTAAGAGCTTCCGTGGAGTGGGAGCATGTTGTATATTCGGCAAATTGCGGCGAAATATGGAACAAAAACTCGTTTCGCGACCATATATAAACAGTTTATGGAGTACTCAAGAGCAGTCTGTGTTCAAGTCCAGTAGGGAGCATGTTGTTGCCTAATTATTGTTTACATCGTTTAAAGTGTTCGCGGCTTAAGTTCTAGACGGAAGGATTGTATGGTGTCCAGTGTACAACGAAATGTTGAGGGGTGAGGTGTTGGCTTGCGCTGCGATCCACAATCGGCCTTTTAGCGTTCCACGCTGTGTGGCCACCTCGAACCATTTGCACGTCAAGTAAGTGGAAGTGTAGAGTGCTTCACCCAATACTGATAGTTCGAGGTCTTCGACAACTTAAAAAGTGAAATGTAATTAATCAATTCGATTGTTATGTAAATGTTTTTAAAAAGAATTAACAATACAATAAAAATAATGCTTTAAAGTTATCTCTCGTCTTTATTGTTCTAGTTTAGATGGATAAGTAGAAGGTGAGTGTCGTATAGTGAGATCTCTCTCCGGGAGCCTTGATGATGTATATAGGATACACATAGAAACGAGCTCCCAGTTCATACCAGTATACATAGGGTATACTGGTTATGTAACATGCTCATCTGCGCTCTAGATAACGTCTTCCAAAGCATAAAGCTTGACTTAGAAAAATGGTAATGTAGTCTTTGAATACTAAACCCACACGAAACCATTCTTCCGTCCATAGCTCGCTAGTAGGAACTCAGTGCTGTTCCAATCCCAGATGGTACGGTTCCAGGCTAGGTTCTCAGGTTGACAGGGGAGGTATTTAGTGGGTAGTCCAGTCACCTTCTTGCGAGCATGGGAGTTCCAAACTCTATGCATAAATGCCATTCATCTGCCAACCACAAAAAGCCCAGATGGTAGCAGTACCAGTTTCATCAGGGTACCACGATGACAAATTTTTTTCGTACTGTTTCTCACTCAGGAGTAGAAAGTTGGCTTTCATGTGCATCGTCAACAGCTCAAGCAGACTTTGGGTAGTTGCACTGTGGTCTGCTTTACCCGCGGGGTACGGGTAACCTGAACTCTGACTTTACCTTGGCTAGGACTTCCTGTTTTGAATCTAAGGATGGTTGCAATACCCTTCAAATAGGAGCATTCTCCTGCCTATTCGACATGTTTTCACTTTGCGCTTGCAGGTTGTCGACCTCAAAATTTATCTAATGTCACAACGATAAAGCATTTCGGACCATCTGATTATGCAAGTGCTAGTACTGACGCATTAGATGATGCATCAATGATTATGTTTAATCATACATTAAAAAATAATTCTACGCACGGTTTACTGAATTTAAATTTATATTCATCAATCATAATAATCAGCATTCATTTTTTTACACAAAAGAATATTGATGTCAAATATAAATGTGTTTTTGGTCCAACCGAAACGCACAATGTTGATTGTAAATAAAAGAAAAAATTTTCAGAGAATTATCTTTATAATTTTTATTACAACAGAGAGATCTATGACATTTATGTGTGTAACAAATTATTGTCCAAATGCTCACCATGGCTACGACGGCATATTTCTATCCGATGGTCCATATTTTCAATGCCTTTGAGACATAATTGAGGTTCAATGTCATTAATATGCTGAATTATCTCATCCTTTAGGTCTTGAATTGTTTTTGGCTTATTGACAAATGCTATTTTTTCAAATATTCCCAGAGAAAGAAGTCCAACGGTGTCAAATCACATGATCATGGCGGCCAATCAACATCGCCACAACCACAACGTGAGTTAACACGGCCATTGAATTTTTTGCGCAAAGGAGCCATTGTTTCGTTGGCTGTGTGGCAAGTGACACCATCATGTTGGAACCAAATTTTGTCCCGGTTCATAGCCTGAATTTCTGGACATAAGAAGTCCATTATCATCTCACAATAGCGAACACCATTCACGGTAACTGCTTGGCCGTCCTTAATTTCGAAGAACTACGGCCCGATGCCGCCGCGATTTCATAAATCGCACCAAACAGTCAGTCTTTTTGGATGCATCGGCTTTTCAACAATCACTAAGGGGTTCTCATTTGCCCAAATACGGCAATTCTGCTTGTTAACGAATCCACTGAGGTGAAAGTGTGCCTCGTCGCTGAAGATGATTATCTTTGTGAAGTCACCATTCCCTTCTGTCTGTTCAACCAACCATTCGGCGTACTGCCGATGCTTGAAATGGTCAGTAGGCTTCAGCTCTTGAGTCAAATGAACCTTGTAAGCGTGTAAATTCAAATCTTCATTCAAAATTCACATCAGTGATGTTCTTGAGACGTTTAGTTATTGGGCACGACGACGAGTCGAGATTAACGGCCCTTTTGCCACACTATCGTGGACAACAGCAATTTTTGCCACAAAATGAACTGGGCCAGCATACACAGGTGATTTCACATTTTCTACAGACCCAGTTTGCTGAAATTTACGCACAATTCTCTCTTGTACGCCCATTATTGTAAAAGACTTCAACAACCTTAACGCGCTGCTCAACTATGTACCTCTCGATGGTTGAATTTTTCAAACACTGAAACAAAGAATTGTCAAATTAAGTTGGGCGAAAAACTTGACGTTAAGGTGTGCTTCACAATTAATATCGTGCATTCTGGTTGCACCACCCTTTAACTACTTAATTCATGAAAAGCTCTTTGACAAGCATCTGAAAGTCTAACTTGAATTCTGCATTTTTCATAAATAGTTAAATTGTTCTCCACTCTCCTCACTTGATATTAAAAATTGTTTTTTATTCTAGTGGTTCAGAAACAACGTTTCAGCCATGTAGAAAGATTCATCTTAAACGCCAGAGGCTATGCTGCCTGATTGAAATAAATAACTTAAACTTCAACAATCTGTTGGACAAACTTAGAGTAGGCACATAAAAATCCAACAACCAGTACAAAAAAGTACACCAGTAGCTCTTCCTAAATAAATGCATTCCAATTTCTCAACTTCCTCATGCATAGTCCTACAAATCCTTCCAACTTTCCTGGGAGTGTAATACTTTCGTAAACTTTGCCCAGAAGATCATGCTTACATTATGACCCTGCACATCCTTATTTCTATTTTCCCATCCGTATATGTCAGCCCAACCATTGTCAGCATGCGAATATAAGCCAGGGTAGATGAATTTGCAATAAAAAAATATTTTCATTTACCATACCCAAGGACACATTTATGTCAGCTCCTTACGACTATGAGTATATTATTTTATATTTCACATGTCGTTTTTTTATGGGTACTAAGCATTTGCGGAATGCACATAGATAATTTCTAGATACACACCACGACCTTCCTATTACTTATGTATATTTTATCCCTTCCCTTGTATATTTCGAGTGGCTGCCAACGGCACAAGAAGATTTTTTCAGAGCCTGAGAATGGAATAAATCTTTTGTGTGTTAACAATTGCGGTCTGATGGCCAGTGCTGAGGGTTTTTCTGTGTACATAAGCTTTCCTAAAAAATTGATCGATTTATTCTTTTCCGTATTTTTGGACTATTGTGTCACATTGTATTCTCTTTTAAAGACTACTTTCGGTTTCGCTCGTATTACGACGATGGTTAACAAATAAATAGGAACACTTTTCCCAAAAACGTATATTTCTCATTTATGAGCTTAGAAATTTAGGAGAATTTCATTTTTCTCATTTTTGGTTGGAGGCGTATTTTGTGAGTAAGTTTTCCAATTTAAATTTTGAATGAAAACACTAAATTTGTTGGAGCATATATTTTTTCTAGTTTTTATTTTTGACAATGATTGGTAAAAAAACTTTTGCAAAATAATACATTCGTTCCATTAACTTAATGTTGCCATTAGTCCTTTTTATCTGAAGGCGGAAGAAGAAAAAAATGTTTAGGCTCTATATGATATTTGCCTACATCCCTGAGAAAGGTAGTGTACAAAATGACATTTACACATTTTCTAATGTCAAACAATTCGGTAGCATTAGATCGTTGAGTCAGAGGGTTTCATAAAATTAACATTCCTACAAAGAGAGGATAATGTACATGCAGACTGGAAATTATGAAAATGTTTGGAGTGCAAATGCTGGAGTGATGTGCGAATTGTCGCGATTGTTTTCGCAACTATTAAGAACATCATGATCAATAAACGAATGTACTCGAAAGCACATGAACCCACCAAGCATGATTAATATCTGAAAGTGACGTCAACCCGGCTTTTCAGAATTGCTCGAATATTCCAGGTAGTTCTCGTCAGAGCATTCGCCAATGTACGAGAAATGGATTGAATGACTAGAGATCCTACATAATGCCGAGCTGAATGAATGGGGGAAATAGTAAAACCACGATAGGAAAACTGCGATACTGTGGAGTGCGAATTAAAAGCAATATTGATTGTTAGAGAAGACAGTTGTAATAGAAATTTATAGACAAGTGAAAGTTAGATTAAAATGTGATTTGTAAAATAGTGAAATTAACGATTGTGCATTGTTAGTTAATAAATTCAGTGCGTTTACACTTTTCCGGAACATTAAAATTATCGGCCACGAACCATAACATGCGACAATATTCTTGCCTTAAAAAAGAAGTCTATCTTAGCCAGCCAACATTTTGTTCCAATATTACTAAAATCATTGATTGATTGTTAGTGAAGACAGTTGTAATATAATAGAAATTTATAGACAAGTGAAAGTTAGATTAAAATTCGATTTGTGAAATAGTGAAATTAACGGTTGTGCATTCTTAGTAAAAAAACTCTTTTAACTTAACATAAAAGACAGTCCGTTTTCACTTTCCCGGAACATTAAAATTATCGACCGCGAACCATAACACGCGACAGTGATGTCGAGAAGTGAGAAAATAACTTTGAAAGTGAAAATTTGAATATTTTTAAAATGCACAATACTAAAATTTAACGTGGAAACTGGTGGAAAAATAGCCAAAACAATAAAAATGCCACGAAGCCTACATTTAAAAATTAATGATATGACCATGCCGGAGCTTAAGGAAGAGTTGGAACAGCGAAATCTGGCTATGCAAGGTACAAAGGCCACACTGATTGCATGCTTGCGTGACGAATCAGAAGGCGTGCATCTGGATTCAGGTGAGCCCTCAAATACGGGAAAAGGCGCAGAAAGTGGAGAAGCTGAAGCATCAAAATCAAAGGAACCAGAAAATGCGCTGATGAAAATGTTGTTGCTGATGCAGCAAGAGCAGCGACAATAGTCATTCAGTTTAACTGTGAAGCTAAATGAACAATCAGCGAAGTTGAATGAACAATCAGCGCAGCTAAAGGAACAATCATCAAAACTAGACCAGAAGCTGGACCAACAAGCATTCGAAATCAGGGCAAATTTGCAAAAACTGCCAACCGATTTGAAAGCAGATTTGCAGAAACAGTCAATCAAAATAAAAGCGGAGCTCGGTAGTCTAAGCAAACAAACTAAATACGCCGAGGAAAAAGTTTACCAGGTAGAGGAGGGAATCAACCATGAGATCAGCCAGGTCGAGGAGAAAATCAACCATGATATCAGCCAGGTCGAGGAGAGAATCAACCATGAGATGAAAAACATGAAAAGGAAATGGAAGTAGTGAAGTCATTAGTAACCACCTCACCAGCCCCGCTTGTAATCGCAGCGCAAAGTACATCCCGAAATGTGTAAGCACAGATATTTGACGGGCAAATGGCCTGGAGTATTAACAAAACCCAGTTTGAAGCCGCCGCTCGGGTAAATCACTGGAATGAGCAGGAACGAGCAACTGCATTGATTTTTGCTCTAAGAGGCCTAGCTGCTGAGCTTTTGCAGACGATCCGCGTTGAGTTTAACTCAAACCCGACTGCTATAATGAATGCGCTCGGCATGCGTTATGGAGACAATCATCTGAAGAAGATTTATCGGTTACAGCTACGGCATCCAATGCAGAAGTCTGTCGAAACCTTACAGCAGCTAGCCCAAAACATTGAGCGACTGGCACTTTTGGCTTACCTATCTTATGACCCAAAACATCGAGATGACGCAGCAACAGAAGCATCCATAAGTGCATTAAAGGACAAGGAATTGCAACAAGCTGTGCATTTAGCTCAAAATCATACGTTTACGGATGCATTGGCTTATAGTCTGAACTTTGAGGAAGCAAAAAGTGTGACTCGTACCACTGCCCGGGTTCGCGAGGTAGTGGCAGATGAGTGCAGGTGTGAGCGCGTGGAAATTGAGCGAGACCCACCAGTAAATTTCGGGCCTAGATGGTGGAATTGCGGAGAAAAGGGACACCTGCAAAGAGACTGCAAGAAGCGAAGAAAACTGAGCTTTTGTCCAGAGTGTGGAGCTAGGAAAAGATCTAGGGCAAGTCGAGAGCCCAGAATGGAAGCTCTTCAAACTGAGGGGTCGGGAAACATGTAAGAGTCAACTTCGTGGAGCAGAGGTTGGCAAGGAGGATCAACGTCCCCAGCACCACCATCATTGTGTCAAGACTAAATCGTGAAAAAGTGGACTTATGCCTTCCGGGTCAAGTTGACGAAGAACATTGCATCATAACAATCGACACTTGTGCAACTTGATCGACTATCCGACCAGACCTAGTGAGGCAACAACTACTTCACAAGGGCAGAATTTCCTCACTACGGGCAGCTACGAGACAAACTGCACGTGTCCATGGAGAGGTCGACCTTCAGTTGGGAGACCTTGCGTTCCACCATAATTTTCTGGTCGCGAACATTATGGATGACTGCATTCTCGGAATGGATTTCTTACGACCACATGGAATCACGTTGGATCTGGGCAAACGGGTATTGAAGTATTTATGAAGGACCCAAGCGTCCGAATTCCCAAGACAAATGTGGTAGTATGTGCCGACACTTATGTACCGAAATCTTCCGAGAGTATAGTATGGGCCAAGCTTGATGATGGTTCTGGAGACCACCGATCTTATCTTATAGAGCCAACGAAGACGTCAGTATTACGCAATTTGATTGTAGGACGAAGCCTTGTGAGATTTATAAGGAAAGGATACGTGGCGGTTAGAGCCCTTAACACCGCACACTCAATCAAATACAAGCATCCAAGCGGGAGAAGTCATTTTTGGAAAGACTATTCGTCTGCCAGTTGATATAAAGTTCCGAATACCCCTGAGAAACCTCAAACGATCTCGGGGTACACAAGTAAGCTAAAACAACGGTTGAAACAGATTCATCGGACAGTGCAAGAACACCTCGAATCGGCTACTGACCGAATGAAGACCAGGTATGATATAAAGACAAATTCTACTGGCTTCCAAGAAGATAACTTGGTGTGGCTATATAGCCCACAATGGCGGAAGGGTAGGTCTCCAAAGTTGCAGCATAATTTGGGAGGGACCATGCCGAGTTACAAAGCGAATCAAACCTGTCGTATATTGCATACAGGAACACCGTAAGCCGAGAGCCAAAATGAAAATCGTGCACCTGGACCGTTTTGCTCCATATTTTATGCAGGGAGACTTGACTACAAACACATCTTTTTGGGGCGAAAAGAACTGAGGTGTGGGCAGTGTTACATGTGCAAATAATTCTGCGAGCTACTGGCGCAATTGTTTTTGCAACTATTAATAACATCATGACCAATAAATTAATGTACTCGAAAGTACAAGAACCCGCCAAGCATGATCAATATCTAAAAGTGACGTCACTGCGGACATTCAGTATTGCTCAAATATTCCAGGTAGTTCTCGTCAGAGCATTCGCCAATGCACGAGAAATGGATTGAATGACTAGAGACCCTATATAAAGCCAAGTTGAATGAATGGCGGGAATAGTGAAATCGCGATAGTAAAATTGCGATAGTGTGGAGTGCGAATCAAAAGCAATATTGATTGTTAGAGAAGATAGTTGTAATAGAAATTTATAGACAAGTGAAAGTTAGATTAAAATGTGATTTGTAAAATAGTGAAATTAACGATTGTGCATTCTTAGTTAATAAATTCTTTTAACTTAATTTAAAAAACAGTGCGTTTTCACTTTCCCGGAACATTAAAATTATCGGCCCCAAACCATAACATGCGACAATATTCTTGCCTTAGAAAAGAAGTCTATCTTAGCCAGCCAACATTTTGTTCCAATATTACTAAAATCATTGATTGATCTGTATCTTAAATGTTTTTTGTTATTCATTTTATCTGAAAATTTGAGGAATATTCTATCCAAAGTGCAGTGTCTGGCTCGATAGAAAGCCCATATAGTAGTCAAATCGTATATGGCTGTTGTAATCGGAGGAAATTCGAATGGTTATAACGTTAGTAAATTTTAGTGAACTAATAGAATTAAATGATATTTTGAAGAACTACTTAAATGGCTGATTTCATCAAATTTAATGATACTGATACACTTTTACTGACAAAAATGTTAAATCCTACTACAATTAGCGAAGTTCAAGGGATTTCAGCCTCTAAATAATTTGTTATTTGATCTAGCTCCATGATTTCCAGGGTGTTCTGAAAAATTCTCGGCAAAGGCCTACTAGGTTCCATCCTATCTTTACGCCCATCCATCTGTCTGTCCATCTATCCGTTCGCCCGTACAAAGCTCAAACTATGTCAAAAGGTCAGAAGTGCTGGTATGGTGGTGGTATATCAAGTTTTTTAAAGGGGGCTCCCCTTATAACGAAGTGACCCTTAGCAAATTTTTTCATTAAATGTAGTCCAGTAGAGTATCAAATGAAAGGTCTTACCACTTTCACATTCGGAAAAATAAGTCAGTTTTTGTATATGGAATCCCCGGGGAGGTAACGGGAGGAGAGAGCACGAACAATATATGTGCACCCTCCCAACTGGGCACCTTTGAGCCAAAAATCATAAAATATCACGAAGGTAGGTCAAGTAATTCAGAGATCAAAATTCACTCAACTCTATTAATAATAGTGTGATCGAAAAGGTACCATTAAACTTCTTAAAGTTTTCCATATATGTAGGCTGATATAAGACCCTAATGCCTACGAAATTTTATGGAAATCAAATTATAATCAAGTAAGTTATCACCACTTCAATTGCATGGAATTACAAAAATCATAACACATGTTGATAGTTAATATACGAGTATAGTATATTTCAAATCGGCCAAGGCACTCTTATTTTCTTCGGATTTTCATGAAAATTTAAACAACAGTGGTTCACTTCAATATGTTCAATGATCCAAGCATTCAGAAGAATTATTTAACTTGGGATGAAATTGCGGCTGTTGTGTGCTTATAAACGAAACTCTGCATCTTTTGAATGAGTTTGAATGATTACTAAAGCAAGTATAGGGGAAATGATTCAAGTCAACAGTTCATCGCATCAGAAAATTTTCTTCGAACCCTCGAATGGTTACAAAGCCCTTCTGTTAGAAGGTCTCTCCTGCCTCCTTGAATTTTTTACCTGTGAGTGTTAATGTAGGTACTCATATTCAGGCATTCTCTAAATTGAATCAAGTGTTAAACGCATGTACCTGAAACGTTGGAGTTGGGGAAAATAACTCGAAATTGTTCAATCTTCGCATTTAAAACAGCCGCCATTTTGTTATACGAGCTAGCTGAACCAATTCTCAAAGATATTCATTATACCAATTATTCCTGAAACGTTCATGCAAATCCTAGCAAACCTGTAGTATTTGAGTTGGTAAAAAGCGTATATAGCTCTATAGCCATATGTTTCCGTAGTAATTCGGCGCATATTGTTCCATAGTACAGTGAAACCTCTCTTAACGGACACTCCTGCACAACGGACAACCCTCCTAATGGACAATATTTAGTGGAACCGACAATAAAGATAGCAAAACAATATATTCCAAACTCCTCTAGAACGGACACCCTTTAACGGACACGGACATTCCATGTTTAGTCCCCTTGACACAGACTCCACCCCTCTGAAACGGACAGTGATATGCGTAAAATAAACACTGTTTGAGTTTCAAATCGGATCGAACTAGCTGAAAGGGCTGAAAATAACTTCGTGAAAGGCCGTTACTGCGAAAAAGTGAAGTCCAAATGTTTACATTAATCCAGTAGGTTTCTCAGTACAAAATACGCAAAACATGAACTTTTTTTCCTTTCCACTTTATCTAGTCCTCAGTCTTAGTTCCAATGCGAATGTTTACATTAGACGAATCAGTTTTCTCGGTACAAAGCTTGTAAACAATTAACTATTTTTTTCCTTTTCACTTCATCCAGTGCTCAGTCAGCTCCGACGTGAAGTCGTCATGTCCCCAAGACGGAAATTTTTGTCATTATAAAAGAGAAAGCAAGCATTATTCATTTTCACCGCGAATAAATGTCATCGGTTAGAGTTATCGCAGAACACTTTAAAATAGGAAAAATGCAAGTAGCAGAAGTTATAAAAAATCAAGATGCTATTTCAAAGTGTTTCCGAGATAACGAAGTTTAAGCAAAAACAAATCGGCTTCTTCAAACTGGTCCTAGTTCCATAATAGATAAAGTAGTGTTCGAATGGTTAAAGCAAGTGCGGGCTAAAAAAATGCCTGTTTCGGGTCCGATGATACAGGCGAATGTGCGAGAGATTGCCCAGGAAATGAAAATGTCAGACTTCAAGGCTTGAAATGGGTGGTTGAACCACTTTCGGAATCGTCATAACATTAGTTTTAAAGCTATATGTGGGGAATCTGCGTCGATCAATGAAGAAACAGTAGTGATCTGGAAAAACAAAATTCGCAGTATCATTCAGAGCTACGAAGCAAAAAATGTATATAACGCAGATGAAACTGGAGCTTTGTGCTTTAAATAAGATGATTCCTCCGGAGGAAGAATTGCCAAAGAGCGCCTCACAGTTCTTCTTTGTTTCAGCATGACTGGGGAAAAATTACAGCCTTTAGTCATAGGCAAAGCGAGGAAGCCGAGATGCTTCAAAGGTTTGAACTTGGATTCAATCTGAGTTACATGGAAGTACAATAGCAAAGCATGGATGACGACCGACATTATGACCGAATGGTTGGAAGAATTGGGCGAAAAAATGCCCGCTCAAAAAAGAAAAATATTGCTTTTTCTTGATAACGCAACTTCCCATCCTCACATGATTTTTAGTTAGTACCAACCTTCAAACGAGACGTGTCAAAATTTGACAGCAGTTCGACATTAGTTTGTGAGATATTGCGTTGTGAGTGTGGCTCCTTTTGTTACTTGAAAAAAGATGGAAAAAAAAGAATTTCGTGTGCTGATAAAATATTGCTTTTTGAAGGGAAAAATACAGTTGAAGCAAAATCTTGGCTTGATAAAGAGTTTTCGGGGTGTGTATCAGGAAAATGAACCATCATTGATTGGTATGCTAAATTTAAACGTTGTGAAATGAGCACCGAAATGGCGAACACAGTGGCGGCCCAAAAGAGGCTGTCGCCGACGAAAATATCAAAAAGCTCACAAAACAATTTTGAATGACCGTAAAGTGAAGTTGATCGAGATAGCAGACATTTTGAAGATATCATCTGAATGTATACATCATATCATTCACGAATATTTGTACACGAGAAACTGTGTACAAAATGGGTGCCGAGCGAACTCACAATCGATCAAAAGCAACAACGTGTTAATGATTCTGAGCAGTGTTTGAAGCTGTTTAAGCGCAATAAACCTGAATTTTTTGTTGATATGTGATAATGGATAAAACATGGCTCCATTATTTCACTCCGGAGTCCAATCGACGTCAGCTGAGTGGACTTCGCACGATGAACCAAATCCAAAGCGAGGAAAAACACAACAGTCAGCTGGCAAAGTCATGGCATCAGTATCCTGGGATGCGCAAGGTATAATATTCATTGATTACCTCCAAAAGGGCCAGACCATCAACAGCGATTATTATATAGCGTTATTGGACCGTTTAAAGGATGAAATCTTTAAAAAAACGGCCCCATTTGACCGGGGACTTTTCAACTGGCCTGTTATATTCTCTATCGAATAAAACCTGTGGAATAAAGAGTAAGCTACGATTAAATAAAATATGGCTGGATACAAACACTTTTGACTTATAACTGATTTATTAATAACAAGATGAACAGAAATGAATGGGAATGAATAAGAGTAACATGTAAATATGGCAATTCTGAAAATACATAATAAGATATAGGAATACTAAACTAGGTTCATTTATATGTATCATCGCCATACAATACCCCTTTTCGATGATGACTTCAATATTTTAATTCAATCTGGTCAGTGAAATATTGAATTTTTTGCCAGCCCAATTGTTTGGTAAGAAAAGAGGTAATCATGTTTCCTGTCTTATTTTAAATCGCTGCGTTTTTCCTCGAAAAAATAAGATCTTGCATGCACTTATATTTCATGTCGATGTGCCTGATGAGTTCATTCCCCTTTTGATTGTGTAATAGCTCAATACATCCTTAATTGTCTTCAAAAACTTTTATAGGTGCTTTGACTGGTTGATCAAGATATTTCAGAATTTTCTCAATCCACAGCAGCTCTCTCGTCGCTTTAGGAAAAGCAATAAATTCCACTTTGCATGGCGAACATACAATGCATGTTTACTTTTTACTCGCCCATCCAATTAACGATCCATTTAAAAAAAACAAAATCCGGAGGTGGATTTTCGATTGATGACGTCTCTTCCCCAAACTGCGTCGACGTAGCAAATTAAGTGGTTATCCGTGCATACGTTGTCTTTGCCAAGCCTCAATTTCAATGACCTTGTTGACTTTAGGTAGTTGAAAACCCGCTTCACCTCAATCAAGTCGCGTCTTCTTGGTGCAGAAACATGCCTTGCTGAAATTGAAGTTGCTACTGCAATATCATGTCTTGTATTTGTCGATAAGTAAAACAACGAACCAATAGCACTTTGATACAAAGCGTCGGTGTCGAATGGCTCCATACCAACTGTCAAGCTCATATAGCCTGGCTCCAATGAATATTTTGAATCAACTGCATTGGCCAAATTGAATACATGAAGCTTGTTTTCTATATACTTGCTTTGGTGCATACAGAAAATGCTGCTCTCGCCTCGTTCAAATTGAATCCCTAGGTAAAACTGCAATTCTTGGAGATTCTTGATCGTGAATTCCTGGTTCATCTGCGGTTCAAATTCATCCAATAGCTGGTCGATGGTCGTGGCTGCCACGATGTTGTCCACGTGATTCGAAATATAAATCACATTATTTCCGTCTTTCTTCCCTTTCCTCCAATACAAACAAAGATCAGCTTTACTCTGTATGTATCTGTTTTTGTTTATGACTTGGTCAAATTTGGAATTCCACTCCCTTACTCCCTGCTTGAAACCATATAAATTCATCCTCAACCTGCATACCTTGTTTGGTCCTCCTTCTTCGTAGCCTTTGGGCTGCCTCATATAAACATCATGAGACAAATCGCCATTCAAATATGCTATCTGGATATCATAATGACGAACTAGCATTTTTCTAGCACCAGCTACTGTCAACAAAATTTTCAAAGTGGTCGGATTGGCAACAGGTGCAAATACCCCATCGTAATACAGTCCAAACTTTTGCGAGAATCCCTGTGCAACCAATCTATCTTTGAATTTCACTGGGTTTCCGATCTGATTAGTCTACAGGAAATGTATAGTAAGTAACCGGATTAAGCCTGTCTGCGCCGTCAAAGCGTCTGCTAACCGGTATCTGGTGCTGTAGTGGTTGTGGGAGTCTAGGTGAAGGGAACCGGGCTGCAGCAGTTGCCTCCAAGCGCTTGGAGAGATAGCATCGAGCGAGAGCAGAGCGCGTGTTCAGTTACGTCGGAGTGAAAATGGAGCGTACGATCGAGCAACGTGTTAGCATCAAATTTTGTGTCAAACTCAAAAAAACGGAAGCGGAAACTCTTCAAATGATTCAAGAGGCTTACGGTGAGGATGCTCTGTCCAGAACTCAAGTGTTACAGTGGCACAGAAATTTCCGGGAGGGCCGCGATGATGTCCATGGCAAACAGCGCGTTGGTCCTCCATCAATGAGTCACACGGACACAAATGTGCAAAAAGTGCGTGATGTGTTGAACAGTGATCGTCGTTTGAGCATCCGGTGCTCCGTCGACTAACCGCCCGGGTTCACCGAGTCCATCCGGAGATTGCCGATTCGTGGATCCTCCATCACGACAATGCTCCGTCGCACACCTGCCTGCTTGTCACCGAGCAGTTGGCCAAACAGTCGAGGGCAGCGTTGCCATAGCCTCCTTACAGCCCGGATATGGCGCCAGCGGACTTCTTTCTGTTCCCCAAGATCAAGAGACACCTTAAGGGGACGCGGTTCGGGACTCTGGAAAACGTTCAATGTGCTACGACGAGGGCTCTAGACAGCGTCGTGGTTGCCGACTTTCAGGGAGTGTTCTGGGATTGGAAAATCCGGTATCAGCATGTTATCGACTCCAATGGGGACTACTTTGAAGATTTCTAAAGAAAAATTGTACATATTTTGCCAATGAAAAATTTCCTGAGGTCAGTCCGGTTACTTATTATCCAGACCCTGTATGTCTTCAATACCAATTTACTCCCAATAGCTTTAGATCCAGGTGGTAAATTAGTAATTTTCCAGGTGCCGAAATTCTTCAATGAATTAATTTCTGCGTCCATGGCTGCTCTTTATTCCACTGCTCTGGAACTGTTCAAAGCCTCATCGTAAATAAATGGATCAATAGTACTCACATTTTTGTTCGTGACCTTGTTTACGACCCTATCGCCATACCAATCTGAATTTACTACAAAATTAGGTCTCATTGAGCGTCTCGGGTGTTGATAATTTACCTGCTTATCGATCTTGTTCGGTTGGTCTTCGATATCTTCATCGCCGTAGTTATTTTCGTTGTCAATCGCCACTAACTCGTCCTCGTGCGGCTCATATATTTCTTCCTCCAGCTGATTCTTGGAATCTGGTAAAATTTCTGGAATTTCGCCAGCCTCATTCGGAAAAATATCGTCTCGACTGATCTTTATATTAGCCTGTATCCCTTCTTTCCGATTTCATAGCTGACAAGAATCAGCTTCTCCAATGTCTGATCCAGCTTCTTCCTTTGATCTTTCGGAATATGAGCATACACTTCAGCTCCAAATTGATGAAAATATCCCGAATCTGGTTCTCGTCCACGCCGCAGCTCATATGGAGTGGTCAATCTATTCGTAAAATATCTTTTTGTGGGATTATTTGGCTAAATTTTACAGACAGAGACCATTTTCTCAGGCGAAGAAAAATCTCTGTGTGCTGAGCTAACGAACAATTAGTGCAAATTAAAGTGTGAAAACCCCATCAAGAGTCAGTCATTATCAGGTGTCAAGTAAGAATACAGAAAATACTTTTGCTTGTTCATTTCCATAATTGTGTTGCCGTGTCTTTTCTCTCCTAAATTTCTGCTCAAAATCTTATGCTTAACCATGAGTGAAAAAATATTTACTATCATATTAGCTCTGTTCATCGACTTCAGTGTGGGCGCTCTAAAGCGTTGTTATGTGTGTGTTTGCAAATGTAAGGCAGCAAGGGCGGTCTCCTTGAGCAGAGCTTTTATTTCCTTTTTGTACATGTAAACATTTATAACTCTCATAAAATTTACCATCATGTGGTATATTTCTTATTTTAACCATATATTATTTTTAACAGGTGAGTAGCTGAAAAACGAGAACGCTGGATTGTAAATGAGGTGAAAAAATGAATACGCCTACAAAGCCTGTAAATGTGAAAAGAAAATTGTCTGGCCATCAGTATAGAAAGTTGAAAGCTAAGAAAGATCAGGAATCAGAAAAAAAGCAGAAAGTCGATGAACATCTTTGTTAAAAACTTTATTAAAAAACAAAATCCGCAACCAAAGACTGAAGTCGGAACAATCGAAACAGTTGACACAGCAAAGGACGATGTATCTGATAGTAATATCGATATAGGCAAAACGTCCGATACTGGCAATCAGATGGCTATCGAAACAGCCAGCTTAGGCGAAATAGCCAAGGTTTTTTTTTTGTGGTAGGGAGGTGAATGCCATTTATGCACAGAGTGTGGGACTCCTACACTCGAAAGAAGGCGACTGGACTATGTACTAAACACCTCCCCTGTCAACCTGAGAGCCTAGCCCGGAATCGTTTGACACATTACTTCGAGCCAGGTCTCATTTTGTTACGCCGTCAGGTGCCTTCAAGCTGGGAGATCCCTCTTCTAGCAGAAAGGGAGAGGGGAAGAGGAAGTGCAAGACAAGCGATCTCCCAGTTCCAACACCCTCGGCTGCTGTGAGTCCCTTTTATCTTTTAGGACTGCCCGAACATAATGTGCCACCTGGTTCCATTTGCCAATCGATTCGAGCATTACCACGACTATATAATCCGGGGTGAACTCTCCCATCTCCCTGTAGAGGTTACTTTGCAGCTTGACCCATTTTTTGCATGCAAAAAATGTGTGGCAGGCATTGTCCTCCTCTCCTGGGCAATACTGACAATCAGGGGACCATCACTTACCAATCTTGTCCAGATAAGACTGAAAACATCCATGCCCGCTCAAAAGCTGGGTCAGATAGATGTCAGTCTCACCATGCCTCCAATTTAGCTACGGTCTCAGATCCGAGATGATTCGCGCAGTCCACCTTCCCTTCGTGCAATTAGCCCAAGACTGCTGCCAATCGTTGAGCGTGCACTGTCTCCCCTCGCGGACAGCCGATTCTCTCGCATCCTCGTTTGGGCGCAGGTAAATAGCGCGGCGCTCTCTAGCAAGGAGGGCGACAGGTATCACGCATGCAATAACTTTCACCGCCGAATCAGAGACTGTCGGATACAATGATGCAATTCTCAGTGCCCTTCTTCTCTGTACCTGTGCCAAGCATTTTCGGTTTACCTCTTTGCTGAGAGCGTCTCCCCATACTTCTGCTCCGTACAGTAGCACTGACCCTACAGCACTCATCAAGAAGCGTGTTCTTGATGGGGTGGGTCCCCTTACGTTGGCCTTAAGTCGACCCACAGCTTATACTCCTGAAGCAGCCTTCTTAGTCGTTGCCCTGATTTGCTCAGAGTAACTCATCTTCGAGTCGATCAGTAGCCCCAGGTACTTCACCGATGGCTTCGATTCGATTTGTCGGTGAAGCACATGGGGCGAAAGTTGAGGTAAGTGTGACAGTTGAGCCAGATGGTATTGATGTTGACAACACAGACATCATCACCTTCTTTGCTATCCGTTGTTCGTTCATACGATTCATGTGTCCAGCCCATTGCAGCTTCCGTAGTCTTACAATCCTTGAGACCTCCGGTTCGTCAAAAATGTCAAACAGCTCATGGTTGTATCGAATTCGCCATTTGTCCCCGACTAGCTTCGCTCCAATTATTCGCCTCAGAACCCGCCGCTCAAAGGCATTCAATATACTTGCGGATGCTTGGGTTAGGTTCCATGTTTCACACCCATAGCACAACAAAGGTCTTATCACAGGATTGTTTACTTGGAGCTTTGTTTTCCTGTTTATGCAGCTGGTCTTCAAGATTGCCAATACTGAATAAAATATTTGATATGTGATTTGTATTTCGTCTCTTTCATTGCCCATTTTCTTTATTTTGGCGCCTAAATACTCAAATTCGCTAACATTTTTGATACTGTATTCGCCAAGTGTGATATTTCGTGCATTTGAGGTATTTTTCCTCGACTGCGTCATGAGCTTTGTTTTATTTTTGTTGATTTGTAGCCCTACTAGTTTTGCTTTGCTGTCGAGTTTCAGGAAGAGTTCTTTAGCAGATGTTAATGACCGTGAAAGAATGTTCATGTCGTCCGCATAGGCCACTACTTGGCTTGACTTGTATAATAACGTACCTCGCGTATCGACAGGTAGGTAGGTGTGACGTACTCCAGAGCCACATTGAATAGCGATGGGCCCGGCCCATCTCCCTGCTTTAGTCCGATATTTGTGTCAAAAGCATCGGTAAGTTGGTTATTGATGCGGACTTGGGAGGTTGTCGACGTCATTGTCATTTTGGTAACACAGATTAATTTGGCTGGAATGCCAAAACCAAGCATTATTTCGTACTGTACGTTACGATCAATACTGTCGTATGCTTGCTTGAAGTCAACGAAAATTCGGTGTATGTCTATGTTGAACTCCCAGCATTTTTCAAGTACCTGCTTGACAGTGAACAATTGGTCTGTTGTTGATCTACCTACCCTGAAACCAACTTGATACTCCCCAATATTACTGCTGGCGTATGATCCGATTATATTTTCTAAGATTTTAGAAAATATTTTGTACGCCGTACAAAGTAGTGATATACCTCTATAATTTTCGCACTGTAGCTTGCCACCTTTTTTGTGAATAGGGAATATAATTGATTGGCTCCACTCTTTCGGCATATGTTCTTGTTGCCAAATGTACTGGATGACTTTGCGAATAGCTTGATGAACACTACTGCCACCATATTTGATAAGCTCCACTGGAATCTCATCAATGCCCGGCGCTTTATTATTCTTATGGGCTTTGATGATGGAACAAATTTCATGCAGAGTTGGTGAAGCCAATGGAAGTTCTCCGCAGACATCTATAGGCTCCGATATTCTGGAGCTGTGCGGAGGATTAAGGAGGTTCTTGAAATATGATGGCCATCTTTCCTTAATCTTGATTTCATCAGCGATTATATTGCCGCTGTCATCACGACAGAGCGTGGTTTTGGGCTGATAACCACGTTTCAGGCTTTTCACTGCTTTGGATGCTTATTTTGTGTTATCGCTCGCTAAACTTACATCTATACTTCTCAGCTCGTCGTCATAGTAGTTTCTTTTCTTAATCGTAATTATCTTATTCGCTGCTCTTCTGAGATTTTCATAGTGTTCTCTCTTCTTCCTGGTTTTCCTACTTTCGTATTCTTTGTACACCTGATTCTTTTTATCCAACGCATTCTAGCACTCATCATTGAACCAATCATTCCTCTTGTACTTATTGGATAGTAATATGGCTTTTAGAGGAAGTTCTGATGAAGTTCATACTCCTGATAATGGAAAGTTCTTTGGACTTGTTCTACTACTAGCCCAATTTGGTTTTGTTATGAAAAACCCAGTGACACTCGCGACCAATGGGAATGAGATCATTATTGTGGAAAAGCCATTCAGAATGAACTGATCAATCTACTTGCTGAGAAAATTAATTCAACAGTCACATCTAAAGCTAAAAAAGCTAAATATTTTTCTATAATTACCGGTTGTACACCAGATATTTCCAAGAAAGAACAACTTTCTCTGTCCCTAAGATTTGTTGATATGTGAAGCGAAACGGCAGAAATAACGGAACATGTTGTAAAATTCATTTGTTGGCGCATGGGCACAGGTCTAACCGAAACTATACCCAAAGCTCTTAGTGAATTTGGACTTGATATTCACAACTGCAGAGGCCAAGGATATGGCAATGGGGCAAAAAAATGGCGTTCAAAAAATAATTTTGGATATCAACCCCCTTGCTACATATGTGCCTTGTGGTTGTCATAGTCTCAATCTGGTACTTTCTGATGCAGCAAAATCTTTCGTTACATTCATTAGTTTGTCTGATATATTACAAAGATTGTCCAGGCTTTTTTCAAGTTCTACTAATCGCTGGGAAATATTGCAAAATCACGTTAAAAAGTTACATTTAAAAAAAATTATGCGATACGCACTGGGAGCACCAATAAAAAGTTTAAAGCCAGTTCGCTTTCAAATAGCTGATGTTCAAGGTGCACTGATTGATTTACCAAAGATGCAGAACAGCGATCCAGACATAAAACACAATCAGAAAATTTTGAATTCTTAGTTTCCTTGGTTGTATGGGACGATATTTTATTTAAAATTCATTTAGTATAACTCAATTACTACAAGCCAAAGAAATTGACACCGCTGAATGCTCAGATATGCTACGTAACTGTTGCTTGTTCCTAAAAAATTATAGGAGAACGGTTTTCTACTTTCTTCTTTGTAGCACTACAGCCCCTCTCGGGCCTTCGCTTTGAGATAGTTGGAGTATCTCATTTTCATGACCGTATTGATTTTTTCAGAAGTTGGTTTGGTCAGAACAATGCTCCCATGTGCTTCCTCAGCAATGATATGATCTGATTAAATCAGTACATATCACCACTAAGTGAACACTCGTAGTCTCTCCGAAAAATCCTCTGAACTAAATCACGTTGCTCCCAACGAGATTTGAGCCTGGGACCTCCGGCTTATGCGTTCATGCTCTAACCACTAGGCCACATAGACTATCGGTGTTATTGAAGCTAAAAATAAAGCTAAAGAATTCGCAAACGAGTTACGGATTGATCCGATTTTTAAACTCGCAAAAGGATACGACATTAAAACGTCAATTTGATGAACAAGCCTTTTATGGGCCTATTATTTGTGCAGAAAAAAAATTTGAAATAGAACTTGTCAATCGTCTATTAAATGTTATTTTAACCTCGTTCAATGAGAGTTTCATTCAGTTAAATTTTATTCAGAACCGTGGGCTTTCGTGTAAAACGTTAATACCTTACATAAAAGAGAAAAGCTTATTGATCAATGTATGAATCTAAAAAAAATCTAACTGCGAATTCTACGTCTGATATAAATGGATTAATGCTACGCGAAGAGTTAATAAATATTATTTTTTTTTTGTTAAAGCCTAATTGCTGTAATTAGTTGATTAGTAAGTTGCTGTAAATACTTATTTTTGAAAATAATAAAATAAATATTTGATGAAAAGAATTGTATTACATATATTGTTATTTCTGTGCTTTTTTTACTCAATCACACAAATGAAATAAAACAAACTACAATATAATATTTTTAACGTAAATAAAAATATGAAACTTTGTTTTGTAAGCTTTTCTGATATCAACACATTATCATTTTTGAACAGTATTTTATACAGAAATTATTGCACAATGCCTAAATAAAACAATTATATTTATGGTAAAACACAATTGAATCATTTCAATCAACATTATATTTTAAAACCTTAAAATACGTTGACTAAGACCATTTAAAACAACCTGGGAAAATATGAACATTGTCAACTTTCGTAAGTGGCGTCATTGTTGGGGTGCCACTTAAAATTTGATGAAGGGTGATAAGACCAGCACTGCCCACAGTCGATACCCAAAGCCAATATTCACCACAAGAAGATTTTGCTTTCTGTGTGATGGAATTACAAGGGTATAGTTTACTTCGAGCAGAAACCAAACTTTGAGCTGAAATCAAACTATTGATTCGAGTGTCTACTGTCGTCAATTATCGAAATTGAATAAAGAAATCGAGAAAAAACGCTGTGATGTTCCATCATGATAACGCTTGAACCCGCAACTCTTTGATAACCTGTCAAAAATTAATGGAGCTCAATAGGGAGCCGATGCCACATCCACCGTATAGTCCTGACTTAGCACCATGGTATAAAGAATAACAAGGTATGCTCGCTCATGACAGCTCGATCTCCATTTAAAATATTGCCGCGCGTTTTTGGTTCGCGGCCAATAATTTTAATGTTCCGCGAAAGTGAAAACGCAATGTCTTTTAATTTAAGTTAAAAGAGTTTATTTAATTACAAAAATGCACAATGATCAATTTAACACTTTCACTAATTTTAATTTTCACTATTAAAAATCTAACACTTGTCCATAAATTTCTTATCGCAATTGTCTTCTAAATCACTTCACTATTACGAAAATCACTTTTCTATTACTCGAACAATATCACTTCCCACACACTATCGCAGTTCTTATCGCGGTCAAATGGATGATTCCCCCATTCATTTAGCTCGCCGTTATATAGGGTCTCTAATCATTCAACCCAGTTCTCGTACATTGGCGAATTAGCGGGAACATTCCAGCAGCGTAATGAATCGAGCAGTGACTCACCTTCAGATGTTGACCATGCTTGTTGGGTTCTCGTGGTTTCGAGTAAATTCGTTTTGTTGATGTTCTTAATTGTTGTAAAAACAATTGCGACAGTAGTATTTGTACATGTAACATTGCCCCCACCTCAGTTCTTTTCGCCCCGAAAAGATATGTCGCCAGTGGTAGTCAATTCTCCCTGGGTGTAATATGGGGCAAGACGGTCCAAATGCACAGTTTTTATTTTGGCTCCCGGCTTACGGTGTTCCTGTATGCGATATACGACGTCGCTGATTCGCTTTGTGACCCAGTATGGTCCCTCCCAATTATGCTGCAACTTTTGAGACCTACCCTTTCGCCGTTGTGGGTTATATAGCCGGACCAAGTCATCTTACTGGAAGCCAGTAGAATTTGCCTTGAGATCATACCTGGTCTTCATGCGAGCAGGGTTTCTCAGGGGGTGTCCCGAACTTTATATCAGCTGGCAGACGAATAGTCTTTCTAAAAATGACTTTGGCTTGGGCTTGGCCCGTCGATCCATGTTCGGCAGCTCTGTACGCCATCAAAAATAGTGGGATAAGTCGGTTCCAGTCCCTTTGGTTCTCGTCAACCATTTTGGCCAGGTGTTTATTGAGCGTGCCGTTGAAACATTCGACCATTCCATCGGATTGGGGATGCAGCGGTGTTGTCCTCGTTTTCCGTACTCCCAGCAGCTCGCACATTTCGCTAAAAACTAGTGACTCAAAGTTTCGGCCTTGATCTGAATTTAGTTCGCAAGGTACGCCGTACCTACTGACCCAATTTAACACTAGCTGTTCGGCTACAGTAGTTGCTTCTTGGTTGGGAATGGGGTAGACCTCGGGCCACTTTCTGAAATAATTGGCTACAACAAGCGTGTATCGATTTCCCCATTCAGATTCAGGAAAGGGTCCTTCGATGTCAACAGCAATCCTTTCAAACGGTACCCCCACGTTATAGGTTTGCATTTGTCCTCTCAGTTGTCGCTTTGGGCCTTTGACGGAAGCGCAAATGGTGGATCTGCGACACCAGCCCTCTACGTCTTCTCGAGCGTGGAGCCAGTAGAACCTTTCCCGCAATTTCGCTAAGGTCTTGTTAACACCAAGGTGGCCTCCCGAGGATCCTTTATGCATTTCCTTAACCACATCGTGGATTCGGCTAGTTGCTAGTTTGCATCCTATAGGAGCTGCCATCCGCCGTTTCCCATTTCCGCTTGAGTACGCCACCCTCCACCTGAAGGGAGTTCTATTGTACGCAATAGCTTTTCAGAGTTGCGCCATGCGTTGAAACGTCCTTCCACTCAGGTTGCCCAGTCGTCTCCTACCATACGAGCAATGGTCCGATACCTTCATCGGCTAACTGGGCTTTTTGAATCTCCTCCGCTGACCAACCTTCATCGAATTCGGCCGTTATCACTCGCAGATCAACGAGGGGCTCCTTTTCCTCAATCCATCGGCAATGCTTACAGTTAGCTGGACATGGATGACGAGATACGGCGTCAGCATTTCCATGAACTCTACTCTTGTGAAGTAGTTGGGGCCTCACTAGGTCTGGTCGGATCGTCGATCGAGTTGCGCTAGTGTCGTTTGTTATGGTGCAATGTTCTTCATCAACTTGACTACGAAGGCATCCGTCTGCTTCTCCACGATGTTGCCTTGGCACGGTGATGGGGGTGCTGGGGATGTCGATCCTCCTAGCCAACGTTCGCCCCACGAAGTTGGCCCTTGCAGTTTGATGGGCTTCCATTCTAGGCTCCTGACACGGTCTTGATCTCCATCATTCTGGACAATTTCCGTTTTCTTCGCTTCTTGCAGTCTCTTTGCAGGTGCCCCTTCTCTCCACAATCCCAGCATCTAGGCGCACCATTCACCTGCGGCTCTCACTCATTTTCCACGCGCTTACACCTGCACTCATCTGCCACTACTTCACGGACCTGGGCAGTGGTACGAGTCGCATTTTTCGCTGCCTCAAAGTTCAGACTATAAACCAATGCGTCCTTAACTGTTTGCTTTTGGGCTAAACGCAAGGCTTGTTGCAATTCCTGGTCCTTTAACGCACTGATGAATGCTTCTGTTGCTGCGTCATCTCGATATTCTGGGTCGTAATCTGGATAAGCCAAAAGTGCCAGGCGCTCAATGTCTTGGGCTAGCTGCTGTAAGGTTTCGCCAGACTTTTGCATCCGATGCTGTAGCTGTGCCCGATAAATCTGCTTCAGATGATCGTCTCCATAACGCATGTCCCGCGCATTCATTATGGCAGCTGGGTTTGAATGCAACTCAACGGGGATAGTCTGCAAAAGCTCAGCAGCTGGGCCCCTTAGAGCAAGAATTAATGCAGTTGCTTGTTCCTGCTCATTCCAGTGATTTATCCGAGTGGCGACCTCAAACTGGATTTTGTAAATACTCCGGACCATTTGCCCATCGAATATTGGTGCTTGCACATTTCTGAATGTGCTTTGCGCTGCGGTAATAAGCGGGCTGGTAAGGTGGTTGCTACTGCCTTCGCTGCTTTCAATTGTTTTTTCACTTTTTCCATCTCATGGTTCATTCTCTCCTCGACCTGGCTGACCTTTTCCTTGACCTGGTAAACCTTTTCCTCGACCTGATCAACCTTTTCCTCGACGCCTTTAATTTGTTTGTTCAGATGACCGAGCTCCGCTTTTATTTCGGTTGACTGATTCTCCAGCTTCTGTGTGATGTCTACCTTGATTTCGATCGCTTGTTGGTCCAGCTTCGCCGATTGTTCATTTAACTTCGCTGATTGTTCATCTAGCTTCGTAGTTAAATTGGATGACTGTTGTCGCTGCTCTTGCTGCATCAGCATTAACATTTGCATCAGCGCATTTTCTGGTTCCTTTGGTTTTGGTGTTTCTGCTTCACCACCTTTTTCTGCATCTTAGGGCTCGCCCGAATCCAGATACGCGCCTTCCGATTCAATTGCGTCACGCAAGCGTGCAATCAGTGTGGCCTTTGTACCTTGCGTCGCCAGGTTTCGCTGTTCCAACTCTTCCTTACGCTCCGACATGGTCAGTTCATTAATTTTTAAGTTTAAGCTTCGTGGCATTTCTAAAGTTTCTTTAAATTTTACTATTGTGCACTATAAAAATGTTCAAATTTTCACTTTCAAAATTTTAATCTCACTTCTCGACACCATTGTCGCGTGTTTTTGGTTCGCGGCCAATAATTTAAATATTCCGGGAAAGTGAAAACGCAATGTCTTTTAATTTAAGTTAAAAGAGTTTATTTAATTACAAAAATGCACAATGATCAATTTAACACTTTCACTAATTTTAATTTTCACTATTAAAAATCTAACACTTGTCCATAAATTTCTTATCGCAATTGTCTTCTAAATCACTTCACTATTACGAAAATCACTTTTATGTTACTCGAACAATATCGCTTCCCACACACTATCGCAGTTCTTATCGCGGTCGAATGAATGATTCCCCCACTCATTCAGCTCGCTTTAATATAGGGTCTCTAATCATTCAACTCAGTTCTCGTACATTGATGAATTAGCGGGAACATTCCAGCAGCGTAATGAATGGAGCTTTCAGATGTTGATCATGCTTGTTGGGTTCTCGTGGTTTTGAGTAAATTATTTGTACATGTAACAATATCATATGCGACCCGGATATTTTGATGTTAAAAGAAAAATGCCTTTTTTTAATATAAATGATCAGATGTTTATTACACTATAAAGAAAAAGGTACGCCGTTAATAGTCAAAAATAACATCAAGCAAATGACTACCACGACCATGCTTACCGGTCCATATACTTTTCATGAAATTTTCCATAACCAAATCCAATAAGACGTGTTATTTTAATATTTAAAAAAAAATGCCAGTTTTCAGTATGAGTAATCGAATGTTTATTCCATTGTAAAGAAAACGGTATGCCGTTAATAGTAAAAAATAACATCAAGCAAATGACGACCACGCTTACATGACCATATCCTTTTCATAAAACATTCCATAGCCAAATCGCAAAGTGGCTGCCCTATGTCCTCGATAGCCTCACGAATTCCATCTTTGAGGTCTTGAGTCGACGCTGGGCTGTTGGCGTAGACCTTCTGTTACATGTGGCCCCAAAGGAAGAAGTCGGAAGTCGTAATCGTAATCACATGATCTATTCAAAATAACACCTCATATTGGAGAACCCTATATATTGAGAATTTAATAACTTTATCCACCGATATTGATCTTAAGAGTAGAACCAAAGAAGTGTTTCATAGATGCAAAACATATTTTCGACTCAAACTGAATTTAGGCATGCGCAAGATTAAATATAAAACCGAATTACCTGCATAAAAGAAATTGCCTACAACTTTTTCTTGCAATATTTGAATTCATAAAACTTCATAGGATTTGTCAATGAGAACGTTACGTGTCTCGTTGATTGTCCTTGAATTTGAATTGAATAAAATTTTAAAATTAACGAACTCCCGAAAATCGTTTATGCTTGCTGAAAAACGTCACATTAAATGAAACGTTTGTTTCACAATTCAAGAATTGAAAAAAATTCATTATATGTATATATATATATATATATATATATATATATATATATATATATATATATATATATATATATATATATATATATATAATTTAAAGATAATTTCAACTGTTTAATTTTTCGACTATTTTGCAAGGGTGACACCAGGATGGACACATTAGTTTGTTTTTAACTTCAACCTACCGAAAGTGGCAAAAGGTTAACAAAATGGTCAATATATCATTGATTAATGTTTGTTGCTAATATAAACAAAATTATTTTGAAAAAAAAAACATGAAAAAAACGACATTAATTATCGAACAACCCAACACAATCAAATCCAGAATTTGCCTTGTGCTCCGATTCATTTATTAAATCTTTCCGATACAAAAGCGTCCAATATCATGCAATCATCCTAAGTACTATTAATATTTATGAAAAGTTTTGAATTTTCATAGCATACTGATTTTTGGATGTTGCATTTTTAATTTACAAGATAGGTACTATCTTCTTAATGCAATCTTTATTGTGACCACATGACAATGGTAAGATGTCGTTCTTTGTTCTCCTCACAAGAAAGTATAAAAGTTAAGAATTATTTCCAAGATATCCTTGTACTTTGATGCTCATCGATATCAGCAGTTCCTTTCAGGCAATATGCTCAAAATGTTCCTGAAAATATTCGATTACACTTTGAGCAAAAGTTTCCTACAAAATTGTGATAATGATATTCATTTTCAATCAAAATTGTTATGTTTAATGACACTTCACTGAAGTATTTTCTGGGAATGAACATAAGTAACAGATCATTAGTTCCTATTCAATATGGTGTTTGTCCTAACGGAAAAGGGGAGCCACATCAGTATCTACTGTGTATGCTCCGGAATTCAATATAGAATTCTGCCCAACAATTATTTACTATGAAATCAGTGACGTTTCACTGAATCAAGCACTGTAATCTTTAATAATGTAATTCAATTTCACAAGAAATGACACGACGATAATTTCGTTTCAAATCGATATCCTTCGCATAAGAAATCTGTGTAAGTTCCACAAGCGTATGGTAAACTTGTTTAAATCTTTCTTGGGAATCTTCGGAATTCCTTTCTGAAAGTAGACTTCATACTGAATTTCATGGTGAATGATTATCTGTTGTGTTCACTTTGGGGTTTTCCTCTTTCTGGTATAGCACAAGGATGCTTCCTTTTGTCATTATATTGTGCTTCTCCTGCCTGAGTATATTCTACATATGTTAATGTATTGATATTCACCTGAGGCAAAATGAAAATTTTGTTTGCCTTTTTTGAGAAAGATACGATTATTGTGAGTATACTTTTGCTCAGGAATTCATGTTCAACATGTTGCTTTGTTGGATAATCATCAAGGGAAAACCACGCTTTAAGGGTTTTATCGGCCTTATAAAAAGTTTTATTGCTTAAAATTGTCTCTAAAATAAAAAAGCCTTTTGAAATAAGATGAGTTTTTTACGAGTTTTCTGATTCAAAAATTTTCTTTTGCAATGAATACAAAGAGCAACAAGTTGGGTAGGCGGAATTATGCTGCTACCGGAGGGATTTTGTGGGTTGTTATTAAAATCATCCTAACCATTCATAAGAAAACTTTACAAACAATTCGCAATAATATCGTGTTGATTATAAGGCCTAGGTTGACAAAAAGTAACATATTTACTTGTATTCCTATCTAAAGGTACACCAATTTTATTATATATACATATATATATATATATATATATATATATATATATATATATATATATATATATATATATATATATATATATATATATATATATATATATATATATATATATATATATATATATATATATATATATATATATATATATATTTTAGACACTTAGTCAAAGTCTTCATAAACCCCAAACTAATCAATTTATAGTCAATTCAAAGACTAACGATATTTAAAAAACCTTTAAAACAATCAGAGAACAATAAAATCAAATCAAAATAAGTATAAGTAATTATTTCTAGCAATTTAAATCTTAGTTTTTACCAACCAAATACATAAAACTATCTCTAATGAAATTTTTTGTCATTCTTAGTTCTAATGTAATTCCTAGATAATGGATTCATCTTACCTTGAGTTAATATTGACTGAACTTAATTTTTGGACTCAATATAGAGTTTTCCATTAGGGACATAACAACATTGTATCTCATAAACTTTGTTAATAAACTGTCAATGTCAAAAACTCATGGTATAGTTTACGAACCAGTAACGTTTGCAAATTATTACAAGTTACTATCGAAATTCTGAGTCAGTGGTCGCAACTTTAAGAGCGCTTACTCCAATTTTCGGCCGTAAGAATCGTCCAACCCGACAGGCTGTACGTGCTATGGTGGATAAGATCGAGTCCGAATTTTCTCTATTGAACGTTCTGGTGCCAAAAAGACGTCGTACACCTCGAAGTGAAGGAAATATCGTAGCTGATCCAAAATGTCATTCTCTAGAATTGGGCATCGCTCAAACGACAATGTGGCGTATTTTCAGAAAATCTCTTGTCCTACTTGGTTACAAGATCAATTAAACTCAACAACTAATGCCACTTGATCATTCGAAATGCCAAAACTTCTCCAATTGGGCTCTGGCAAAGCTTGAAGAAAATGAAGAATTTCATCGAAAAATCATCTTCAGCGATGAAGCCCATTCTGGCCCAATGGCTTTGTTAATAAGCTAAATATGCATTATTGGTCAGCAATAAACCCACATATGCTTCTTAAGACACTGTTGCATCTGCAAAAAGTTACTGTTTGGTGCGGTTTTCATGCCGGTAGTCTTACTGGACCGTATTTTCTCGTGGATAAAAACGACCGTCATGTTACCGTCAATGAAAAGCATCATCATGCCATTTTGGAAGATTATTTGTGTCCAGAATATTGGCAAAATTGAGGTTTCAACAAGACGGTGCAACTAGCCACACAGCATGCCTCACAATCGATTTATTGAAAGGAAAATTTGGTGAACGTGTTATCTCGAGAAATTGTTCAGTCGAATGACCGCCTCGTTCATGCGATCTAGCGCCATTGGATTTCTTTTTAGGCGACGAGTTCAAACTTTAGACGAGCTCAAAGATTACATCCAATGCAAAACGCAAAACGTGTGCCAGATTGGTGGAACATTGGGTGCAAAGAATCAACCGCTGTCGCTCGTGGTGGCTATAGGACCGAATTCAAATTTCATACATAAAATGTAATGCTTTCACTACACCCACAATGAATTTGAAATCAATATCTCAAATATTTCTGTGCCTTACTTATAGATATAACTGTTATGCCCTTAATGGAAAAGTCGGTATAGGAAACTAATTTAAATGTCAACTTACACATTTTACTAAGAATAATTTTTTTGTCACTTTGACTATATACTAAATTGATATATTAAGAGAAATAAAGGGAATTCAAAAACAATATTGCAACTCTTACCCTTCGGGTTATTTAGAGTGAATCTTTGATCGAATACATGAAGGTCTCGTAAGCTGAAAAGGACTCCAATCCATTCTAGGCTAAGTTAATATAAACTATTGTAACCTGGATCAAATGAAACATAATCAAGATTGTATATATGCAATGATTTAGTTTAAATTGCAGGGTCAGTTTAACCAAGCTCCTGCACCCACCTAAGCACCATGCACACACAATGTCGCAACGACGAATGTTATCATGGGAGTTGCAATTTGACAAAACCGGAAGAAAACAGGAGTTTTGTCTATGGCCAAGCTCGATAATGGAAGTGAAATAATCAAATACCGTCGTTGAATCCTGGGCTGATCCTTATTTATCATTAAACCGCTGAATGAGGGTTTCCCGCAATTTATTCGCTGTGTTTTGATTTCTGGAGCTCCTTGGCACTCTAATTGCTTTCAACTTTTCATACAATAATGACAGTACAGGCTAACAACCATTTACTAATTGGAAGTTGGCTCTTCTTATTGGCACGCCCGTAGCAATTGGAATAGGCTATTACATCTACAGAAAACAATCAAAAACATTATCAATCTCAATCGGAGGGGACTCAACACCATCAGCTAGCGAGAAGGATCCATCACGTAAGAAGAAAAATGAAATAGAAAAGAAAGAGAGATTCACGCGTCTAGCTCAACAATACAAATATGAAGGCAATATGATGAAGCCATTGTCACTAGGGTTAAGCAATCAAAACATCTCCGTCCACAAAGAACAATGATTTGGAAATATTCCATCACAATCGTGCACCCACTTATGAAATGCTAAAGAAAGGAAATCATTCAAAAAGCACAAAGTCTTTGGGATATAATCCCTGCTACACAAAAGCATATATTAGACTAGCAAAACACAAACAGGAACAAAAACATACAGAAAAGGTGAATCCCGCGCTAACCTAAAATCGATGTAAAATTCATACAAATGACGTCACAATCACGACAAGCGGAAAAGGAAGTACAAGTACTTGACCATCTTTGAGTGATTTGCGGTAGTTGTTACTTACCGTACTGCACTGCCTGACAGTCAACAGTTCGTCCCGAGGTACTCCTTAAGAAATGTGAGCACACCCACGCAAAAGCCATTTTGGCTTGCTAATAATAAAGTCCCACCTTCACACTCGTGCGACGGTCCATCAAAATAATAGCACTGCTGACAGCTCAGACCAGTTCAATTCGAACCAGTTTACGATCAATGCTGCGAGCAACTTTGTTGCTAAACATGAGGCAATCCATTGTTGCTGATCGACTTTTAACAAATCAGGTGGAGTGTAATTCAGGGAAATATTAAAAGAGAAGGAACGTTCGTGGACGATGGAAAAATCAGGTGTCGGTGAACGATCATATACCCTCAGACAGGGTGGAGTGCATAAAACTTTGAGGAAGGTATGCCCGTGTGCTATTATTTGTGCAATAGTGATCCTGGTTGGTGATAGCTCCAGTATGAACGGAAAATGTTTTTTGCGGGAGGAGGGAGAAATTGATAGTTTCATTTCCGAATCGTTTTTATCGTTGGAGATTGCTAGTAGCTGGCATTCTGAGTCGGGATTTGGTTTAGAGAAAACCTTTTGTTGGAGGCATCAGCAAGGAGCTCTCAACAATTCTTTTTTAAATTGCGCATTTTTCTCTAGCTGTTCTAGGCTTTCTTCGTTACACTACAACCCCTCTCAGGCTTTCACTTACTGCAAATAGCTCCTCCAAATACGTCAGTTCAATGAGCACGTCCTCCAATTTTGAAATCCGGGCAGCGATGAACTTTCTTCGTCGACTGAGTCAGACCAGCATTTCCTTGGTTCCCCGACTGGCCTCCGGCCTTCAGTTTAACAACGAATATTTTTTTGGGTATTGTTGTTCATCAATATGATTTATGTGGCCAGCTTATTGCAATTTCTGCAGTTTTACAATCATTGAGACCTCCAGCTCGTTATAAATTTCCTACAGCTCATGGTTGTATCAAATTTACCTTTGGTCTCAGTCTAGCTTCGCTCCGATGATCTCTGGATCCGTCATTCATAGGTGCTCAATATACTTGCGCATGCTTGGGTTAGGGTCCATGTTTCACACTTCCAGCATGATATAGATCTGAGCACAGATTTTTATACTTGGAGCTTTGTTTTTCTGTGTATGTAGCTGGTCTTCAAGATCATCGAAATTGAATAAAATTTTTTATTTGTGAGCTGTATTATGAAGCGTATTTCGTCCCTTTCATTACCGGTTCTCATTATGATATTTTGGGTATTTGTGGTGTCTTTCCTCGACAGTATCATGAACTTTGTATTATTCTCATTGATTTGTAGCCCTACTAGTTTTGCTTCGCTTTCGGGTTTCAGGAAGGGTTTTTTGGCGATTGTTAATGACCGTGATAAAATGTTGATGCCATTCGCATGGGCTACTACTTGGCTCAACTTGTATAGTAATTTAACCTCGCGTATCGACCGGTAGCTTCCTTATGACGTACTCTAGAGCTTAATTGAATAGCAATGGTGCCAGCCCATCTCTCTGCTTTAGCCCGGCATTTGCGTCAAAGGCATCGGTGAGTTCTTTATTGATGCAGACCTGAGAGGACGTCGCCTTCATAGTCATTTTTGTAAGATGGACTAATTTGGTGGGGATACCAAACTAAAGCATTATTTACTACAGTACGTTACGATCAATACTATCGCATGCTTGCTTAAACGTCAACGAAGGTTTGGTGTACGTCTATGTTGAACGTCTAGCATTTTTTAAGTTCTGCTCCAATTATTCAAAAGATGCAGAATTCCTTTCATAAGCACATTGTAGCCGCCATTTTGATAGAGCTTAAATAATTTTTTTCAATGCTCAGCTGATTGAATATTTTAAATTTTCATGAAAATTGGACGAAAATAAAAATGCCTCGGTTAATTTGAAATAAAAGGTTTTCTGATAAGAGGTGTTGATTTGAATAGCCCGCTATTTCATTTTTTGCCATTTGACAAGTAACTACGCCATTAATAAAAATGGAACAATGCACGCTTCAACAACGCATTGAAATTATTAAAATTCACTATAAAAATGGTGAAAATTTGGCAGAAATGGTTCGGAAAACTCAAACATTTTTGGGTCGTCGTGAAGCACCTTGTCGGACCGCCATACAGAAATTGGTGGAAAATTTCGAGCTGTTGGGACAACTTAGTGATGTGAAGAATAAAACCCGCGCACGTCCCTCACAGCCGAGAATATTGCTGCTGTAGCCGAAGTTCTTGAAGAAACCCCAGGTTTGTCCATTCCCCGTCGTTCTTTGGAATTAGGCATTCCACGAACGTCATTACACCGTATTTTGCATAAAGATTTTGGTCTTAAGGCTTATAAAGTTCAGTTGATACAAGAATTCAAGCCGGTCAATCATCATCAACGTCGTGTCCTTGCTGATTGGGTCCTTGAAATACATGAAAATGATCGGGAATTCCATCGAAAAATTATCTTGAGTGATGAGGCCCATTTCCACCTCGGTTGCTTCGTCAACAAGCAAAATTGTCGCATCTGGGGCTCAGAAGACCCAATAGTTATTGTTGAAAACCCTCTCTATCCTCAAGGTGTGACTGTTTGATGCGGTTTATGGTCCGGCGGAGTCTTTGGACCTTACTTTTTCGAAAATGAGGCTGGAGCAACAGTTACGGTGAATGGATTGCGCTATCGAGAGATGATTAATGATTTTTTAATGGCCGAAACTGGGTGGTATTGATCTGGACAATGCTTACTTTCAATAAGGCGGCGCAACGTGCCACACAAGCAACGAAACCATTGATCTGTTATGGGAAAAGTTTCCGGACCGTGTTATTTCTCGAAGAGGTGATCATAATTGGCCACGAAGATCTTGTGATTTAATACCTTGCGACTTCTTCCTTTGAAGCCACATGAAAGAGAAGGTCTACGCCAATAGCCCAGCCACGATTCAAGACCTCAAAGATGGAATTTGTGAGGCTAGTGAGGACATAGGGCAGCCACTTTGCGATTTGGTTATGGAAAATTCCATGAAAGAGATATGGTCCTGTTAGCGTGGTCGTGGTGGTTATTTGCCTGATGTTATTTTTCACCTTATTTCATACCTTCTTCTTTATTATGAAATAAACATACGATCATTTATATTAAACAAGTTGGTAAGACCGACCTTTGCTCATGTCAGAAGGGTTTTGTACTCTACTTACAAAATACAGTAACCAGTAACGAATAAAATCAAGAAACATGTCATGCTCGAGGATCATACTATTATTAGCAAAGTTGAAAGAATTTTGACTTCTGAGGTATTTGTTATAGTTATACCCATAAATATCTCCCTTGATAATTTTTTCAGATTTTTTAGATCACAGGTGTCCATTCACGAGGGAGGAAACACATTTTTCATGTATTTCCCTCCTGTGCCCCCACTGAAGCAAAAACTGTCAGTTTAAGAACTGTTTTGAAAAGCTCTCCTAGAGAACTTTCAGTTGATACTCATATCGGCTACCTTTCATGAAATTTTTTTTTCAGGGGCCACTCACTCCTCTGTACTGTAATCATCGACTCATGGTCTGTTTTTTCGAATCTAGAATGGTTACAAAGCCCTTTTGCTAGGAGCTCTCTCCTGCCTCTTCGACTTGTTTTAATTGTATGTACTCATCTCCATGATACCTATCATTCCAGAAATTTTCATGCAAATCCTAGTAAAGCTGTAGTGTCTAAGTCGGTAAAAAGCGCATATGGTTCCATAGCCATATGTTTCCATAGAAAAATAGCGCATATTGTTCTATAGTGAGACAAGAAAATCTTTATGAAACTTTCAGTCATCTTTTTACTAAATTTTATTGAATTTAAGGGTACCGTTTAGATTTTATTCAAGAAAACATAAAATCGATAAATCATACTATTACTAACAAAATTGAGTGAATTTCGACTTCTCATGTATTTGTTGTTGTTGTACTCATAAAGGCCTACATTCATGATTTTTTTCAGATTTTTCGGATGGAAGGTGTCCAATCGCGAGGGGGGGGGGGGTGTACGCGAAAAGCTCGTACATTTCCCCTTCCCCTGCCCCCTTCGGTACTCATAAGGCAATTTTAAGACATGTTTTGAAAAGATCTCATTGAGACCTTTCCAATGACACCCTACTCGACTACCAATGGTGAAAAATTTTTGTTGAGGGTCACCTCCCTATATGGGGAGACCCCCCTTAAGCCCTTTGAAGAATTTTTCCACCCTTGAACTTTCAAGAAGTCACTATTTCTGACCTTTTCACAAAGTTTCATGGCTGTAGCCTCTATAGTTTCGGAGAAAAAGTGCTGTGACATACAGACGGACGGACGGACGGACGGACGGACGGACAGACGGACACAGGTCGTGATTGCAATAGGGTTTTGTATTTTAGTACAAAACCCTAAAATACCAGTAAACAGATTCTGATAAGCAATTGGGACATCTCCTATGTCTAAATTGTTGGAGGTTGTCTTATCAGCACCATGTCAAACAATTGTATGATGTACAACAATTTTAGAATCATCAGACTATATCATCATTAAAAAGTATACAGAATAAACCGGAATCCTTTAGGCCAGATCTTAAGCCCCTTACATCCTGACAATTTACTATTAAGAGTGCTATTATTAATGTTTTCTGAAGAAACCGATGTTAAAGAGAGAGTTAGAGCTCAGTAGAAAATGAAAACTCTTTCTTTTTGAAAGTATAAATGATTTGACAAGTATGTCAAGTGGCCAACGATCAGGGTTCAAACTTTACACACAGTATGCCAAAACAATCGGTTTGAAGGAAGTTGCTACTCTGATAATCATGTTATCCCATGTCAGCTCTCAGAAACTAATTATTTTGACAGTTAAAATACGTCGCCTAAGATTTCTGCGGCAGAAAAGCTGTACGCAAGCCTTGAAGTAAAAAAGTACCGCCATAGAAATGACTGACGCCAAACCAAGCTGCGTTCAGTAAAATGGCATGATCATAAACTAGGACTACATAATTGGAAAGAGATAGTGAGATAATGTAAAAGAATAAGGACAATGGTCAATGAGATGGAGGACATTAATTTATATTATAAGTTGATAGTAGTTGATAGTAGTAGCACCTCCAACTGTCTCGGTCCATTGACCGCATCTTCCAATTCCAAAATCCGATTAGCGGTGAACTGTCTTCGTCGACCGAGTCAGACCAGCGCTTCCTCGGTTTCCCCACTTGGGTATCCGTTGTTCATCCATACGATTCATATGTCCAGCCCATTGCAGCTTCCGCAGTCTTACAATCCTTGAGACCTAGGGTTCGTCAAAAATTTCATACAGCTCATGGTTGTATCGAATTCGCCATTGGTCCCCGTCTAGCTTCGCTCCGATTATTCGCCTCAGGACCCGTCGCTCAAAGGCGTTCAATATACTTGCGGATGCTTGAGTTAGGGTCCATGTTTCACACCAATAGCATATTACAGGTATTATCACAGATTTGTATACTTGGCACTTTGGTCTTCAAGCTGGTCTTCAAGATCGTCAATACTGAATAAAATATTTTATTTGCGAGCTGTATTCTTCGGCGTATTTCGTCTCTTTCATGGCGCCTTTTCGTTATTTTGGCGCTTAAATACACAAATTTGCTAACACTGTCGATACTGTATTCGCCAAGTGTGATATTTTGTGTATTTGAGGTATTTTTCCTCGACTGCGTCATGAATTTTGTTTTATTTTCGCTGATTTGTAGCCCTACTAGTTTTGCTTCGCTATAGAGTTTCAGGAATGGTTCTTTGGCAGTTGCTAGTGACCGTGACAGAATGTTGATGTCGTCCGCATAGGCCACTACCTGGCTCGACTTGTATAGTAATGTATCTCGCGTATCGGCAGGTAGCTTCCTTACGACGTACTCCAGAGCCAAATTGAATAGCAATGGGGCTAGCCCATCTCCCTGCTTTAGTCCAATTTTTGTGTCAAAGGCATCGGTGAGTTGGTTATTGATGCGGACTTAGGAGATCGTCAACGTCATTGTCGTTTTGGTAAGACGAACTTATTTGGCTGTTATGCCAAAACCAAGCATTATTTGGTACAGTACGTTACGATCAATACTGTCGTATGCTTGCTTGAAGTCAACGAAAATTTGGTGTATGTCTATGTTGAACTCCCAGCATTTTTCAAGTACCTGCTTGACAGTGAACAATTGGTCTATTGTTGATCTACCTGCCCTGAAACCAACTTGATACTCCCCAATATTACTGTTGGCGTATGATCCGATTTTATTTTCTAAGATTTTAGAAAATATTTTATACGCCGTTAAAAGTAGTGGTAAGCCTCTATAATTTTTCAACTGTAGCTTATCACCTTTTTTGTGGATAGGGAATATAATTGATTGGCTCCACTCTTTCGGCATATGTTCTTGTTGCCAAATGTACTGGATGACTTTGTGAATAGCTTGATGAACACTTCTGCCACCATATTTGATGAGCTTCACTGGAATCTCATCAATGCCCGGCACTTTATTATTCTTTTGGGCGTTGATGATGGAACAAACTTCATCCATTCAATGGAAGCTCTCCGCAGACATCTATAGGCTCTGATGTTCGAGAGCTGTGTGGAAGATTAAGAAGGTTCTTGAAATATGATGCCCATCTTTCCTTAATCTTGATTTGATCAGCGATTATATTGACGCTGTCATCACGACAGAGCGTGGTTTTGGGCTGATAACCACGTTTCAGGCTTTTCACTACTTTGTATGCTTGTCTTGTGTTATTGCTTGCTAAAAATACATCCATACTTCTCAATTGGTCGTCATAGTATTTTCTTTTCTTAATCCTAATTATCTTATTCACTACTCTTCTGAGATTTGCATAGTGTTCTCTCTTCGTCCTGGTTTTCCTTCGCACGTATTCTTTGTACGCCTGATTCTTTTTATCCAACGCATTCTAGCACTCATCTTCGAACCAATCATCTCATTTGCGCCGGGCTTGATGTCCGATCGTCTGTTCTGCCACGGTCCTGATAGCCGCTTTCTCTTCCATCCACTGCTCATTGCTCGTCTTTAACGATGCGTCTGATAAGATGGGAGCCAGCTGGTTGTCAAGGGTCTCCGTGAAATTTTCGGCTTTTTATATTAAGGTATTAAAACTGCGAGCTTATAGTGGAACATATTTGGACCACATGAGGAGTTGAGCTCCGGTTTACCAACCGAAATTCAAGTCTTCTAGCAGATTTACGAAAAAGCTGCTTTAGGAATATACTTGAAGCTCTCTCTTGCTGTCCTTTTTAATACTTGAGAAAATATGATGCGATTCATGATTATATACTTAACTGTCAGGCTATTTTGCTGATCTTACGGCGAGTTGCTCCGAGAGAACGAACTCATAGAGCATTCGTACTATACAACGTGATCATATGCTACGTGCCAAGCTCATAACCGTTTCATGCTGCTTAGTTTATTACGACTTCTGGTTCCTAGATAATGAACACTGAGGGACGGTTGTCAGCATTTTGGCTCAACCCGTCTTTGGTCCATAAGTGATATTTATTTTCCACTTTCTCGCTAGTTTTTTTGTGAAAGTATCTCTCTATCCGCCACATAAGAGCGCATTTAATGGTCGGCTGGATACTGAAATTATCTTATCTAAGTTCAATTCTTGCTTTAGCACTGCAGCCCCTTTCGGGCTTTTGCTTAGAGATGGTTATAGTATCTCATTATCTTCATTTTCAATGCATCGGTGCTCGAGAAGATGATATGGTCAATGCTATTCTTTGGCCGTATGTTCGTTCACCCAGCTTTGAAACTTACTGACTGTAAACCAGTATGTTTCATAACTGAAAGGGTCACAGTCCATTCGAAGAATCGCTCGAAACAAATATAGTTGTCACTAACTGGATTCAAACTAGGCATAGTTTAACATATGAATGCAGTCATATGTTTACAATTACTTAATTCTGATTCTGATTCTAATTTAAACTAAACTACTTACTTGCCCAATAAATCTAAATGTCCTTCAATTAATATTTTTCGCTGTGCTTTTCTTAGGGTTTCCTCCACATTGAAGAAGAAAAAAAAACAAAATTATAAGGATGGAGTGGAAGGCAAATAGGGAATTTCAGAAAAGCCTGGTTAATATTTTCAGCTCAAAGTGTTTGTTTGTGCGTTGAAATATTCTCGTTAAAAAAATGTACATATATAATACTCACAGATGAAATCAAGGGGTGGATACAAAATGTATGCAAAGTTCAGTAACGCAATCAGTGTTGGATTGAGTGCTTTTAGTTTTTCCCATTCATATGTCTCTTTTTAGGGTTTTGTAAAATAATTTTACAAAACCCTTCTAAAATCGCGTCCTGTCTGTCCGTCTGTCCGTCTGTCTGTCTGTCCGTCCGTCCGTGTGTCACAGCAGTTTTTCTCGGAAACTACTTAAGCTAGTAGCATCAAATTTTGTATGTAGATGTAAAGTGGTGCTCTCTTCAAAGTTCAACTACAAAAAAATTTTATAAGGTATTTAAGGGGGTCTCCCCATATAGGGGAGTGACCCCACGAAAAAAAAATTTCATTGAAGGTAGCCGATATGGGTATCATATGAAAGGCCATGATGAGAACTTTTCAAAACAGGTCTTAGTTTGGCAAAGTTTGCTTCGAGGGGCGCACAGGGAGGGGAAATACACGGAAAATTTGTGTCCCCCCCCCCCCTCGCGATTGGACACCTGTGATCCCAAAAATCTGAAAAAAATCATGAGTGTAGGCCTTGATGAGTACAACAACAACAAATACGTGAGAAGTCGCAATTCACTCAACTTTGTTAGTAATAGTATGATTTATCGATTTTATGTTTTCTTGAATAAAATCTTAACGGTACCCTTAAATTCTATGAAATTCAGTCCACAGATGATTATTTATAAGATTAATTAACCCTGCAAGTTTCATATAGATTGAATCATATTTAGCGAAGTTATAGTGGTTTGAATTTTCCTGTATTACTATGGAACAATATGCCCTGCATGTACTCGTATTAGTATGGCAACATATGGCTATGGAACAACATGCGCTTTTTACCGACTCAGACACCACAGTTTTGCTAGGATTTGCATGAAAATTTCAGGAATGATAGGTATCATGAATACCTTCGAGAATCAGTTCAGCTAGTGGTATCAGTAATCGTAAAACAAAATAGTGGCTGTTTTAAATGCGAAGATTGAATAATTTTGAGTTATTTTTTCCCAACATCAACGTTTAAGGTGCATGCTTTGAACACTTGATTCAATTTAATGAATGACTGAAGATGAGTACCTACAATTAATACTCATAAGTGAAACAAGTCAAGGAGGCGGGAGGGAGCTTCTAGAAAAAGGGCTTTGTAACAACTCTAGGATTCGAAAAAATTGGCTATTAATCGATGATAACAGTACAGGAGAGTGGCCCCTTAAAAAAAATTCATCAAACGTAGCCGATATGAGTATGAAATGAAAGTTTTCATGGGAGCTTTTCAAAACAGTTCTTAAACTGTCAGTTTTTGCTTCAGTGGGGCACAGGGGGGAAATACATGAAAAATGTGTTTCCTCCCTCGCGAATGGACATCTGAAATAATTATCAAGGGAGATATTTATGAGTGTAACAATAACAAAAACCTCAGAAGTCTAAATTCGTTCAACTTTGTTAATAATAGTATGATCTTCGAATTTTATAGTTTCTCAAATAAAATCGTCATTGACATGCTTCTTGACTTTATTCAATCTGGTGACTGCATTTTGAAAATTGAATACAAAACCCTTCTGACATGAGCGTAGGTCTGTTTACCCAACTTGTTTCCTCTATGTCCGAATCATTCATTGATAAGAAAAAAGCTTTTTTTTTTTCATAATTTCAATGTAAAAAGAGCATAGAAAATTGTTAGAAAGTGTTTCAAATTGAGTTTGCATTGACATTTTGAGAGAGTAAGGGTGCGTGTTTGAAAAAATCGACGGATTTATATGGTTTCTAGGTCTTTGTAAAAATTTGTTTGCAAACCCCTACTAGTTTCGCGACCTGTCTGTCCGTGCGTCAATGCTAGTTTCCTCAGAAACTATAGAAGCTAGAATATTCAAACTTTGTGAAAAGGTCAGAAGTGATAGTCTCGCAAAACTTAAGGTCTTACCAAAACTTTAAAATATTTTTTAAGGGGGTCCCCCCCAATAACGAATTACCCCTTAACAAATTTTTTTTATCAAAGGTAGTCGAGTGGGGGTATCAAATGAAAGGTCTTGATTAGAACTCTTAGAATTTGAAATAAAAAAATCATTTTAGGAATGAGGCGGTCCAGGGGAAGGCAAAATGTACCAAAAATATTCGAGGGAGAAGATTGAAGAGTCAGTTACAATTTCAATCTGGATGTTTTATCTGGTGCCTAGAGTTTCTAACTAATTCAAAGATACGGGGTAGGCTGGCACCACTCGGCAACCTGTGAAATGCCCCAAAAGGCAACTGACGTTAATACTTCCCTGGAGCAACCAACTTAAACCTCAATAACTGCAAATTCTAGCAGCTATTGTTGGTATTGCCCTTTATTAGCACTGGAAAAAACCGATTTAGTCATTCCAACAAAGAAGAGAATCCGCAGAGCAAGAACGATCAGTATAAGAAAAGTACTGGTTGAGCCAAAAACATCCGTAAAGTAACTGGGGTTGCTGAACGACTCAAAGATGATATTCTCTGGGCAAATCAGGGAATCGACTGATAAAGTTGCTTCAGGCGTTTCGGCTCTGAGTCAACTTATGGCCAACGTAGGGGGAGTCTAACCATCGAAAATGTATATTTTTATAAGATCCGTAGAGTCGGTGCTACTGTACAGAGTAGAAATATGGGGTGACGCTCCTAGCAGGGAATTGTACCAAAAACGCTTAGCACAGGTACAAAGAAGAGGAGCCTAGATGATTGCAACTTCATATCCGACAGTGACTGATTTGGGGTGTTAATCATCGTATGCGTGGAAGTTGCCAGAAGGTGCCGTACTATCTACGTATATCGAAACAAAGATACGAGGGAGATTGCTGCCTGTGAGGAGAGACAACACCCACTCAATGATTGGGGGTCATTCCTGGGTACACCACATGAAGAGAAGATGGTCTGCGCACCTCATTCCTGATCTGAGACTGTAGCTAAATCGAACGCATCATACGAATGACTTCTACATAACCCAACTCATGATCGGACATGGATGTTTTTAGTTTTATTTATACAAGATTGTTAACTCACGGCTTTGCGCGCGAGAGGTAGGCGAGACCTGCTAGACATTTCTTGCATGAGAAGATGGGTAAGCTGTACCGGGACCTTTACAGGGAAACAGAAGAGCTCTCCTTGGATAGTCTAATCGAGCAGATGTTTAAATTGGTTGACAAATGGAACGATGTGCCAGATTATCCTCAGGGAACACTTGCAAATTAAAAATACTCACAGTAGCCAGAACTGTCGGGATTTGGGGCACCCTTTTGCTGGCAATCCCTCTTTCTTCCTACCTCCCACCAGAGAAAGTATACCTCAAGTTAAAGGCACCCAAAGGCGTAGCAAAACGAGGCTAAGCCCGAAGTAATGTGTCAATCGGTTTCAGGCTAGGTTCTCAGGCTGACTGGAGAGATGCTTAATGGGCAGTCCAAATTAGCAGTGGACAAGAGGAATGACAATAACACAAACTAGATCCTAATGTTCAATCTTACTTGTTGCTGTAATGATTTCCCGAAGGAAATCCAAATCAACCTCTCATCAGTTTTAGTCCACGGACTGTGCACAACAGGTCAACAAGTCTGGAAACACTAAGTCTACTCCGAGGTGGCTGCTGCCAGGCTAGCTAGTTCAGAGAGGAATTCCGGTCGCAGGCCTTCCGTAAGAAGTTTGAGTACAATTTATCCGCCACCGGTTCAAATTCCCGCATCAAAACAATTTCCATCAAAACAGTCCTACTTTAGTTTAACTAATTCATTTTCATTTCTTTTGGACCATACGCCCAGTCCAAAAAAGAGAAAACAGAAAGTGATAACACCAATCAAATTCACGTGTAATCGATTATTCACCGACGCGCTCCCAAAAACAAACTATTCGAATCCAAAACTGAACCAATCTACCCTAACTGAAAACGCGAAGCCAAGCTACGGCACCGCGTACCGAACCGATCAGTCGCGGATTATCAAAACTTTACCCCGTCGGCGGTATTCTCACCTTCGGTCTTCTTTTCCTCCTGAGAAGAACGACTTTCTACTGAAAAGGAATGATTTTGGTTGAACCAATAATTGATTTTTGTACATTAACTTTCATTCGAATGTTATTTTATCTTTTTTTGCTACAGATCAGACAAGCCATCTGAATACAAATATATATGTATTAATATAAAGTAATGCAAAGTATGGTATTATCACGAAGTAAACTAAATACTAATATTTCAAAACTTATAAAACTTGGTCATCATTCTCTCATTTTTAAGCACAGGCGCTTGGAAAGTCCTTTTTTATTTTTTGAAGCCTAAGAGCATTGTTTCCGAAAACATAATATTGTGTAGTAAAATTTCCGTACACAAAAGTGATGGCTGATTAAAATGGGTGATTCATTGTGAGGTTTGATTTGCTATAGGCAGGTCACGCGTGACTCCTGTCAAACTGTAATGTCATTTTTATTTAGTATAGTTCGACAAATCATCATGGTGTGTAGAGAAATGAATCGATATAAATATCCGTAAAGGACTGCAGCGATGGTATGCTGCCTCGGCGAGTGATGACGTTGGTGCTCGCCGAAATTGGCCTTATGTGAGGACGCATGAATGCGCTTGCAGGCTAGTATTGCGGTGTTGTGGGGCGGGTTCTTTTCCCCAGCACGAGGGCCCACTACAAAAAATTTCGCATTCGCGATCCAGGGGATAACACGACTCGGTCCGATGGTGTCGAGGCCGAGGTAGCCTACTGGAGGGATAGATTACCAAAGCAAAACGACTGATTGAGCTTGGCGAAAGCGAGCGAGATTTTGAGAGGATTACGTCTTTACCTGAGATATTTATGGCCCCAAATCAAGAATGGGGCATCTAGGTGGACATTCGTAGGACTGATTTGGGATTTTAAATTTGTAAAACAAGACACGAGTAAATTTTTGCTGGACATTCTCTAACGAGTTAATGAGGTAGGAAGGTTGGGGAGACCAAACTACAGAGCAATATTCAAGGATAGAATGGACAAGAAAGATAAACAAGCGGACGAGGGTAGATATATTGGTAAATTTATAAGCATGCCTGAAAATATGTCCCAATATTTTTGAGGCCCTAGTAGTCGCGATTAGAATTTGTGCATCAAAACTGAGCTTAGGATCAAAAGTAACACCGAGATCTTTAGCAGAGCTCATAGCAGCGAGTTCAACTTCATTAGGCATATACGTAGAAACCAGCTGACAGTGATTTAGATTAGAAGTCATTTTATAGCATTTGACAACATTGAGACAGAGGTAATTAGGCGAACACCAGTTACTTAGTGCAATCAGGCCATCTGAAGGTATTGACAATCTTATACCGATCTGATAATTTGAAATACTTCAAAATCATCCGCATACAGTAGGCAATTGGAGGCGATAACCTAAGGGAGATCATTTATAAACAATAGGATTAGGAAGGGATCTAAAATGGAACCTTGAGTAACACCAGAGGTGATGAAATGGAATAGAGGTAATTCCACAGCACGTGTACGTACGTATACGAGAAGACATGTAGGAATTCATCCATGATAAAAGAGGGCCAGCTACCCCAAAAGCTTTCAGTTTGTGATAGCCTAGTTGATGGTTGACTGTGTCAACCGCCTTCGAGAAGTCAGTGAAGATGACATCAACCTGCAATCGATTTTCTAGGGCCTTCACAATGCAATCGGTGAATTCAATAAAATTTAAGGTCGTAGAGCGACCTTTGAGAAACTTGTGTTGTTCCTTTGACGAAATAGGGGTCAATGAAACTGAAAGCCGGTTATGTACCAGACGCTGGAGTAATTTTGAAAAACAGGATATTAAGAAAATAGGACGATGATTGGACACAGAAGAAGAATCACCACTTTTAAGAATAGGAACAACGTTTGCTCTTTTCCAATAGGTAGGGAAGGTACCAGTCTTTAAACTGAGGTTGAAGAGAAAAGCCAGAGGGATACAAAGTGAAGACGCCAGTGACGATGAAAATGTTCGGTAAATCATCAAGAATAGGTTAATAATTAGGATTAAGTGAATTAACGAGAGATTCAACTTCAATATGATCAGTGAAAAGTGAAGACATGTGAATGGAGTGAAGTACATGTGTACGAACTGGATCGGAGACATGAGAAGAAGGAATAAAAGTTGACGAGAAGAACTGAGAGAAAGAGTTGGAAATATCCTACGGAGAAGTGCCAAGGATATTATTCCAGTGGACAGAAAGAGGGACAGAAGAGGAGGACTTGAAGGATCTATAGGAACTTGTCTTCGCGTCGTTTCCTATACTAACGAAACATCTTAATTTTAAATAGTTAAAAATAGTATTTATTGAGCGCACAGAAATGAACTTTATCGGTCGGAGTATAAATCGAGAAGAAACTATATACAAAATAATTTAAGCTAACGTATTAAAAAGTTGTTCGGCATCTTTGACCTAATTCACGGAGAGATGGCGCTTTGCCGCTTTCAGGTCCGCTACAATGCTTCCTCCCTTAGATGTGTCAACATCGAATGTGACTCTTCGTTTTTTGTTTTAATTCGGTCCCGTGTAAGTTTTTGTAATTGGAGGTCTTCGGCTGTCATAATCGGAAAACGGTGATCGCGTTGGTTCTTCAATAGCTGGGTTCAAGATGTGGGCTGGTTTCAATCTGTCGATTGATATTTGTGATGTTCTGCCGTCCATGAGGATTTTGAAGATTTTATCGGACGTTCGGTCAAGTACGCGAAATAGACCAACATACGGCTGCTGCAAAGATTTTTTGGCCGCGTCTACTCGTATAAAGACGTGACTGCATGTTGCCAAGTCTTTGAAAATAAATATGCTGCTATGTCGATGGTGTTCGACAGGTGTTGGCCGCAGTCGTCACATGCCTTTTCGAAATTTAGACACAAATGCTGTCTGGTCGCTTTTATTGTCCGTATCTTCAACAAAATCTCCTGGAAGTGTGGTACCTTATACCATTTTCACTGCAGTACATTTAATGTCTTCTTTGTAGGCAGATCGAAGGCCGAGAAGAACTGTAGGCAGAGCTTGGAGCCAGTTTTCGTCTTCATGACACATAAGTGCTGCCTTTAAAGATTGGTGGCAGCGTTCCACCATTCCATTTGATGAAGGATGGTAAGCAGTCGGCCTGATGTGTTTACAACCAATTATTTCGGTTAACGAACGGAAAAGCATTGATTTGAATTGGCTACCGTGATCTGTTGTAACGATCCTTGGTGTACCGAAACGTGAGACCCAATGGTGGTAGAAATCGGTAGCGACTGTGTCGGCGGTGATTTCGGTAATTGGTACGGCTTCCGTCCATCGTGAGAAACGATCGATCATCGTAAAGTTATATTTAAAATTGTTTAAGACTGGCAGTAGACCAACTAAATCCAGATGTTTGTGGTCGAATCTTTTATCTGGCGCTGCAAACTTTACCGGGAAAGTTGTGACGTGTTCGCTAGTTTTAGAGCGTTGCCAATGAATTCATGATTTCGCCCGATTCGCAATATCCTTGGGCATTTTTGGCCAGACGAATTTTTCTCGTAGTAAACGACTAGTAACCTTCCAACTGGGGTGTGACAGGCGGTGGACAGAATCAAATGCTTGACGTCAAAGTGCTTGTGGTATGTAGGGTCGTGTGATACCTGTTGATAAGTCACAGTACAAATGCTTTCCATTCTTCTGTACTCCATGCTAATCCAATGAGGTTTCCGAGTGTAACAGACTCTGTAATTTGCTATCATGTTGTTGTTCTGCCATATCGAGTACTTTATGTAAAGTAACTGCATCAAGTCGAGATAGAGTGTCTGCCACAATATTTGTTTCACCTTTAACGTGGAGTATGTCCGTCGTGAACTGGGAAATATACTCCATTTGTCGGGTTTGGCGTGGTGATGCTTTTGATGACTTCTGTGTAAAAGCGTAGCACAGTGGCTTGCGGTCGGTTCGTATCACGAATAGGTGTCCTTCTACTCTGTCTCGAAAATATTTGATAGCCGAATAGTCGTTTTGTTGAGCGTTGCTAAATTGTTTGGAATAAAATCCTTGTGGTAGCCAAATTCCATCGACAAACTGTTCCAGTACTACTCCCATCGCGAGATTTGAGGCGTCTGTTGTTATAGCTAGCTGAGCATTTTTAACTGGATATTTGATACAAGCTGCTGCTGCTAACAATTTTTTACTGGCTTTAAAGGCATTAATTGTTGTTGACGTGCAATTCACAGGCCTTTTATCATTTTTTCGGGAATCGCGCAGGAATTCATTTAGCGGAGCAAGTACTTCTGCGGCCTTTTTTAGGAATTTCCGATAAAAATTGATCATGTCCAAATATCTCTGTAGACTTTGAATACTTTTTGGCCTTTCACATTCCAGTATTGCATCAACTTTTTCTTGTAGTGGCTTGATTCCTTTGCTGCTTACCAGGAATCCCAAATAACGTACCTCGGGTTTTCGAAAATTGCATTTGGTGACGTTGATTTTGATGCCGTGCTCCTTTAATCGAGTGAACACTTCCTGTAAATGTATCCGATGTTCATCCTCCAAGCTGAACGCGATTCGGATGTCATCTATGTATCCAAAACTGTAGCTTAATCCCGAGAGAACAATTTCAATATACCTTTGACAGGTTTGGGCTGCGTTCCGGAGTCCAAAAGGCATCGTCAAGAATTCAATGAGCCCAAAGGGTGTGATGAACGCAGTCTTTTTGATGTCCTCAGCTGCAATTGGCACTTGTTGATAGGTGCGGATTAAATCTATGGTCGAAAAGATTGTCTTACCGTATAGATTATGGTTGAAATCTTCCATTCCTGCCACTGGATAACGATCTGGTATCGTAACTATGTTTAGTTTTCTGTAGTCACCACAGGGTCTCCATTCTGCCGACTTTTTCTGGACTAAATAAAGTGGACGACATATTCCATTTTCTACCATGAACTCAAACTCAGCCTTTGCGGGTTGATTTGCAACGTACAATTTTCGTTCTTCCTGATGCGTTTTCCCCTGGCTAGGGATTACCGATACCTCTGCACCTGTATCCACGAGGAACCTTAGCCTTGCTTAGGCGGCTCTTGTTTAAGTGGACGTCATCGCTGACCGCATTTGATGATGACGGTTTTAGTTTTCCTGTTCCGAAAGTTGGCATAGCGGACGGCATTTATTCGCCTTTTTCACGAATTCCCGGTAATAAAAACAATTTTTCTCGTCTGTATTTTGACGTGTGCGTGTTTGAGACCTTGGGCGCCAGCAAGCACGTGAACGGGATCGATTTTTAGAATGTGGATGTTGATTTCTTGCGTTCACTTCTAATCTGTCGAGTCGGCTTAGTATTTCCACGAGAACTGGATCTGACCTCGGAACAGGATGCTATTACAGTTGGGGCAACGTTGAACTCCTCGAACATTTTGTCTGCCATTTCGAGCAGTTTTGCGATGGTCCTTTCGGTTGATACAACATGATGGCGCATATATGCACTGGTAAACGTCGTAACCATAAGGCACGTAGAGCATCTTCTGGCAGCTGCGAGCCTGCCATATTTTGCATCTGACGAAATAGATGTGATGGCTTTTGGTCACGCAATTCGAGCTCCGTAAGCACTTGCGTTAGTTGCTGCTCAGGAAACACAGCAAATCGAGCAATCGATTGCGTTTTTAGCTCTTCGTATTTGTTTCCGATCGGCGGATGTTTTACTACCTCCGCAACTTGCTTGAGGATGGGGTACTATCCAGGGATGTCACTCCCGCGTTAAATTTTGCCGTATCTGAATACATTTTGTAATGTCTGAAGGTGGATTCAATCTGGGAAAACCAAAGTTCGACTTGCGACTCCCAAAATGGCGGTAATTTTACATCACGCACGGCTTCTAGTCGAGGGGGTTGACTACCGGGCCACAATTCACGTGCAAGATTCAGCGAAGTTTTCGTAGTAATATTTCTCTCTCCGGGCGTTGACGATTCGCGACCGGTCGCCATGGTTTTTATTTTTGTTTTTCTCACTTGTTTATTAATAACAATAAAATGTAATGGTCACCAATTATAGGAACTTATCTTCGCGTCGTTTCCTATACTAACGAAACATCTAAATTTTATATATTCAAAAATAGTATTTATTGAGCGCACAGAAATGAACTTTATCGGTCGTAGTATAAAACCAGAAGAAACTATATACCCAATAATTTAAGCTAACGTATTAAAAAGTTGTTCGGGTTCTTTGACCTAATTCACGGAGGGATGGCGCTTTGCCGCTTTCAGGTCCGCTACAGATCTAATGTATGACGAGAATGGTTTTGAATTATTCGCCATAAGTGAACTATCCAAGCTACTGAAGTAGTTTTTCATTGCAGTCTTTAGTACTTTTTTTGTCTGAATTAGAACAAGAACAAAACTAAATCTAATCTAAACGTAAAGTCAAAATAAAATTTTAGCAATGATTAATGGCACACAAAATTTAAAAATTCTCAAATATTTAGAAAAAAAAAATATGATGTAAACGTATGACCCTGTCTGGGTTTTGAAAATGTATATCCATTTAAGTTTAGGTTATATCTTGGAAAAGCTACCAAAGCATTCTTAAATATGAAAGTATCTGAACTGTAGAAAATCATTCAAATCCTTTTCATTAAATAACGCCTTTTTGAGCGCGCTGATGAATCGTTGCTGAATCAAAATTCAAGCGAAAATATACCTGCACGTTATTTCAAAGGACGTTGAAGGTGCTTCACCTGCAATTCTCAAACTGCACATTTGGAAATAAGTTATAAGTGACCTTTCCTGCAGAACAATTAAAACTACATTCCTGAAATTATTAAGGACTGACTCATAAGACCGACAACTGAGAAATCATAGCAATATTTCATATGGTAAACGATTTCAATAAATAAAAATGTATAAAATACATAATTTATAATATAATTTAAGCAATAAAAGAAAAGGTTACTTACCCACGAGCGCTTCTTGATGGGGTGGGTAAGGTCTGTGTAGATTAAAATTCTTTTTTCGTAGAGTTAAGGAATGCTAAGTGTGATTCGTGGTCATAAATCTATAAATAGTTGTAACTTCCTAACACTGAGTCGAGATAAAATCCATTCAAACGATTACAATTTTCAAATCCCAATAACAACGAAACGAACATTTTTCAAACATGGTTGAAGAGAGAGTTGAAGTATTTGTTAATTAAAGCAATGTTGTTGCTGTGAAATCCATCGAAAAATGCTGCGGTTCACTTCCAGGTTTCAGCAGTGTCGACCGCTCGACTCGATGTCGTGGATACGATGGCGAGCAAATCGAATGATTTAAGGATATGTTGGATTGCTTTATTTATCATAATCCTTACTCGAGTCACCATTGCTGGATAGGGTGTTGGTTGCATACAGCAGTTGCATGATAGAGAGAATCATTTCCGAAACACGGTCAAAATCGCACATGACACATCAATCGATTTCTGCCTTCACGACATACACATATAGGTACGCTAAACAGCACCGATTTGATTTTTACAGACAATTAAGGAAATTGTGGAATATTTCACGAAATTTGTAGTGGAAGTACCACTGTTTCCTTTTCTTCTAGCACGAATTGAAACTTTACAAGCAACACTGTTCGCAAACTTATTATAATTCTGCAAATTAATGCCATGCTTGAAATTAGTTTCTGTTGTTTTAACACTGCATACAGCAGCGATTAAAAAGAATCTTAAAGGAAAAAGTACCCGAGAAAATTTTTTGGGTCATATTCACATTCAAAGGGTGATGATTTTTCTCGGTCTACAATTGTTTTTTGATAGAATTGATTCCAAAATTATTACAATTAATGAAATTAATAAAATGGTTGTTGCATTAATAATATTATGGTAATCTTTCCCTGTTTCAAGTAATTTTACCACTCTCCAAACTATGGAATTTCATTCATTTTTTTCCAATTAACAGTATTCGCGCACTTTTCACCGCAGCAAGAAAGCTCATGAACGTGATATCGTACGAACCAAAAAGCTGCAAGCATACTCAGATGGAAACAAAGACAAAGTGACCGGTACAATGACTGCAACTGCGGAAGCAAAAGCAATGAAACTATCAAAAATTGCCTTGTCACAAGAGTTTTATCTTCACTTTAAATTTTCTTCAGCACTTCATTCCAAACGACTTGACTTTTCTTTGCTTTTGTTCAATCCTCACGCGACGCCTCTCCCGTTCGACCTTTTCCATCTGACATCACGTGATTTTTCGCGCTGTTCTGAATGTGTTGAATATAAGAAATTCAAGCAGGTAAGAATGCACGGTAACTTCCATTCGTATTCACTCTAATAAACGGCAAGCGTTCAGATTGCGCAGCCAGAATCAATTTCACTAGCAACGATTTCGGTCGTGATTAGTCGAAATGGTTGGGCTAGGGTGAATTTCAATCCGCTTTTTCATGCGTGACCATACGGGACCGGCAACTTTTTCTTTAGCATTTATAGCATTTAGCCAATATAAAAATGCTAAATTTAAGTTCCAATACCACTATGAAGTATAGATGTATTGTTTTATCACTTGACTTGAATACATATGTGTGGTTTTTTTAGTGTGGAAATTAAATGTAACACCAGCACAGGCAATTCGTGATGTCTGAAAAGTCTGGCGATAACACGAAGGCTCCTCGCACGCCGTCACCGGTTATTTCATTCGCAAGCAATCTGCTTGCCGTGGACGGTTATTTCATTGGCGAGCCCTCTGCTTGCGGTTAATGGTTGTTTTATTGGCGAGATAACGCAATTCATTTTTCTAAATTGCGTTGCAAAGGTGGTTGCCGTTATCAAATTTTAATTGTAAATTAGATAATTTCTAAGGAAGTTGTTCGAGCAGTTTGTCTAGGCGACTGCTGGACTTCTCGTGTAATAGAAATAGTTTTCACGCAAATAATCAAACCAGGAAAAAAAATTGATGACGTCATTGTCAAAGCTAAGTCAATCTACACCCTATATATATATATATGTACTTTGCCTTTAATATACCTCCGAACAGACTTTCCAGGCTTGTCGATTTCTCTTTGCTTTGAATATTTCCTCCGTTCGTGAGATTTGATTTGCTTTTGTGTTGTTTTATCATGGTACGAAAATATTTTATTCTGATAGAATTTCTATCTCGGATCATGATGAGGAAAATTCAACATTAACCATTTAGCTTTCAACTTTATACCACTACTGCCAACAAGAAAAAGGCGATTCTATTTATAACCAAGAACTGAAGACATTAGTAGCAAGGGATACTAAATTATTGTTTCATGTAAATAAAGAATATTCTAGTATATTTCGTCAAACTCAAATCTATAAATGTCCTATTGGTCATTCGCATTCTTTCCAAACGAAACATTAGCAAATATGATGTCTTTAATTTTAAAATTGTTGTATTATTTTGTTTATTGGGTGAAGTCTCCCATCGAAATTATGCAGGTTTAGCTTTCGTCTTTAGTTCACACCAAGGTTAAGGAGAAGTTTCTTCTTCTACTTCTTTGTAGCACTACAGCCCCTTTTGGGCCTTCGCTTAGAGATAGTTAGAGTTTCTCATTTTCATGACCGTATTGATTTCTTCGGAAGTTGGTTTGGTCAGTATCATGCTCCCGTGTGCCTGCTCAGCTATGATATGATCTGATTAAATCAGTACATATCACCACTGAGTGAACACTCGTAGTCTGTCCGAAAAACCCCTGAACTAAATCACAAGGGAGAAGTTTGGCGAACCAAAAATATATTTTCGATTTTCGTTATGAATTTGAGTGCTGATAAGATTACGGTGATGATGATGATGAGGAGTCGCCGTCCACACAGGGTATTTTCCCTCAGATGTGTGCATGGGGCCACGAGATACCATACGAGCCGCACCCATACCGCAAATGCAACTCCAACTGATGGCACGGCCAGGTCACAAGACAGGTCCCACAGCATTGGCCAGTGATCCGCCAGTCGTGCCCGTTTTGCCCCCGCATCTGAACAATAACCAATAACGAACGCACAGAACTATATGGCACGATAAATGAACTATGCCTACACAATAACTCCCCTTACTGTCGTTTGATAAGGATTGCAAAAACATATTATATTGTAATGCTAGCAATCTAAGCAATAACTCATCTATATAAACTCTATAAAATGTGTGATCAACTTTTTCAGTTTTATTACATAAATAAAAATTTGTAGGAATGTAGTGAATACAAAATGTCCGTGAAGGACTACAGCGATGGTCTGCTGCCTCGGCGAAAGAGGATGGTAGTATCTGTCGAGATTGGCCTTGTGAAAGGACGCGTGAATGTGCTAGCAGGCTAGCATTGCGGTGCCGTGGGGCGGGTTCCTTTCCCCGGCACAATATCCACTACGAAAAAAATTCGCATCGACGAGTTTCGAAGGTTCAAATAAATATCGACTGAAGTGAAGAAGAAGGTAACCTACTAACGGTCGAAAGAATTGTGGATTTCGAGGACAGACCGGGCCTAGAGAAAACAGATGGACTAAAAGCTTATGGCCCACAAATAAAGGTGGGGCATCCAGGTGGAAGCGGTGCCCCTCGCACCCTTCCAACCGAATCAAGATCCAAATGTAGACGTGGCTATATATTTCCCATTTAAGTGAAAAACTCATACATGCATAACTTGTATGAATTTTCCCTTAAATGAAAAATATAAACGGGGCCAATTTATGTATATTATTTTTGTGTATTATGCGTATTAATTTATGTGTATTATGCGATGGAATCACTTAACCCTATAGCATAAAAGGGCACGAAAGCAGAAGGCCACTCTACCCGGGCAAAAACCCCTGTAACACATAAAAAGGGGAGAGCTCGCCCGATGGCTTGCTCATTATAGCGGAGGGGCCAGCCATCGTTGCATGCTTATTATATCTAACGAGATCACTTAAACATCTTCTACGTATAGGTCTTCTTTGAATAGATACTAAATTGGAATACTGTTATCTCAATCATCTGCAATATATATTATTTATAATGTACGCAATATCTGCTAGTTAGTAGTGAGGGATAAAAATATTTCACCTCTAATGCAATAAATATTTTTTAAGAAAACATGTGAATAACTGTAATGGATAATTTTTACAACAATGTATGAAAGCGATAAAAAATTAAAAAGCAGGATACTTACACAAAATCCTCGCCAGGCGCCCGCTGACAATGTGGGTGATTCACAATGAGGCCTAAAATATTTTCTCTACTACCAAAAGTTTGCAAAATTAAAATACGGTTTGAAGATCCAATTAGTTGAACTGCGATTTGTATCTAATTCACAGAGAGAAGTGAATCAATGTTCAAGCAAAGTTCTCTGCGCCAAAGGCTAATTTATCATCTATAGTCGCACTCAACTGCCCATAATAGCTCGCGAATCAAACGCCGATCAATGAAGGAGTTATGTAACGAAACAAAATGTCTGAAAAATTCCAACATCGTAATCAACATGTTTCTGCACGACCTAAATCGCTAGTGATTGGTTCGCGGGTTCGTCCATTCATGCAATCCTTCATATAACGAGTCTCAAACAAAATTAAGTTGAAATGCGTCAGCATCAAATAAGTGAAAGTTTGTCGCTGATTGCTCAGGAAATTTATTTTTATGCAGAGCGATTTCAAGTGAGCTAAATTTTCATACTTCACACACATACACGTACACTCCCTTAAGTTTCTACCATTACAATGCACTTTGCGGAAATTTATATGATGAAAAAGAACCGTTAAAGAATTCCAATGCTCAGCTGGGAGATAGATTTATTTAATTTTAACGGGTAGAGGAGTTCTCATGCAAAGACTACTTGCGTAGACATAGCAAAATGAAAATAAAACGACGACGACAGTGCGTACATACAAGTGGATGCTGCATCAACCAGACCTAATGCAATAATAATAATCCACAAGCGATTACCGGCTATCAGCTTAATCCACGCACTATTGACCATCGGTCCACTGACTTCACTTTTCACCCATGGATGACACGTCGTCAATTTGCAATAGAACATAAATGATCTCACTAGGGAACTACATAAACACTACCATTCCGATTTTTATTGTTTTATTGTAGCCACTATCCAACCGCAATAGTCTATCAAACGCTAATTGAATCTTTTATATATATCGCTCATTTCGATAGTCCCGCTGCTGGCGCACTTCCCCCGACGTGTCCGGCGACGACCAATCAAAGCTTTTCCCGTGATCGCTATGACGATTCAAAGTAGACTCCCCAACCTCCATCTCGATAGTGGTTTCCACAAGTAATAGGAAAGTAGGAGACTACTTGGGCGTCGCGACGTGTTCGAGGCGACGATTCATAACAGACTCTCTATTTTTTCTGTCCGTCATCCACTTCTCCGAGGAATTGCCAAGCTTCTAACTAAGCCAAGCTAGATTGCATTTGCAGTGCAATCCGTGGATGGCTGTATTATTTCAGTGTTCACATGTTCGAAATTTTAATTTGCAGATTTGAATTTTAAAATTAACAGAATTTTAAAAAAATTTAAAAAATTTTAATTAATAATTTCGATAGTCCCACTGTTAGCGCACTTCCCGCGTTGTGTTCCGGCGACGATCAATCACAGCTTTTCCCGTGATTGCTGTTGCGATGCAAAGCAGTCTCCCCAATCTCGATCTCGGTAGCAGTTTCCATAAGTAGGAGGAAAGTAGGAGACTACTTGGGCGTTGCAACGTGTTCGAGATGACGATTCATAACAAATTCCCTGTCTTTTCTGTCCGCCGTCCACTTCACCGTGTCGCAACCGTAAATTTCTAAGCTTCTAGCTCAGCCAAGTTAGATTGCATTCGCAATGCAATCCGTGGATGGCTGTATTATTTCAGTGTTCTCATGTCCGAAATTTCAATTTGCAGATTTGAATTTTAAAATCAACAGAAGTTAAATATTTAAAAAAAATTGAAATAATAATAATAAGATAAATATCATAAAAAATATAATTAGAAAGAAAGGTTTGGATTTAATATAGAAAAAAATGATGTAATAATTAAAAAATTTTGAATAGGTGTTATGAAGGTTTTCGAGCAGTTTGATCAGGTGACTGCTCGATTACTACAGAAATTAATTGTACATTTGAAATAAGTGACTTGAATAAAGACTTAAAGACCGGCTTTTAAATATTGCCACTACAACGATATAATAGAATAAAGATTTTCCTTCTATAGAATAGAACAAGTGTGGCAACAGCTATAAATGAGTAAGTGAAGGGAATTCTTTGCTACATAAAGTGAATTAGATCAAAACAAAGAATGATTCGAGAAAAAATAAAAGAAACGAAGTTGTTTTTCATAATGATCTATGATGTGACTTCGTCTTCCAATTATTTAAGATTGAATCATCAATTAGACAACACAGCCTTCACCTCCCAGCCAGAAAATGATAAGAGTAGCCACCAATTCGATAAGAAAATTTTTTTAACTTTGAATGATTACTGAACAATGCCACGCAAAAAAAAAATGACGTGCTGCTTGCACATTAAATTTTCATGACAACTTCGTTCAAGCAAGCCGTGAACGACCAGGAAAATAGGCAAATATTGAAAATTCTAACGAACGACCAGGAAAATAGGCAAGTATTGAATATCTTAAAAATATTGAGCCTTTTTTTGTCATTTTTCGATTGAATATTTCTTTTACTTAAAATGGATTTTCTTTAAGTACATATTGTCCATTATTATCTATGACTTTTTGCCATTTTTCGGGTAGAGCCATCATTCGATCTGTGTAGACATTCTGTGGTTTATCGGCGAAAAACTTGGCCAACTGATTTTCACAGTGCCCTTTTGAAGTGAATTTCTTTTCAGTAAGGAAATTTTGCAAAGACTGAAACAAATAGTAGCCTGATGGTGCAAGGTCTTGACTATACGGTGGATGCATCAAAATTTCCCAGCCAAGCTCTGTCAATTTTCGCCGGGTCATCAAAGATGTGTGTGGTCTAGCATTGTCATGATGGAAGACAAGGCCCTTTCTATTGATCAGTTCTTGCCGATTTTTTGAATGGGTTGTTGCAATCTGGTTAATTGCTGACAGTACAGAGCCAAATTGAGTGTTTGGCCAGGTTCTAGCACCTCATGATGAACAACTCCCTTCCAATCCCACCATACACGCAGCATAACCTTATTTGGTGTCAATTTTGGCTTTGAAGTCGTTTGTGATGATTCACCTTTTTTTGACTATGATCTTTTTCGAATGTCGTTCTCGTATCTTATCCATTTTTCATCGCTCGTAATGATTTGCTTCAAAAATAGCTCGAAGTCATTGCGTATTATTAGCATTTCGCAAATGGAAACTCGGTCGATCAAACCTTTTTGTGTTAAGTCATGCGGTACCCAAACGTCGAGCTTACGCTAATAATTCAAAACTATTTGGTGATAGATATCCAGCTCTGTAGCAATGTCATGGCTACTTACGTGTCAGTCTTCTTCAATTTTTTGTACGATTTCATAGACTTTTTCAGTGATTGGTCGAACTGATCGAGCTGCATCTTTGACATCAAAATTTCCAGAACGAAAGCCAGCGAAATGTCTCTTGGCTGTGGCTTTTGATAAAGTATCTTGATCGTAGACACCACAAATTTTTTCACGAGCCTACGATGCATTCTCACCTTGATCGTAGAGATATTGTAAAGTATCACGATTTTTTCAAAAATTCCACTCATTTTAAAATGAATACAACTTTTGACACGAATGGCGAAAAACAAAACTGTCCATATAAAAATTCTAGACTGGAATGTCACCTTTCAAACGCATGTCAGTTCGACTGAATCTGATAAGTATTGCCCGATATATGACAACGAACACCATCTAGTGACAAAAAAAGGGTCAATACTTTTTAAAATATCCAATATATTGCAATCTTTGGGAGAATTAACGATTGACACAAAGAATTCCTCCAGTGAAGTTGTAAACTAATCCCGTCTATGCAGAAAAGCTACCTTGCAAACGATGATGGAGACTTGTATATTTGGCGAACTGAGCTGAGTAGTAATAGTGGCTCCCTTGCATATAATAACAGTAGCTCTTGCTGCTAAGATTATGGGAGGTGGTCACAAAGTGGTGGTTGTTAGTGGTAATACCTACACGTTGAATCTCGTAAAAATATTCCGGGAACGTGCTGTCTTACTCAGTGGCGCTTGAAATTAAATTCATGGGAAGTGAGTTACGCCCACACCTGTTTTCTGATCATTAAATCGAGATTGGAAAGATCTTTCCGGAGCATTCTCAATTTAGGAGCGCAACAAAGCCCAAAACACTTAACAAAATGTAACAATCATTTATCAGTATTATTTTGAATGATGCAGTATTTACAATGTGGTCAACTGGCACTACATTATTCGATTCTTTTCTGATCTTTCTAAGCATCTCTTTTAACAATGAGTTCGCATGAACAATAAGTAAGCCCCAACCTGTTATTGATGAGAATTTGATATGAAAACTTCATCATAAGTTCTATATAAACTTTTTGTATTTCTTAGCTAACACGTAAACTTGCAAAGTTCCCCGAATTTCATTACTAAACCCAAAGTAATAATGTACATAAATATTCACTACAAAGACTTTTTTATCAATATTCTTGAAAAGTATCACAACACTTTTCCCTTGTTTTCTTCCTTATGAACAAAAACTTCTACACCATCCTTGGTACATGCTAAGTTTACGACGAAGCAAGTCGCAACAGCTAGGAAGCAACAGCTTAAGCAGTCCGCTTGCTTTGTCTTTCAGTGTATCCACTTTCAGTTGATATTCAAGTACTTAAGTGTATCTTGAATATGCCGTCGATAAAGTTATAATAAAAGCTATAAAACTATCGAGCTATTTCACACATATGTGATGGTCTGCTAGAATGGAAGAAGTTTAGGATACTGAATACTTGGAAATGTAAAAATAAATTACATATAACAAAAATCGTCTAAAGTTTAGGCATGCTAATTTGTTTTTTGTTCTTGGTTTCGGAAGCGGTAATTTTCAAAAAAGAGTACAGTGTACAGTAAACTTAGGACAATACAGATTCAGACTATGGTTTTAGTAATATGAATCATGTCATTAAGTCCTTGTTTTTACAATATAAACCATAGTCATTATTTAAAACAATAGAAAAAACTTTGAACGAAATAAATTAGATTTGTCCGAATATGTAGTAATCGAGCAGTCACACAAGCAAACTGCTCAAAATACTTCCTATCTCCTATTCAAAATTTTAATGGCAGATTTAGAAAAATTTTGTAGGAAATGGTCAGAAAAATACCTTTTAGAACAGAGAGCACCCCGTGTTCAAAATGCGCTAAAAAGGATGAACCATATTTTCTAATCGGCGGCAAATCGTTTTTAGTCACGAAATAAAGTATTAACAAGTTTTGCCAACCGCTTGTTTGTGATGAAGCAGCTTGTTTGGCACTGATTCTAAAAATTTTCTTGTATCCTTCTAAGGGCATTTTGGAGATGCTTTATTTTGTTATAAAAGTTTTTTTTTGTTTTATTTTTTGCCAAATGCACAGTAAATTTTAATCCTAAGCTTGGAATCAGCATAGCTAAACTGAAATGCGGTTTCAACCTTTTATCATCATCATATATGGCATATCCCCAATTTGGACCTTCACTTTCAGTAGCAGTAACTGGGTCGTTGACGATTTTTACTTCAACGCAACGAAACCGTTTACGCCAAACGGTTAACTAGTTAAAAAATCAGTTGACGTTTTTAACTGGTTTGAAAAAAAGTTAAATGAATAATTATTTGTCCATGCAAGTGAGTATCGATTGAATTGTGCTCTCCATTAGACTGATTGATACTGCAGCAAGGTGGATGAATTTGTGTATTTTTACAGAATGAAATAAACTTCCCTTCATACTTTTCCAGGCTTAGGACTGACTGGACTCACATAAACCAGGCGTATTTAAAAGCTTAATCCATTTAGCAAGGTCTATTTACATTTTATATACATTTTCAAATTCATTATGGTTATTAAAGTTTATAGTTTTTTTATTTTTTTTTTATGTATTTTTTTCCTTTTTTAATATTTACATGGGTACATTGTTTTGTGATTTTTAATATTGCGCTTGCTTCTTGCTTGATATTTTTAAAATTTTTCTCTGCTTAATTGTTTTATTTAAATCTATTGGGATCCATGTTCACATTTAGGTACATAAGCTGTTCAACTTTGCTTGTTGTTAATCTACTTCTTCGTTGATTGATAATGATCCCAGACTTAGAAAACATACGTTCAGATGGAACTGAAGTTGTGACTATGTTGCAGTGTGTAATGAATAATTTTGTCAAATTCGGATATACATATCGGTGATTTTTCCGCCATTCTAAAGGGCAGTTCCATGCTCCAGATTCATTTTTTCTCGGTAGGACCTCATCCGATAAGTACATGTCGACTTCTTTTATTGCCATTGACTCTGGTGAGCTTTGAGTTGTTTTTTGTACAATCAATGAATCAAATATTTGCCACGGACTAAACTCATCTTTGATAACTGTGTCGTTAGTTTGCGACGTTTCTGTTGATGTTTGCAGAATATTTATGGCGCTTTGCTTTTGAGAAATTAGTGAAGACACAAGACCTTGTACTCTTTCTTATGTAATAATAGCCTGGTCCTGGCCTGAAAAAGCTTGCATTTTAAACCTGGGATCCAAGAACGTAGCTACAGAAAAACTTCCACTTTGTTCCACATGTGCAAATCTTCCTTTTAGGCCTGATTTCAATAAAAGTGCCATTTCAACAACTTTGCTTGATAGGTCGGTTTTTGCAAAAATTTTGTTTCAAGATTCTGTAGGACATCGCGTCATAACTATCACATAACTTACCGTTAAGTAACTTTGACCGCTCATCATGCTAGTGACTTCCTCAAATGGCCGCAGAATTTGGCAAAGTTGTGCTAAGATAGACTACTGTTCACTATTAATGGTTTGCATATCTTTATTGACCAGTGCTAGTGTTGAACGTATGGCCTCTTGTAGCTCTACAAATCTGCGTAGCATGTAATATGTGGGATTCCACCTTGTTTCGATATCTTGTATCAAGCGCTTCGGTGTTTGCTGTTGTTGTATTTGATATTTTGTTAGCATTTCTTAGGGCACGGTACTTTTTTAAAAATGAGAAACGACCGTTTTTACTTTGTTGATGAGTGGCTTAGCAAGTTTCAACGCATCTTCAACTATAATGTTTAATATATGAGCAAAGCAATCAAAATGCTGCCACTCTAAACCTTCTGTGATTGCTTTGCTGATATTTGCCGCGTTGTCACTCACCGCGAAGTTGACCTTGCCTTTAAGGTTCCACTTATCAATCAAAGCATTGATTTGTTCCGCAATGTTCGTTGCAGTATGATTACTGGAAAAGTGACAACACCCTAATAAAACTGTATTAAAAACAAGCTCCATGGCTATGTTATGGCCCGTAACGGCTATATAACTGTTTGTCACTCGTAATGTCCATAAATCTGTTGTAATACAGATACTATCAACTTCTTGGCCAACTTTTTCTTTGATTTGATGGTCAGTCTGTGTATAAATTTCTTGTAGAAGGGAGTTCAACAAGGTTTTCCTAGATGGTAGAGTATACTCCGGTATCCACCTTGAGAATTTCTTAAAAGACCTTTCTTCTACAATCGAAAATAGGTGAAATCCATCTACGTAAAGGTCTAACAAATCTCGGTCTATTTGCTTATTTTGCTCTGAACTTACATTTTTTTGTATATAAGTGTCAACTACCTTTTGACGCTTTGGAGCCGGCGGTGGTATACTTACGGTATTGCTACTATGCGGCTGGCAAAGGAGCAGAGAACCAATTTCATATTCAGTAGCTCGTGAGGAGTCTCGAAAACTTCCTTTCTCCTCTGATGCAAGAGATGTGAAGGTCGAAATATGTTTGCGCTTCAGATGACTCCGTAGATTTGCAGTTGTGGACTTAAAACTAATTTTATCTCTGCAAATGTTGCAAACTGCCTTTCCACTACCATTTTCTTTTTCAAAATGGCGCCACAAGATACTACAGTTCTTTCGCGCTTCCGCCGACATTTTGACAATTATTTTTTAAAGTGTTTCTAACTTTAGTTATTCTAACTTTATTCTTGTCAATAAATTACTAATTAATTTACACACTAATTCTAACTTAATCACTATCACTTAATTACAAATTACAAATTTACACTACAAACTATGCACATAGTTTTTACTTAATTTCTTCAATCAAAAAAAAAAATGCACAATCAAAAAACGATTTGTTTTCATAAACTTCGCTAAACTTCTTCAGTCGCAAATATTAACTGAATACTGAACGCCAACAAGCGTCGTAGCTCGAGCGCACAAGTAAAGATGAGCAAGCAATCAACCTAACACATTTTCTTCTATTCGGTCAACGTTTATCTTTCGGAAAATTCGTTGATGCATTCAACGATTCAACTTATTTTGCCACAAACGTTGCCGACCAAACGTTTTTTCAACGATCAACGAACGAGCCTTGATCGTTGAAAAAAACGGTTGATAGATTCTGTGCGTTTATTGTTCAAATGGTTCTCGTTTTTATTAAAAAAGAAGTTGATGCAATCAACTAGTTTCGCAATGAATGTAGTTGAACGATCGTTGAAACAAACAGTTGATGCGGTTCACTAGATCTGATGTGAGCACGGCTATGGGATGAGAGAAGCATTGTTGAATATATTTTTCATGTTTCGTTTTGATCGTTGTTCGTTGATCGTTGCGGAAACAGTTGATGAATGTGTTGAAAAAACAGTTGATGGAATCAACTTGTTTTTCTATAATGAGAAAACAGTTTATCAGTTAATTGTAGGACAACTGTTTAAAAAACAGGTTCGTTGAATCAACGAACATCCCTAGTAGTAACCTCTAATTGTCGTGGTATTACCATATAAAACCGAGGATGCCTGACTGGGGCCTACGGTCTCAAAAAGCTCATCGCAGAATGGATGTTGGCGCCAGACTTTTTCACAAAAGAGCCACTATTGAGCGTCTAATGCAGCTTACCAGTTTCCTCCGATATAAGCTTCTGCTACGATCAACAATTACTAAGAAATTCATCGGAAAAGTTTTAAAATCTTGTACTATAAACTTCTCTTTCCACCCAAAATTAACTCGCACGACAAATTCAGCTAGTCGCTTCAAATGAATTCATGAATATGAAGTAGCTAACAAGTAATTCGACACAGGATTCTCTGAAAATCTTTTGCAATTTAACTCGCCGGTAGAAGATGAGATAATTGTTTCATGCGATCTGAAAGCTCTCTTCACCAACATCCCATTGATGGAAACCCTCGGATATACACAAGAGTGCTTAAGAGAGTGATTGGCTATTTCTCCTTATTTTTATATTTCAAATATTCGGTGAAATCATCACTGGAATTGCAATTTCTTATTCTTCTTAGCACTACAACCCCTCTCGGGCCTTCGCTTCCTGCAAATAGCGCCTCCAACTGTCTCGGTCCATTGACCGGGTCCTCCAATTTTGAAATCCGAGCAGCAATGAACTGTCTTCACCTATCGAGTCAAACCAGTGTTTCCTCCGTTTCCCCACTGGTCTCCGGTCTTCATTTCTCCCAACGAATACCTTTTTGGGTATCCATTGTTCGTCCATACGATTCATGTGTCTAGCCCATTGCAGCTTCCGCAGTCTAACAATCGTTCACAAACAGTATTGCAAGAGCTTTGGATAACCAACTGCAAGTTGATGTGATCTTCACAGATTTCTCCATGGCCTTTGACACTGTGAATCATTTACTTCTTTGTCGTAAGCTTGAAGCTCGTGGCATCTCAGGTGCTCCTCTATCTTGCATGTCATCTTATCTATCGTGTCGTCCCTGTTGAATAAGTCTCTCTGGTGCTATGTCTGGTCCTTTTTATCCTTCATCTGGCATTCCACAAGGTTCGATTCTTGAGCCTCTTCTCTTTCTGTTGTTCATAAATGATCTTCCCTTTGCAATTAATTCCTCTTGCCTCTTGTATGCTGATGACTTCAAAGTATTTCGAGCAGTCTAATCTCATTTAAACTATCAGCTCCTCCAAACTGATCTGAATGCTCTAAATAAATGGTGTACTTCAAACTGTTTATGTCATAACACTACTAACTTTTTCTCTCAAGGACTCGCCTATTAATTTTAATTATATATTAAATGATACTTTGCTCTCTGAAGTGTTCAGTCATAAAGACCTTGGAGTAACTTTTGATCCAAAACTCAAATTCGATGCACATATTTTAAATGTGATTACTAAGGCGTCTAGAGTTTCCGGGTTTATCCTTACACATGTACATAAATTCAGTAGCATCTCTTCTTCTATCCACCTATTTGTTTGTTTTGTTCTTCCTTTGCTTGAATACTGTTCTGTTATCTGGTCCCCCCGATATTCCTATCTCGCGTCTTCTTTAGAAACTGTCCAACGAAAGTTTACGCGTTTTCTTTTCCTTAAGTTTAATTTGCCGTATCAGCCCTATGAAAGTCGTTTATCCTTCCTATCTCTTCCATCTTTAAAATCCTGACGAACTTATTGAGACCAATGTTTTTTGTATAAACTCTGCTAGCATCAAGTCCCGTTAAATATTTTTTCAGAGCTGCGTTTCCGATAAACATCTCGTTAATCTCGGATGAATTCTTATTTCGTTATCCCATGTGGTAGAACTGATTTATATTTCCATTCACCAATTTTAAAAATCGTACGAAAACATAATAATCTCGAGCTTGGTCCTTTCCCCTCTTCTAATATAGCATTTAAGAAAAAACTAAGAGACTTACTACTAGTTTAACTTTCATTTATCGACATTTTATTATTTTTTCATTTGAATATTGCTGTATTTATTCTTTGCGTTCCGTTTTGTTATTGGATTATTCAGTCTGTAAGATGGAATAAATAAATAAATTATTCGAATGGCCAATGTTTGCAATATTGTCGTTTTCGATCCAAAGTTTTAATCTTGGAATTCGCCACCATTCCATTTTTGTAAGTATCATTCGAATTTCTAAAATGATGAAAAGTTACAATTAATTATAGCCCCCTTAAAAGATTCCACAATTTTGTGCTGCTTCTGCTTTGTCACTGAATTTGCGGAAAAATATGAAGCAATCAAAACAAAAAATTGCAAATATTTTTGAGCAATTTTCTTTTGATTCACAACTTGACACTATTTAAACTTACCATTCTTACGATTTTAAATCCATGAAACTATCGATTTTTACCTAAAGCAGAACTTTCCGCTCGAGCTACTGTTGAAATTTGAGCAACATGGTACCAAACAGCGCATTGTCGTTTTCTAATATTTAAATTCACCTGAGTTAATAAGATTTCACTATTAATCGTGTGACACTAACCGAAACAGTATGTATTACGTAAACCATTTAAATATTCACCGGCATTTTCAAGAAAACCGCGAGAAAATGAAACTTTCGGGACATTGACCACAATGAATACGCGAAGATGTGAACAAAATTTTGACGTTTGGAGTGATTTCCACTTTCCTCGCATAAAACCACCTCTAAAAACAAAATATTGGAATTCACATACAGGGTTTTACATGGATAGACTATCTTCTCTTCTCTCTTGGTCTTAGGTCAAACTGACATGCGTTTGATAGGTGACATTTCAGTCTACAATTTTCATATGAACAGTTTTGTATTTCGTCATTCGTGACAAAACTTGTATTCATTTAAAAATGAGTGAAATTTCTGATAAAAGTCGTTATATTGTACAATATCACTACGATCAAGGTAAGAATGTATCGCAGACTCGTGAAAAAATTGGTGGTGTCTACGGTCAAGATACTTTGTCAAAAGCCACAGCTAAGAGATGCTTCGCCCGCTTTCGTTCTAGAAATTTTGATGATAAAGATGCACTTCGTTCAGGTCGACCAATCACTGAAAAAGTCGATGAAATCTTACAAAAAATGGAAGAAAACTGGCACATAAGCAGCCATGACATTGCGAAGGAACGGAATATCCATAACCAAATAGTTTTGAACCATTTGCGTGAGGCTGGATACACAAAAAAGCTCGACGTTTGAGTGCCGCATGAATTAACACAAAAAAATTGATGGACCGAATTCCCATTTGCGAAATGCTAACAGAACGTAATGGAATCGCGCCATTTTTGAAGCAAATCATTACGGATGATGAAAAATGGGCAAGATACGAGAATGTGGTTCAAAAAAGATCATGGTCAAAAAAAATTGAATCATCACAAACGACTTCAAAGTCAGGATTGACACCAAATAAGGTTATGCTATGTGTATGGTGGGATTGGAAGGGCATTGTTTATCATAAGGTGCTAGAAACTGGCCAAACACTCAATTAGGCTTTGTACTGTTAGCAGTTAACCAGATTGCAACAAACAATTCAAAAAAACCGGCCAGAATTGATCAATAGAAAGGGCGTTGTCTTGCATATGACAACGCCAGACCACACACATCCTTGATGACCCGGCAAAATTGGCAGAGCTTGGCTGGAAAGTTTTGATGCATCAACCGTAAAGCTTAGACCTTGCATCAGCAGACTATTATTGTTTCAGTCTTTGCAAAACTTCCTCAATGAAAAGAAATTCACTTCAAAAAGGGACTGTGAAAACCACTTGGCCAAGTTTTTCGCCGATAAACCACAGAAACTCTACACAGATGGAATAATAGCTCTTAAGAAAAAATGGCAATAGGTCAAAGATAATAATGGACAATATGTTCTTAAATAAATTCCATTTTACGAATCGGAAATATCACTCAGCACCTACATACAGTTAATTGGTGGCTCTTTCGCATGCTTGAAGGAAACAAGTTTCGACTTTCATCCTCATAGTACGTGGAATTCCTTTAATTTTTCGGTCACGTAACAATTCGGTTCTATAAACGGGAGTTTATTTTTCCTGTACACAACTCTGGACCTTACATTGGGAAGTAAGGAGCAAAATGTTTTATTTATAGTGTTTATGCGGCGTTCAATTTCGTCCTTTTGGTGTCTCTTCTATTCAGTTTGGCTCCAAGATACACAAAATTATCCACATTTTCAAGGTTGTAGTTGACGTCATCAGCATATGCTACTAATTGTGTGGACTTGAATTTTAGCGTACCCGAGTTTTCAGCTGATGACTTCTGGCACAATATCAAAGAGCATTGGGGCAAATCCATCCCGTTGTTTTAAGCTTGATTCTGTTATAAAGCTGTCCTTTAGTCTAGGACTCTCTGTTTAGTATCGTGACCTTAACCATACGGACTAGTTTTGATGGGACGCCAAAGTCAAGCATAATTTTCTTCTGTTGACACTGTCGTTTGCTTGCTTGAAGTTGCTGCACACCAACGTTATATTTTCAGCACTTTTGAGTACCTGCTTTACTGAAAAAATTTCATCTAACCCGCAATTTATAAATAAACTATGACTTCCCACCGTCCACTTCGAAAGCTTCCCTAATACTCTCCTTTAACACTTTCATTGTTCGGTTTAATTTTCTTTCTATGATTTTGGAGAGCTCTTCATTAGATGTGCACAGTAAAGAGATGCCTCTGTAATTTAATTTTTTCCCCCTTTTTGTGTACACGTCATATTATACTTTTCCACCAGTCCTCTAGTAACTACTCCTCTGACCATATTCTGCATATTAGCCGATACAGGAGGTTGTTAAGATGGAGAGCCCCGCTCTGGAGCAGTTCTGCTGGTATTATATCTATTCCAGGCGCCTTATTTTTTCATAGGTCTCGTATTACTGCCTGTACTTCGTCTCTGGTTGGTGGCAAGACAGGGAACTCTTGTCCTGCTTCTGGAATGTTTACAGCTTCAGTAATTGTAGGAGACAATGTGAACAGCTTCAGAAAATATTGCAGCCATCTGTTTCTAACATAGACTTGGTCTAAGGATGATTAGTATTGGAGACTTACGAATCGAATCGAAGCCATCGATGAAGTACCTGGGGCTACTGATCGACTCGAAATGATGAGTTTCAACGGCTGAGAAGGCTGCTTCAGGAGTATCGACTCTGAGTCGACTTAAGGCCAACATAGGGGGACCCAGCCCATCAAGAAGACACCTCTTGATGAGTGCTGTAGGGTCAGTGCTACTGTACGGAGTAGAAGCATGGGGCGACACTCTCAGCAAGGAGATATACCGAAAAAGTTTGGCCCAGGTACAGAAAAGAGGAGTATCTGACGGTCTCTGATTCGAGGATGAGAGTTCTTGCAGGCGTGATACCTGTCGCCCTCCTTACTAGAGAGCGCCGCGCTATTTATCTGCGCAAAAACAAGGATGCGAGGGAAATGGTTGTCCGTGAGGAGAGACAGCGCTCACTCAACAATTGGCAGCAGTCTTGGATGAATTGCATGAAGGGAGGGTGGATTGCGCCCCTCATACCGGATGTCAGACTGAGGCTAAATTGAAGGCCTGGTGAGACTGACTTCTATCTGACCCAGCTATTGAGCGGGAATGGGTGTTTTCAGTCGTACCTGTGCAAGATTGGTAAGTCACGGTTCCCCGTTTGTCAGTTTTGCCCAGAAGAAGAGGAAAATGCCTGCCACAAATTTTTTGCGTGCACAAAGTGGGCTAGGCTGTGAAGGGACCTCTACAGGGAGACGGGAGAGCTCATGCCGGATAATACAGTCGTGATGATGCTCGAATCGGTTGACAAATGGACCAGGTGGCCCATTATCCTCGGGCAGTCCTAAAAGATAAAAGGGAGGCAGCCGGAGGCGTTGGGGCTAGAGAATCACTTTTCTAGCACTTCCTCTTTCCCTCTCTCCTACAGCTAGAGGAGGGGTCCCCCAGTTTGAAGGCACCTCACGACGTAAAAAAACGAGCCCAGGCACGAAGTAATGTGTCAAACGGTTCCAAGCTAGATTCTCAGGTTGCTAGGGGAGGAGTCTAGTGGATCGTCGTGTCACCTTCTTGCAAGCATGGGAGTCCTAAACTCTGGTAAATTGCATTAACCTCCCAAACACAAAAAATGGACTGGGTTGCCTGTGATTGCTCCTTGCAGACTTTTGCAAAGACTTTTTGTGGATTGAAGCTGTCTCTTAGGTATATGATAGAGGCATACGCCGATCTGACATCATGTAGAGTCAAGTTACTTGACGTCAAAGACTTGTATATTGTTCTTCTTCTGCCCAATTTGGTCACTAGATGTATTCTTCGTGTGCCTGGCTCCTTTTTAGGCCTTTGTAAAAAAATTTTTTACAAAGACCTACTAGTTTTGCGACCTGTCTGTCCGTCCGTCCGTCTGTCCATCTGTCCGTGCGTCACAGCTAATTTCCTCAGAAACTATAGAAGCTAGAATGCTCAAACTTTGTGAAAAGGTCAGAATTGATGATTTCTCAAAATTTAGGGCCTTAACAAAAATTTAAAAATTTTTTAAGGGGGGTCCCCCCATATAACGATTTGGCCCTTAAAAATTTTTTTAATCAAAGGTAATCGAGTGGGATATCAAATGAGAGGTCTTGATTAGAACTTTTAGAATCTGAAATAAAAAACTCATTTTATGAATTAGGGGGTCCAGGGGAAGGTAAAATGTACCCGACATTTTTTCAGCACTGGCATGCATGTGGGCGTTACTGAGCTATTATTTAGCTTGTGTATCTGGCACCTTGGAGTAACTGATGCTTCTTATTTACAGCTCTTGGAGATGCGGCACTGGAATTTGACCCTTGTAAGGTAGTGGTCCGAATCAAAGATAGCGCAACAGAATAATCACGTGTCGGAAATGCTGGTGGTGGCTCATTTTTGTATGAGAATATAGTCGATCTGGTTGAATGTGCGAACGTCAGGGGATGCCACGTTCTCTTATGGATGTCTTGACATTCAAAGTGTGTGGAGCTTACTGTGAAGCCTCTACTAGTAGCGAAGTCAGTCAGCCATTGTCCATTGTCGCTGGTCTCTACATTGAGGCTGTGTCCTCTGGCTGTTCCTCTAGGTGCCATTTCTCCGCCGATTTTTGCACCTAGAATAATTTTGATGTGGTTTGAGGGCAATTTATCAACAGTGCGTTCCAATTAGTCCTTGGTTGCTACGTCCTTGTTTTCTGTGGGGCGTTTCAGTTGACCAGCCAGACATTAAAAAGTTTAGTCTTGATACGAATCGCACAGAGCCTTTCCTTAACGGGCTTGGAGTCGGTAATAATTTGCTTAAATGTGTTGTCAACAATGAAGGCCACTACAAACATATGGCTTTCTTGCAGTTTCCGCTTTTAAACATGGTGTCTGTTCGCGAGTCAAAAATGTCTTCCCCATGCCATCTGGTTTCTTGCACTGCGAGCATGTTGATTTTATATTTCTTTACTTCATCCAGAAGTTGTGGTTTATTCAATGATCTAACATTCCAAATTCCAAAAGAATAGTCCTTCATACGTTGCGATAGCCATTGCCAAACCGATCCGAGGCTGTTCTCCTGGTTTCACGACAAGTAAATACTAAGTGGAGAGATATTTTATTTCCCACATACCAGCCGGTTAGGGCACCCTCTATCCGCTACCTGACGACGCGTACGATGGGGGACCGAAAAACGTTTTCACAGATAAAATAATAAATATCCCGTCTTTGGAAAAACAAAACCTTTTCCGGTTATTTGGTTTTCACGTCGTTTCACCAGAATGCGTTGCGCACCAAAAGAATTCTTAACTTAAAAGTACATTATAATTTTCCGATCAACAAAAAATAGGCATTGCAATGTTCTAGGCAAGTAAATCCGCTACTAATACACTGCCATCTTCCCTACAAACAAGACATTCCTTGAAATCATTGATCATATTTCTAAAACATTCATGTTCATGACAAAGAACGATACGTCGAATTTCAAAGACATCATTGTTGAAGTCAATCATCGATCCATTTATTACCTTTTTATAGGCTTTTCATCGTCTTCACATTACCATCATTGGAAAAAGTTACCATGGTGAAAAAATAAAAAGCATGAGAAATTCTTCAAATCATTTATCATCTAAATAAACTTCTACGATGAAAGAAGTAAATCTTTTGGTTTCCGTCTATTTTCACTTATGATAGGATTCAATTCTGGTCGTTATCATCAATTTATCTGTCAATGTATAAATTACGAATACATCCTTAGTACTCCTGCATGATATTATTATTCGGTGGTTATTTGTATAAAGTGCCAGATTTCCACTTTGTTGGGCTGTTTACTACGTGGCCAGAACGTAACTCAGATGGATCCTTGGAGTAAAGTGAAACACTGCCAACAATACTCTTAAATTTGCCTGCATGTGACATTATAGGTAAATTGTCCAGAGTCACGCGTAGACTCATGAATAAGAAAAGACATAAGCTGAATGTAAGACGAAGAATGATACTGTTTGTCTTTAGGGACACGTTAAGAGTATGAGCACGGGTGGTAGTATATAAGAAACATTCCTTAAACGCAAAAATTGTCTTTAAGAATCTTAGATACACAACTTTAATGTAAAGATTTCAAGGAAATTACTTTGAACTATATATATGATAGGAATTACTGAAACATTTCAATCGTCAGGAGAAGTTATTGAACGGGAATGCGCCCATTTAAAAGCAATATGTAAATTAGGTATCTCAAACATGGCTGAAAAATATGTATATCAAGGGTGGGTTTTTATTAAGAACGTCACTCAAACGTTCTGTAGGTTATTTTTGCTTGCTGATTTGAAAGATACCAGGAAAGTTTTCTATCAGGGATAATCCCAAATATGTTAGCAATTTTACAAGTTAAATTTCGTTGCCTGAATTATTTTATCCTTCCGTATCCAAGGATTTGTTTGGATTTTATAAATTTCTCCTTTTTGTCAATCATTCTTTTAGACATAATGGTAATATCTTTATGTACTGATGAAAAAGACACGTGGAAAGTTTTTCAACGAAGTACTTCCAATTTTAGTGAGGAGCTTTGTTCTTCTTATAGTCTTTTAGTATTGATTATGCTTACTCTACTCTACGTATGTTCTCAACAAAAGCAGAATTTTTTATTTTCCAGATTTTGTGAATGTTCACGATTAACTTTTAAACGGAGATACTTAGATAGAAGAGCTATTGCAATTAAAGTATCGGTGTCATGATCTCCAATTAGTAATTGAATAACAGTGAAGAACAGTCATCATTGGAACAAAAAACTCTCCGTCTTCTATGGCGATCTTTCGGTAAAGCTGCAGCAAGAGCAAAAATGGGGTAAAACCACATCAGTATACTTCGGTAAACTTTTTCATCTTCTTCTTCTTCGCAGGACTCCAGATCCTTTTGGGCCTTCACTTCCTGCAAATAGCGCATCCAACTGTCTCGGTCCATTGCCTGCGTCATTCAATTTCGAAATCTGAAAAGCGATGAACTGTCTTCGTCGACCGGGTCACACCAGCGTTTCCTCCAATGGTCTCTGGCCTTCAGTTCTCGCAACGAATATCTTTTTGGATATCCGTTGTTAGTCCATACGATTCATGTGGCCAGCCCATTGCAGCTTCCGCAGTCTTACAATCGTTGAGACCTCCGGCTCGTCAAAAATTTCATACAGCTCATGGTTGTATCGAATCCGCCATTGGTCTCCGTCTAGCTTCACTCCGATTATTTGCCTCAGGATCCGCCTCTCAAAGGCGTTCAATATATTTGCAGATACTTGGGTTAGTGTCCATGTTTCACACATATTGCATGATACAGGTCTTATCACAGATTTGTATACCTGGAGCTTTGTTTTCCTGTGTATGCAGCTGGTCTTCAAGATCGTCAAAACTGAATAAAATATTTTATTTGCGAGCTGTATTCTTTGGCATATTTCGTCTCTTTCATTACCCGTCTTCGTTATTTTGGTGCCTGGATACACAAATTTGTCAACATTTTCGATACTGTATTCACTTTGTTTTATTTTCATTGATTTGTAGCCCTACTAGTTTTGCTTTGCCGTCAATTTTCAGAAAGAGTTCTTTGGTAGTTCTTAATGACCGTGACAAAATGTTTATGGAATTTGCATAGGCCCTACTGGTTGGCCCGACATGTATAGTAATATACCTCATGTAAACTTTTTGATGCGAATGTGAAAATTATAAAGAAAGTCAGACATGAAATAGGGCTAATTACATGTGACCAAACTAGGTAATTTTCATTTGAAGCTGCTGTCAGCTTCTATCGTATCTTCCCATCGATTCTGCAGGTTTCCCGCTGGATGTCCATTTGGGTAGCCGATTTTCTTCCAGCCGTTCTACACGGCCCACTCATTGTGATTTGCGTAACTTTATGCAAGTGATTGTCGCATTCTCAAAACTCATAATTATAACGCAGTCTCCACTCTGAATTTCGTTTCACTGGTTCGTACATTTTCCGGTGCACTTTGCATTCAAATATCTCCACTGCTTATTCCGACTAAGTTGTCAGAGTCCATGTTTCACTTCCACATAACAACAAAGGTGTGACTAGTAATTTGTAAGTAAAGAGCTTATTTTCCCCATGCACAACTCTGGACCTTCGAATGGAAAGTACGGAAAATGAGGCTTTATTTGCGGCAATTATGTGGCGTACAACTTCCTCCTTTCCAGCTCCACTTCTATTCAGGTTGACTTCTAGATAAATAAAATTATCCACATTTTCAATGTTATAGTCGCCTACTTCATTCGGGTTTTGTTGGACCGGAGTTTCCTTTTTTGTTTCAAGTCATGAAATTAGTTAAATTGCATGAACTCGTAGGCGAATCTGTTTTGCTTCAGATTCTAGGCTCAGAAATGCTCCTTTGGCATCTAACATGGAACGTGCTATAATGTTGACGTTATCAGCATATGCAGCCGATGTGTGAAATGGAACGTTTGTGTACCCGGGGTTTCAGCGGATGTCTTCTTTTTTTGTGGTAGGGAGGTGAATGTCCATTTACGCACAAAGTGCGGGACTCCCATACTCCCAAAAAGGCGACCAGACTGATCACTAAACACCTCCTCTGTCAACCTGAGAACCTAGCCGGGAACTGTTTGACGCATCACTTCGGGTCAGGTCTCGTTTTCTTACACCATGAGGTGCCTTCAAGCTGGGGGTCGTTCTCCTAGTGGGAGAGGAGGAGGGAAGAGTAACTGCTTAACAAGCGATTCCCCAGCCCCAACACCCCTGACTGCAGTGAGTCCCTTTTATCTTTTAGGACTGCACAAACGTAATGTGCCACTTGGTTCCAGTTGTCAACCGACTCGAGCATCACCGAGACTATATTATCCGCAGTGAGCTCGCCCGCCTTCCTGTAGAGGGCTCTTTGCAGCCTAACCCATTTTGTACACGCAAAAAATGTGTGACAGGCATTGTCTTCCTCTCCTGGGCAAAAGCGACAATCGGAGGACCGTGACTTACCAATCTTGTGCAGGGAAGACTGAAAATACCCATATCCGCTCAAAAGTTGGAACAGATAGAAGTCAGTCTCACCATGCCTTCAACTTAGCCACGGTCTCACAACCAGGATAAGGTGCACCGTCCACCTTTCCTTCGTGCAATCCACCCAAGACTACTGCCAATCATTGAGTGAGCGCTGTCTCTTCTCGTGGACAACCATCTCCCTTGCATCCTTGTTTCGACGCAGATAAATAGGGCGGTACTCTCTAGCAAGGATGCCGACAGATATCACGCCTGCAATAACTCTCACCACCAAATCAGAGACTGTCGGATACGGAGATCCAATCCTCAGCGCTCTTCTTCTCTGCACCTGTGCCAGGCGTTTTCGGTAAACCTTCTTATTGAGAGCGTCGCCCCATACCTCTGCTCCATACAGTAGGACTGATCCTTCAGCACTCATCAAGAGGCGCCAAAAGTCGACTCAGAGCCGATACTCCTGAAGCAACCAACTCAACCGTTGCCCCGATTCGCTCAAAGAGACTCATCTTCGGATCGATCAGTAACCCCAGCTACTTTACCGATGGCTTTGATTCAATTCGCATATCTTCAACACTGATCATCCTTACTCTAGCGATTCCCTTTTTTGTCAAGATCGCCACTCCGGTTTTCCCCAGTGCTAAACTGAACCCGCGAGCAGTCATCCAGTCCCTCACTCGGCCCATCAGCATACCTAGCCTAAGGTGCGCCTGTTCAACGGTGCGTCCAGTGACCAGAGCCATAGCATAGCCGGCCAAGCACGATTTATCGGGCATCTCAAGTCTCAGTAGCCCGTCATAAGACACGTTACACAGGTCTGGACCAAGGATAAATCCCTTTGCAACACCCGATGTAATTTCCATCCTTCGTTGGCCCTGTGTCGTGTCCTAGAGCAGGCTTCGGTCTTTCAAGTAGTCCCTCAAACGCCGCATTAGATGTTCTGAAACTTGAGAAGGGTTTTCCAGCGTATCCAGAATATCCCCATCTAGCGGAGTTGAAGACGTTCCTGACGTCGAGTGTCACCAACAGAAAGATCCGTCGCTTGGTGCGACTATATGTCTCTGCCTTTTGGACCGCATTCACCACCTCTGCAATCACATCAATGGTAGAACGTCCTGCTCTTAAGCCATACTGCCGAGGAGATAGATCCTCAGCAGCACGAATCGCGTCAGTGAATCTTCCCTTGGTGAGCACATTCCCAGCCGTGTCTAGCATACATAACGGGCATGAGCCTCGCCACCTTCCATCGTACTGGGAAAACCCCTTCCAGGAGGCAAGCGTTGAATGTGCTGAGCAGCAAATTAGGACAATGGTGATAGACGAGCCACAACACCTCACCTGGAACTCCATCTGGACCTGGAGCCTTCCTTGCTTTCAATGAAAGGACTACCTCTTCCAGTTCCAGCTGTGATAAGAGTGGACAATCGACTGCTGTTTGACTTTGTACAGCATCAACACGGACCGGAGGGGCGGGAAAGAGTGCTCGCACTATCCTGTCCATCTTTTCCGCATCATGTATACAAGGTTTCCGCAGGGCACCAAGCTTCCGCATAACTAGCTTGTAGCCAAGGCCCCATGGAGCCTTGTTCACATTGTCCACTAGATCGTGCCAGCAGCGAGCCATGCTGTTGTTGATCAATTTGCGGAGGCATTTCCTTGGCGACTTATATGCTGCTGCGTGGTTGCTTGCCTCGTCACGGTTCCGCGCCCGTTGCGCCTCACGCCGAAGCTTGTGACACTCCTTTCGTTTTTCAGCGATTTCAGTTGACCACCAATACACTGGGGACTTGCCGTGCCGGGGTTTGTGACGGGGCATAGAAGCATCGCAAGCAGTCGTGATGATACTCACAGTTGAGTTCACCACGTCTTGAGCTGCCAGTTCTTCCGTCCCCTCCGGATCTCCCAGCAGCAATACACCTGCTGTGAGAGCCTCGACGAACCTCTTGACGTCCATTCTACCGATGCTGATGTCTTCTTGGTGACGTATTCGTGCGCAATATTTAAAAGCATTGAGGCAGGTCCATCTCCTTGTTTTAGGCCTGATTTCATTTTGCAACTTTCCGGTAGTTCATCTTTTACCCTGACTTGAGGCTCTGTGTTTAACATTGTAACCTTGACCATGTGGACTACTTTTGTTGGGATTATTTTGTTCAGCGAATTTTCGTCGACCCTATTGTCTGCTTGCTTGAAACCTACAAAGAGTTGGTGTGCATTGATGATATATGCCAACATTTTTGAGCACCTGCTTTTCTGAGAATATTTGGTCTATTCCAGACCATCCACTTCGATAGCCTCCCTGATACTCTCCTAAAATATTTCATGTACAGCTTTTATTTTCTCCCGGTGATTTTGGAGAGCACTTTATAATATGTACACAGCAGAGCGATGCCTCTATAATTTTTGACACCTTTACTTGTCCTCCTTTCTGAGAATGGGACATTTTATACTTTTTCATCAGTCCTCTAGTCACTGCTTCTCCAAACATATTCTGCATTTTGTTCGATGTAGAAGGTTACTTAGATGAAAATCTCCACTCTGGAGCAGTTTTGCTGCTATATACTCCCGTACTGTTGCATGTGCATCGTCTCTGCTTTGTGGTGAGACTGGAAACTCTTGTTCTTCTGCTGTTGTTGGAAACGCTGTAAATAGCTCATGGAAATATTGCAGCCATCTGTTTTTAATTTCGACTGGATTACGTATGATTACTCCTTGTGCACTTATTAAAAATTTCCTTGACACCCAACCGATATATTGGAGATACTCCAGCTGAGGGTCCACCGACCCAACTAACTCACCCAAAGATGGGCGTGGGCACCACTTTTTGCTTCACTGAGCCTCGAAAGGGTCGTCCAAACGAGAAAATGACCATTCGGAGCGAAATAACCCCTGGAAAAGTTTTGGTGCTCGCTGCCACCTAGCCGCGAACATCAACTTCCCAGAACCCTACAACTGCAGTACGAGTTGGATAACTACACCACCACACAAAACCCCTAGTTTCCTACACCAGGGCAACCGAAATTAACGCCCTCCTTATCTCTTAACACCAACGACACGAGATAGGATTGAAACCACACGATCGTTCACTCCACCCACTGAACACTACCACCTTAATTAATTTTCTCAGGTCTTTCTGCCTGGTCACCATCCCAGGAAAAGAATTCCCGAGCAAAACTTTTCACAAGCTGAAAATGAATGTAATTATGTGATAGCAAGAAAAGAAAATCTAATTTTAATTCTATTCGAATTCTGTGCAATATCTTGTATTTCCGTGCTTACAACAAACTCTACCAACATAAATTTCTTCTGATAAAAGAATACATCAAACTACTTATATGTGCTTATTTCCTACTCGCCCTTTCTGCCGCTTCTTGATATAGCCACCACCGGATCTCCGTTGTCTCGTACTAATTCCTTGCTCAAATTAAAGGTTTCTTTTCCAATTCGAAGAAAATGCTCTCGCCGAATACCGCTCCGTTTATTCCTCTGCCAGTTGATGCAAAACTCCCGGAAGAGGAAGCGCGCCAACCTTCCCGGGCTTAAATAACCTCCGGTTAACGCTTTCCTCCCGTCCACCGGGAAAATTATGTTTTAGAGTTCACCAACCTTCAGAAGTGGTTTTTTCCGTTCGTCGGAGTAGTTCTCATCACTTCGATTTCATTAATAATGAGTTCCACTCGATGGCGATCCTTGGGGAAATAAAGTGCATTACGCGCTCAATGCGCTGAATGCATTTGACTGACAGTTCGAACTGTCGTAAATTTTATTTACATCTCCATGCGAGATAAGGATTTTGTCGATAATCCTCACATCTTTCTTTTTTCGAGCCGAAACGCTAGTATTTATCACTTTTCCTCGTCCTGGCCGATAGTGGTATCGCCGTACCAAAGCGTGGTGTGTCATGGGTGCTATTTATCCACAAATTGCACGTAATCTCGGTCGTCGAATCTTTCTTCGGGAATGTGGTAATTTTGTTCATTTATATTTCTGTGGTGGATATTAGTGAATTTGTGTAGAGAAAGTGAATAGTGTGCTTTGGCATGATGTCGTTAGCTAGTTAGGAGAGGAGGTAAAATATTCAAAGTTGTATCCGTGTTTCGTCGCGATAGAAAATCGTTTGATAGAATAGGATCTAGTTAGTTGTCAAGGGTTTCCGTGCAATTTTTTGACACAGACGCCGTTTCGAGACGTTCGCTGTCGAATTTCTGTAAAAGGCTGGCTATGTCTCCGACATATGACATCGATAGGTTATTTTACCAAGTAAAGATCTGAGTTATGATTGGCTCCTCGGTATGTATGGACGTCAAGTATGCTCGACTCCCAATGTTGAATCAGAACACGGTCGATCTGGTTTTGTGTGAGCCACCCGGTGACACCATTATATATGCATCAATGAGTGAAGCAAGTAGAACGTATGACTAGATTTCTGCTACATGCAAAGTCACAGGAACTGGCCATTGTCATTTGTTTCATTGTTGAGGCTATATCTTCCAATCATTTCCTGATGAAATAGTTCATTGCCAACCTTAGCGTTATAATCACCCAGAATTATTTTTGTGTCGTTTGTAGGCAATGAGTCAATTAGTCTTTTTAGGTGATTGTAGAACGTTTTTTCGTCCAGTTCAAATTTTTGCTTTCCAGTAGGCTTCCCACGATTGAATATTTTGTGCGATCTCATGTCTTGAATATAATTTCGAGTCCAGTTTGTTTTCTAGATTGCTAGTATTTACGCTGACTGGCCTGTTGTAAAAGTTCTTTAACAGCCAGGGTAGTTCAGTGATCTGAAATTCTGGGATCCAATTCTATAGTCATTTTTTCGGTTGCAAGGTTGTTGCCGTAGATCCAATCCATTCCGTGGTTCTGTACCAGGTTTTGAAACTATGTAGGGTTTCCCAGGGACGGGGAGCTAGCTCGTCACCCAACCTCCATTGCAGTGGCATGATTATTACTCTCGATTCCTTTATCAGCCGTGGAAGTCTCGTTTTCACCCTCTTACTTCACCGCAAAGAACATGTAAGTAGGATTTAGTAGCAGAGTTGCAGATGTGCTTGCAGTTATTGACATTTCTTGACATTTTGTGTCCCATCATTGGGGAACAAGTAAATTCCATGTGTGAATCCGAGAACATTTCCTATTATTTGTTCGTGGGATTTAACGTGACGGATCATGCAAGCTGGGGATAGGGAAAACAAGGGGATCCCTCCTCTTATCCCAATGAGGCTTGGGAATGCATACGGCGGAGTACTCTCTCTCTCTCTCTCTGCACTGCGTTCTCATTTTTTTTTAAACGCTTTCCTTCTTCTGCCTCCTGATGTTGTCGATGTGGTTGATACTCTTTCATCCTTTTCACATAACAAACTCTTTGCAGTTTGGATAGTTTTACGCATAAGGATTTAAGTTTTCCATCAACGCTCCCACTCACTTCTATTTTTCACGATTTAAAATGTCAGCCTAGTTTTTTTTTTGCCTTAGCACTACAGACCGTTTTGGGCCTTTGCTTAGAGATAGTTCGAGTATCTGATTATCTTGATCGAATGTATTGGCACTCGGAAAGGTGATATGGTCAGTACTACGTTTTCGCCGTGTGTCCGTCTAACCAGCTGCGATCGGTTTTGATTTTAAACGAGTACTATCATATCTAAACGGGCTTATAGCTCGTTCGAAGAATCCCTCGAAAAGAATCTCATTGTCACCAACGAGACTCGAACCATAGACCTTCGACATATAAGATAAGTGCTCTAACCACTACACTACACAGGCTACACAGCCTGAAATGCCAGCGCCTTAATTAGAAAAATTGTGGGTTAAATTTAGAGCAAATTTTATGATTTTTACATTCCAGAATTGGATCCTAAACTGGCGTTTTTGGCCATATTCTTAAGTTTTGTTTGTTCTTGGGTTCAGGTGAAAATCAAAAAAAACGTTACAGCAATTAGAGTAGACAGATAATAGATACTCTTTTCAGAAAGGTTTTGCACTCAATGTATGCTGTGGAGAAATTTTCGATACGCAAATAATGAAGAAATTCAAATCCAGAGATCCGGTTCATAATTGTAGAAACCTCTATTAAAAATGTTTGCATTTTTTTCGACCGAAAAACAAACAATATGCCGAAATTTCATCAAATTCTGTAATTTGCTGTGTCAAAAAATAGAATCAATGAAAACACAGGCAGTATGAAACCTTGATTTGGAAAATGATGTAAATGCCCGCAAATCATCGCGCATATCACGAACAGCTCTTGTCGCATGGCGGGAACAACGATTCAAATTTCGGATTTCCACCCATCGTTGCATGTTATTTTGTTTGTGACGCAATTTCGATTGCTTTGAGGGGTTATATATTTTGTGCTGCCGCATATGTTGAATGAATGTCGAAAGTTTCAGCTTCCGTATGATCTAGTCTTAGTGCCGAGAATTTCGCGTTGTGTTGCCCATAATTTGACATGTAAATCGGAAGTAGCCTGGCCATTTAAGTTTAACTACATGACGTTAGAAGGCAAAAAGTTTTATACGGCTTACATTCCGTAATCTAACAAATAGTCATTTTATGAATGAAAATTAAAATTTCTCTCTCGATTAACACAAAAGTTAATAAAGTGTGGCTCGGTATTGCGTATGTTTAAATCTTCCGAAATCGCGTATGATAGTTTTCGGGGTGAGCAACACTATGAAATGTAGAGTCATGCTTTCATTTATCTATTGAATCTTAGTATTGATCGTCAGTCTTTACTTCCGACAACATATTTTTTAGGAATTCTTTGAGCTACATGAGTGAGTTGCATATTTTTTAAATAATGTTTTCTGGAAAATTATTAGAGAAGGTAAATGTTAGAAGAATGTGGTTTTGACGTGTTTACTAATTCTCATCAGGCCATCACTCTTAGATACACACCGGTGGTGCTTAGAGGTGAGAGAGTTATATTTAATTTTCATACTTATGCGAACTCAATATATTTTTGTAACTACGAATTATGTTCAAGTTAAATTTCCTCTTGTAAGTACTTGTCTTAGCTAAACTTTAAATAGATAATTTCACCCTTTCACATCAATTTAATGTAAATCTATACGATAATTTTTGCTCTACATTGAAGCTTTTATTACGTCGCACGGATATCGATCTGGTTTTCGGATGGCTCCGATAGCTTTTTAAATTACTTATGGAATTCTTTGTAGCTACATGAATGAGTTTCATATTTTTTAAATAAATTTTTCTGAAAAATTATTAGAGAAAAAAATGTTAGAAGAAGGTGGTTTCGACGTGTGTACTAATTCTCATCAGGCCATCACTCTTAGATACACACCGGTGATGGCGACCACCATGCTTAGACCTTCTTCTAACTTTTTTCTTCTTCAAGACTCACAGCATCCACATCAAATGTGCCTAGAAACAGTTGATTCTTTTTGCCTTGCGTGATACTTATGACCCAAGATACTTTGCTAACTTGCCGCCTTACCAACAAAGACTTAATATTTTGAATCTATCCTTGCTCTCATCTCGAAGAAGTGTCTAAGTTTCCGCTTTGTTTTGGATCTAATCAAAAAGCTAGTAAATGTCACATCGTTACCAAGCAAAATAACATTTAAGGAAAATTTTAAACATACTAGGAACACTCATTTGCTTCATGAAGACCAACATAAAACCACCTACGCAGATAACGAGCCAATTAATAGGTGTTGCAAGATCTTCAATTCTATGAGTGAAATTAATCACCTTCTATCTCAAAACTTAACTTCAAAAAGAAGATAACTGACGCACTAAAATAAGTTGCGATTTTAAAATAAAGACTTACTTTTTTTTTGTAATTTGTTTAGATACAAGTACTTTTTTTGATTGCCTTGTTTGGCTTAATAAATAAATAAAAATCTAGATCTTAAGAATAATTAGAAGAATGCAATTTAAAATGTACCGAATGCATGACAAAGTTTATATGACATCAGCAAATAGTGAAAGAAGCACAATTACGTTTACCAAAATACCGCATTACCTTTCTCTGAAGCTGGTGCATAATGTTAAATTCATTCGGAATGAAATCGTGCCCAAGCTCAATTTAAACAAATTAAAGTCTCTGTATTATCACCAGTGCATAAATCAATGTTATATAGTGGTACGACTCGTTAATGGTCAACACTATATTTGCATATTCATTCAAATTAGTTTTCTAATCCGTTGAACCAAAATTAGATTTACGTCGAACTAGCTTAGTATCTATGTATTAAATCACTGAGCATCTATGTATTAAAGCACTGAGATTAAAGTTTCTTTTTACAAAAGCCAACAGCAAAGAATAAAAAGCTAAAGTTGAAAAACCATAAATAAATGACTGAATTACATCCTTAAGACATCGGTCTACTAACTAATAAGCCATGGCGTTAACATGCTTCTGTTTTTCTTGTATATTGCACAGAGAAATTACATACGTTTAGGAAATCCTTGAACTCATTAAGGAAGAACGTCTATGACCACCCCGACTTGAGCGGTAGTATCTTCTATTCCTTATTGCACACACAAACTAATAAGACTGGTCTCGCTGTAAATCGTCCTTTACTGCACCATAAATAAGGAGCTTTTGAAATATGCAGCTCATGACTAACTTTTATTAGGTCAGTCGTAGAGCTTGAGCTTAGTTGGTCGTAATTACATACATTATGATATGACTTACATCAGTCTTAATTCTTTAGTGGATACTAAGCGAGAAAATTGCATTTTTCCATTTGATACTGTAACGTTCACAAATAATGTTAGTTTAATGTTTTTGTTGTGAATTAATTATCCTATCAAGTTAACGACATGAACCTTATTATGGTTTACGGAATTATTGTGATTTTCAGAATAGAAAAAGTTGGGTAGACAGAACTAGGCTCATGTCAGAAGGGTTTTGCACTTAATCAACCATACACAGTCATATAGAATAATTTAATTCAAGAAAATCTTCATCACAACAAAAATTGTTTCCCTTTAAAAGAAAAACCAGTGTTACTCCATTTTAACCGACGCACATTTCATTGCAATATTACTAAAATCATTGATTATACCGAATCTTAAATGTCTATTTGTTATATTCCATATTTTGGGAATACGTTGGTAAGTCTAAAAAGGATTGAGCCTTTTATGTCATTTTTCGATTGAATATTTCTTTTATTTAAAATGGATTTTATCTAAGTCTAGGAATAGGTATTACAGGAAGCCCAGTATTCTCCTTCACGCGTAGTAGAATTTTTTTAGTGTTAGTAAAACATGTTCATAATAGTGGTGCATCAGTGCCGTAAGGAATAAAGTTATTTTGATTAGGGGCAAAATTATTAAATTTAAATTTAACGTGAGGAATACTAAGGAGAAATTAATCTCTTTATTTGCTTGATATAAACAATATACATATATATATATATATATATATATATATATATATATATATATATATATATATATATATACAGAGGTGGCCAAAAGTGATCGGACAATACAAGAAACAAGCAATAAAATACTTTTACGAGCATAAGCTTTGAAATGAAATAAAAATTTTTCCCTTATATAAAAGTCACTTGTATTCTCAATTAATTGCACAAAAAAATAAAACAGAAATAAAAAGATTTTCACAAGAAAATTAACAACTAATTCAAATTCACATTGCATCAAGTGTACAAAAGTAATCGGACGTTCAATTGTAATACTTTTCTTTCTGATGATTCCATTAGAACATAGGCTTTTAATATCTAGTTGCGTATCCTTTTTGTTTTATAACTTCTGTTAACCTATTAGGCATAGACTGTACCAACTTACGGGTAACGTCCGGAGTAATGTTGTCCCATTCTTCTAATAACACCGTCTTCAGTTGACTTTTATTAGTAATGTGATGGTTCCTTATTTTTTTATCCAGATGATCCCAAAGATGTTCGATGGGATTTAGGTCTGGGGATTGCGGTGGTGTTTTTAATTGACCAGGAGTGTTGAAAAGGAGCCACATACGAACATCATGAGCTGTATGCTTTGGGTCATTATCTTGCTGGAACAAATAATGACCATCAAGACCCAATTTTTGTGCACTTTTTTTCAAATTTTCTTTCAAAATCGACAAGTAACCTAGTTTGTCCATAGGTTCGTCAATGAAAACAAGTTCAGCCATGCAACCCCAGACCATTACACAGCCACCTCCGTGTTTTACTGTATGTTGAATGTTTTTGGGATGAAGCTCACTATTTTGAGTTCTCCACACCAACAACCTGCCGTCGGAGTGGTAGATATTAAACTTACTCTCATCAGAGAATATTATACGAGTCCAAAAGTCGAGCGGCTTGCTTTTAAATTCTTTTGCAAAGCATAATCTTTTCTTCTTATTAACTTTGCTAATTAGTGGTTTCTTTCGAGGTACTCTCGCTTGATAACCAGCACGGCTGAGAGCTCTACGAATAGTCCGGGCACTAACATTGGTACCATTTACATCTGCTAATTGATCCCTAATACTTCTGGAAGTTGTAGTCGGATTCTTTTTAACAATTCTTAAGATTTTTCGTGCGTCTGTCCCTATTAGTTTACATGGTCGACCACTCCTAATTTCGTTTTCCACCTGATTATTTTTTCTGAACCGTTTCACGATATCGAAAACTGTCGAACGACTTCTTCCAATTATTTTTGATATTTCAGAAAAGGATTTATTCTCTTTATACAACTTTATTATAACTTTTCTTTCATGTATACAGGTTTCTTTGCGATTCTTAGCCATGTTTAACTTTCTTCACTTAAAACTGACAAGTAAATGACTGATATCAGAAAAACACATATCAACATATAATTAGGGGAATTCCCTTTTAAACTCGGAAATGAAAAGAAAAGAATTGCTCCAAACTTCAATGACTAATTTCACACTTTTCAAAATGTCCGATTACTTTTGTCCACTTGATGCAATGTGAATTTGAATTAGTTGTTGATTTTCTTGTGAAAATCTTTCTATTTCTGTTTTATTTTTTTGTGCAATTAATTGAGAATACAAGTAACTTTTATATAAGGGAAAAATTTTTATTTCATTTCAAAGCTTATGCTCGTAAAAGTATTTTATTGCTTGTTTCTTGTATTGTCCGATCACTTTTGGCCACCTCTGTATATATACAGTGTAACCCGGTTATAACGTACCTCGAGGGGACCGCAACAAGTAGAACTTTATAACCGATAGTACGTTATAACCCACTTATGAAAAAAAGTTGTGTTCATTTACAAAAATTGTCGTTTATTAAAGAAAAAAAGTCCATGCATTCATAATACAAAATTATAGCCTGCTGACTCAAAAAGCATTATGAATTTTCGAAAAATTTATAGGATTCTCCCATTTGTCTACTAACTGTTATTGTAATGGTCTTAAAAAGTCAGTTATCTTGCATTGTTTCATTTTTATTTTTAGTTTTTGCTTTTGCAGATAGCCACCAATCAAAAGAGATGCTTCTAAGATACCATCTTCCGTAAGCTCGTTTGCTTCCAAAAATCTTGTCACATATTTTATCGAATTTATTGCATCCTCAATATTCATGGTTTTCTGCTCAGTAGCTTCATCGTCAGTGTCGCTTTGTTGGCTTGATTCTACTGACTGTACTTCTTCTACTATGTCAGCATCTGTTGGGGTTTCAGTTGATACAACATCTGAATCAATGTTCTCAAACAAATCAAGATCTTGCAATTCTATAGTAGGTCTACAATTTTCATAAAACCAAGAGCTTAATGGACGCTCATCCTCTTCTCTTGCTTGAACCCTTTTAATCCATTCGCTCAAAGGAAGGTCGTCTTCGTCGTTTGATGAATCGGTTTTAAGTCCCGCATGCTGGAAACAGTTTCTAATGGTCGTTGGTGATACTTGTTGCCAGGCTTTTGCTAACATTTCTATGCCATCCAGCAAATTTATTTTCATATTTTGAGCATCCTCAGCTGCATCGATGTATTTCATCAGAACTAGCCTAGAAATGTATCACAAATGGAACGTAATTTATATTACATGAATTCACTTTACTGAATTACCTTCGGTAATAGGATTCCAGGCACTTGATCACGCCTTGGTCCATCGGTTGTAGAAAAGAGGTGCAGTTGGGAGGAAAAAAATTCAAGTTAATATTTTCCAGCTTCTGGAGATTTGGGTGAGCGGCGCAGTTGCCTACAATTAGCAAAATCTTCCTTCTTTGCCTTCTCAGCTGCTCGTCCCAGGACCGTAACTCATTCAAAAAAATATCTGATGTCATCCAAGCCCGTCCATTTGAGGTATAATTTACAGGCAATGTTTTTACATTTTTCATGCATCTCGGATTTTTAAATTTTCCAATAACGAGCATTTTTCTTTTTTCGGTGCCAGATAAATTGGCGCATATGAGGACAGTAATCCTTTCTTTAGACTGCTTCCCACCTATACACTTTTCACCACGAAATTTGAGAGTCTTGCTAGGCAACACTTTGAAGAAAAGTCTCGTCTGCGTTGAATATGTCCTCATCTCTATAACCCTCTCTTATCTGCGGCCATTCATCACGAATTCAATCCAAAGCGGCTACTGAGTTTGCATCTGCTGCTTCGCCATGAATTGGCGTTTTGAATCTTTTAATCCAACCGGAAGAGCACCTGAATTCGTTATCATTATTAAGCTGAGCAAATTTTTGGGGTTTTTGTCGCAACATTTCCCCCGAAATCGAATTGCGGATACTCCTTTGATATGTAAACCACCTTATTATGTTTCTATCAACATCCCGTTGCATGGGGTTTCGAATTTTCTTTTGGTTTCCTGAAGATGAAGGATTACTACACGCAGCCTTAATTTTATTTCGATTTCGCCAAATTGTCGAAACTGTCGTTTTCTTCAATTGCTTCGAAGCACATATTACTGATTGTTTTTTGCCACTTTCAATTTCTCGAATAATATCTAACTTCTCATTAATCGTTAGCACTTTGCGAGTTTTCTTCTCCATTTCTTTGTTTTGCAAACTTTATCGCGACCTTACACCGATCACAACACTTCAAAAACTGCCAATTATTTTCTTATGGGATTCCCTAAAAATTATGCAGACATCTCCCTAACACAAAAAAAAACACCCTACCGGGCACAATATTTTAAAAACTGGCGATTATTTATCATGGGATTCCCCGAAAATTATAGGGACCGAAAACCCTTCGCGTTATTGTTGCCAATTTGTTACGTATCGCAACAACTTGTCTAAACAACTTATTTTTGTTTGTGGGTTTTTGCTTCATATGTACGTATGTATATGAGAATAAATATTTTGTACGTTATAAATAACTCAAGTGGCATGGAGGAAAGTACGTTATAACCAATATGTACGTTATAAAAGTGAACGTTATATCCGTACAAAAATACAGTAACTTCCATGATTTGTGCATGGGGATTGGAAAAAAGTACTTTATAACCGAAAGTACTTTATAAAAGTGCACTTTATAAGCGGGTTGCACTGTATATATATATATATATATATATATATATATATATATATATATATATATATATATATATATATATATATATATATATAGTATGTATACAGTGGACCCTCGTTATAACGCTGCTCGCTATAATGCGCCCTCGGTTATAGCGCGGGTGATCTTCACCGCCCACCCAAAAACAGATTGTCCACGATAAGTTCCAACATTTTTATACAGGTCTCTGTTGCATTGGTGAGTATAGCATTTTATTGTTACTGTCCGGTGAACTGATTGTTTACATTGAGTTCAAACGTGTTTATACAAATCCGTGTGCATTTCATTGGCATCGCGTATTGAATAATTGTGTATGTATTGAGTTTGTGCAAATGTGTTATTCTAATAGTGTTTAATTATTATAGGCATGATGAATAAAAGAAAAGCCTACAGCGTCAAAGAAAAGCTTAACATCATCGCCAAAGTCAAGAGCGTAGTTTCTAAAGCAAATATTAGAAGAGAATATGGGATACCTGAGGGAAATGTATGGGGTTGGATAGCAGAGGAGAAATAACTAAATTTATTTGTTGATAAGCTTGACCAAGATGCTGGTCTTACTCGAAAGAAGACAAGACTTGGACCAAATCAAAATGTGGACGATTGCCTCTATGAATGGTTTGTGCAAAAAAGAAGTGAAAGTATTCCCGTTTCTGGAACTGCTTTGAAGTTGCAAGCTGAAAAATTTCATGCAAGCTTAAAAGCAGAAGGAGATTTTAAGGCTTCTGATGGTTGGTTGTGGCGTGGGCAAAAACGACATGGCATATATCAAATTTCTATTTCTGGAGAAGCAAAGTCTAATGATATTGAAGGCGCGGCAGAATTCTCAAAGCAGTTTGTAATTGCTACTAAGGAAGAAAGGTACTCTGATGTATAAGTTTATAACTGTGATGAGACTGCGTTATCCTACAGAATGTTGCCAAATAAAACATTATATCTTAAAAGTAACCCACAAAAAGAAGGATTAAAATTAAGCAAGGAAAGGATAACAGTTTTATTTTGTGTGAATAAAGCTAAAGAAGATATTTGTCCGAATATGACTGACGAAATGATCATCGATTCCATTTGTGGTGATGGAGATTGTCAAGAGGGAATAGGTGAAGAAGAAATCGTCAGTGAGATAGCTGATTTACCACCAACAACCAAAGAAGCAATAAATGCCATGGAAACTGTAATAAGATGGGGTAAATTACAAGAAAATGTTAGCAGTGTCAGACTGTTGCAATTAGCATCTTTCAAAAAAGAGATGCTGCAGAACTTATCAACAACCAAACAAAAGAAAATTACTCAATTTTTTAAGTGATGAATTTAATTAATGTCGGTAAAATTATCTCGAATATGTTTTTATTTTCAAGCGTACCTTATGTATATAAATAAACTGATACATGCATATGTATATGTGCTTATTAAGATGTATCATTATGTTATATGAATTACAATAAGACAATATATACGCAAATGGTTCTGTTATTAAAATGTGAAGCTTATGAGATATTTCATTATGCAGCTATGCAAATCGTTCCAAGTAAATTTATTTTGGTACTACCGTGCTGCTCGTTATAACGCGGTTCTCATTATAACGCGGGTGTTGTGTGCCGCCCGATATGCGCGTTAGAACGAGGGTCCACTGTATATATATATATATATATATATATATATATATATATATATATATATATATATGTATATATATATTTATATATATATATATATATATATATATATATATACATCTCGTATATGTACATATATATATATATATATATACATAAACATATATATATATATATATATATATATATATATATATATATATACATAAACATATATATATATATATATATATATATATATATATATATGTATATATATACATATATATAAATATATATATATATATATGTATATATATATATATATATATATATATATATATATATATATATATATATATATATATTTATATATATACACATAGAAATGTGTACGTACATAAATATACATTAACTTGTATATATATATATATATATATATATATATATATATATATATATATATATATATATATATATATATATATATATATATATATATATATATATATATACTTATATATATATATATATATATATATATATATACATATATATATATATATATATATATATTTATACCTATATAAAGTATGCAGTAGAACTCCAACCATCCGAATCAATTGGGACCGGACCCCATTCGGATAACCAAAAATTCGGATAAAAAAGGGTATATTTTTAAGAAAAAGAGCATGTTTTCGGTACTGTTGCATTATAATTAATTGCTCTAGTGTACCTACACTGCAAACAACGTATAAAATATATTATGAACGTTACAGTACACAAAATGTTAAATGATAAGTGTTACATACATACTTTAATATGTAAATCTCTTGAAAATATACTGCTGCCACAGGATTTTAATTTTTGAACATTTCGTGGAGAGTACGCTGCCTTGACGTAGTAGAACGTTTCCGAGCGGCGAGGTCCCACAGACGCTTGATGGCTTAAAGTTGTACTGTGCCACAATCCGGTTGCCGCTCCATCCACTTTAAGGTGTTTCAAAACAAATAAACGCTTCTCCGTGCGTGGGAACATTTTCATCTTTAGTTTCTTCCTCGGTTTCATCGTTGTCGTTGGTATCATCTTACCGTTCCTTCATGACACTCTCTGCAGTTTCATCATCTATCATAATAGGAAATCCTTGGTCGTCTTTATTACATTGAAGCCACTCCTCCCCATCATGAACATCGCATTCTTAACAGCCCGTCATCTCCTTGACAATGTCAACAAATTCTACCATGGACAGACCGTGTTCCTGTTCATCAACGGCAGCTGTTGTTTGCTGTTGTTAGTGTTTACTTTGGTTTCCAGCTTCCGGTTGATCCTTTGTTGATGTGCCGTTTATTCTATTCCAAGCTAGTTTAAGTGAAACACTTTTCACCATATTTTTGTAAATGAATGCAAAAATATTTCTTCGTTGTCCTCTTCAGCCAATAACAATTTTTGGAGCAACTGGCGTCGGTAGTGTCGTTTGGTGCACTCAATCGCGCCCTGATCCATAGGCTGCAGTAGACTAGTAACATGAGGTGGGAGGAATAGGCATTTAAACTCGCCATTCTCACTCTCAAAGAGCTCGACTGGCGGATAAGTTGGCACATTGTCGATGATGAGTAGAACTTTTCCCCTTTTCCTGGTTTCTTTTTCAAATTTTTTTAATCAGGAATGAAGGTTTTATTATACCATTCGGGAAATATACTGGAATCCATTCACGCACTTTTTTGGTTTGTATAAATCACTGGCAAGTTGTTAACATTTATAAAATCTCTTTGCTTCCTTGCTTTGCCAATCATTAGCAAAGGTAGCCAATGGTTGCCTGTAGAGCTAGCATAAACGAAAATGTTGACGCGTTCCTTACTGACCTTATGCCCTGGAGTACTTTCCTCTCTTTTAGATGCCTAGGCAACAACTTTTAATTTAAACCAGTTTCATCGGCGTTGTAAACAAGATCCGGATCGTAGTCTTTAGTTTGTTTATCAAAAGTTTCCAGAAAGCAATTGGCAGCTTCACAATCGGCAGACAGTTTTTCTGCCGCTACATCTAACTCCAAAACGCCATGCCTAGATTTTAAATTGTGGAGCCAACCTTGGCTTGCTTTCAACTCAACCATGCCCATTTTTCACTAAATATCAGTGCTCTTTCACATGAAATTTGACCTGAAATCGTTTGCCCAATGAACGTTGCTGTAGGAACCACGTGAAAACCGCGATTTCAAGCTGTCCATTTTTAGCTTTTTTCACCACCTTCCTAGATGAACATCTATCTTTACTGTCTGCTGCACTTACAAAACATGAAATTTTAGCGCTGTTAGTGTCCGATATTGTAGCCGCTCCGATGCCAAATCTCTCTGCAAGTTGTTTTCCAGGCACATCTTTATTGAATTACTAAACGTAATGTCAACACGTGCAGCGGTCGAATGCTCGGATGCGGATGGATACTCTGGTGCGCAGGCGCGGATGAACTTAACCAACAAAGATGAGAACAGCAAAGCAGATAAGGCAGACTGGTGGGAGTGCAGGGAGCGCATGTTAGAGGAACGGTGGATATTGAACGCGTCGTTGCTATAGTAATGACACATAGGCATTGCCTGTACACTATCCTATTGCACGCGCTTGCGCTGTATTTTTAAATATTTATTTCGCCGAAAATCGATTCGGATAGTTGGAGTTCCACTTTATATATATATATATATATATATATATATATATATATATATATATATGTATATATATATGTGTATATATATATATATATACATAGATATATATATATATATATATATATATATATATATATATATATATATATATATACATATATATATATATATATATTTATATATATATATATATATATATATGTAAATATAACTGTATATATGTATATATATAGACATATACATTGTGTGTATATATACTCGTAAATAGATACATATATATATATATATATATATATATATATATATATATATATATATATATATATATATATATATATTTAGTTTAAATTTGAAGCAAGAAAACCGAGATTCCTTTTAGGTAAAAGGATTATCTAAGATTTTTTATTTATGATATTCATTTCAGAGATAAAAGCGCCTACAATGACAAAATTAAATGAAAAAAAATCAACATTATAAAAATTCCTTTTAAAAAACGCTATTTAGTTTATTGTATAACAATACTTCCCATATACATATATTTCGGAAACAAGTTGTTTTTCTCATCAGTGGTAAGGGTGTAAAAACCTCAATGAAGAACGGCTGCTGTTCATACTCAAAAGGATAAAGAACAAAAGGATTGAGTTTTTCATACCCTTACCAATGATGAAGAAAACAACTTGTTTTCGAAATACATGTATATGGGAAGTATTGTTATAAAATAAACTAAATAGCGTTTTTTAAAAGGAATTTTTTTAATTTTGAACTTGTTTTATTTAATTTTGTTATTTTAATTATTTATCGTAAACCTGAAATAAATATCTGTTTTTGAATTTTTTTCCTAAAAAAAATACAGATAATAATCGAAAATTAATTAATATAAATACTTTCAACCCCCTCACGATAATGATTTTTTTGATGCCGCCATTGATTTAGAGGGCCAAGATATTATGTCACTCAATATTGTTTGACATTTTATTCTGAAATGTAAACCAAAATTAGCACCATCAATTTTAAACCGTAACCATTAAGTACGCGGCTTATTTAAATAAACAAAATTCACGGCACGAGAAAAGAAACAACTTAATTAATTAATTTAGTTATTAGTTTCATCTAAAATATGAGTTTTCACTAACGCGCGGTTAATATTTTATTTATTTTCCACGATTTGTTTTTCACTTTCAATTAAAAGCACCGATATTTGAACCCGATTTGAAACGAACACCACGCTTTGCCACTTTTAAATGTTTCCCGAATTCACGATGCGATAATCAAAAGAAATTCACCAAATTTACGTAAGTTTTGATTCGATTTCGCGATTTGTTTACATTGTTACCTGACACTTATCACAGTGGAACAGCCAACATGACATTAGTAGCACATGCTGTGTCTCTTTTCTTCCTATGTACGCTATCCTTGTCATACAACACTGTATATGTGCTATATCGGGCTTCCTGTAGTACTGATTCATAGATCTAAGTACGTATTGTCCATTATTATCTATGACATTTTGCTATTTTTTGGGTTGAGCCGTTATTCCATCGGTGTAGAGCTTCTGTGGTTTATCGGCGAAAAACTTGGCCGAATGATCTTCACAGTCCCTTTTTGAAGTGAATTTCTTTTCATTCAGGAAGTTTTGCAGAGACAGAAACAAATGAATATCTGATGGTGCAAGTTCTGGACTATATGGTGGATGCATCAAAACTTACCAGCCAAGCTCTGCAATTTTTGCCGGGTCATCAAAGATGTGTGTGGTCTGACATTGTGAGGATGGAAGACAACGCCCTTTCTATTGATCAATTCTGGCCAGTTTTTTTGAATTGATTGTTAGAATCTGGTTAATTGCAGATACTGCAGAGCCAAATTGAGTGTTTGGCCAGGTTCTAGCACCTCATGATAAACAATTCCCTTCCAATCCCACCATACACACAGCATAACATTATTTGGTGTCAATCCTGACTTTGAAGTCGTTTGTGATGATTCACCTTTTTTTAACCATCATCTTTTTCGAACGACATTCTCGTATCTTACTAATTTTTCATCGCCCGTAATGATTTGCTTCAAAAATGGCTCGATTTCGTTACGTTTTATTAGCATTTCGTAAGTGGAAATTCGGTCGATCAAATTTTTTTGTGTTATTTCATGCGGCACCCAAACGTCGAGCTTTTTTGTGTATCTCGCCTTATGCAAATGGTTCAAAACTGCTTGGTAATGGATATTCAATTCCTTAGCAATTTCATAGCTTCTTATGTGCCGGTCCGAATTTTTTCACAAGTTTCACTAATTTTTAAATGAATACAATTTTTGACACGAATGGTGAAATACAAAACTGTCCATATGAAAATTGTAGACTGGAATGTCACCTTTCAAATGCATTGTTACGGGGTAACGCCATGTGCGTGAAATCCGCGACGACCACGAAGGGATCTTGGCACGACTTTTCGCAATCAGCTGCGAATAAACCCAAACCCCACGAGCAGAAAGCGTAAAGTAACGTACACGAAAATGTCTTAGATATTATAAATTTATATCTTGTGAACTCACCATACATAAAAGAAAGCGTAAAGTAACGTACAGGAAAACGTATTAGGTATTATGAATTTGTATTAGATGAATTGATCAAATTCTTAGAGTGGCTTATCCGAACCATGGCCATGCGGATCGTCGTATTGGCAAATTCGGAGACACGCACCAAGTACAAGTTTAATGGAGAGACATTTGCACCCAGAAATGCAGAACTTCATATAGAAACCCGTCCGGGTGTAATGGATTTGCAACGCGCATTAAACCCAAACCGTGGTAGACTAAGCAGACAATATCATCATAATAATAGTGAAAGTAGCAACATCAACAACAACCACTATAAATACGTCCGGATGGCCCGCTAAGGCTCGAAGATGATCCACCTGAAATGTAACATTCCGTAGCTCTATCAGCGTGTATAGCTGGTTGGAATAATCTCAGTGTGGATTTGTCGCCTATGTTATTGCTCCACAATGAAAACCCTAGTATAGCTGATGAACTGAACTTCAGCGCAAAATCTTGATCCGTAACATCATCCACCAGCAAATATTCACGCTCGTACTCCTTGTTCGATTCATTTATGTGGACAAAGTCTTACATCCAACCAAAAAGTATAATCACATTGTTGAACGCGTGGGGAGCACTAGGTGTCTTCAGTCAAGACTATTTAATAGTATAAGGGTATTCAAATGACAAACTCGAGAAAAGGCGAGAATATTGCAACAAATTGTTTGATGGACATGGATTTTAGGCCTCCGCACTGAAAAAACTCTTTACCCAAAATATCTTCGATTTCGTGCAGATTTACTTGACGAATGCTCGCCAAAACCTTGAGTTTTTCTCCATCGATAAGACATATCGATGAAATTTACTGATATATATATGCATATTGTTCGCTATTTCTATGGATTAAAAAACGAAAACAAATCCAATAAACAAACCATTTTCTTCAAAATTCACCGTCACCATTCACCGTCATTAGGATATAAAAGGCCACATAGTCATTACAGCTATACAAAATCCAAGCGAGTCTGACGAGGAAATCAACGTGATTTGAAGCTATCCACAAATCCATCACAGAATAGGAAACTATCCACAAATCCATCACAAAACAAACTTCAGTGACAACAGCAACAAACCCAAACTGTCAGTGTATTGTCCCACTGACATTTCTCCGAAATCGTTTAGTAAGAGTGAGATTCCATAAACACCCAAAAGTACCACTTCTCGTGGAGCAAAACTACATAGCCGACCACACGTAGTGGGAGTTTTAAGGTCCTCAACCTACCGGAATGAGCCGTTAGTCGAAAATCCAATAAAAGGGGGACGGAAAGATGTCCCGTTCTTCTTTCGAGCAATAAAATCACCCGGTGAAGAGTATGAGTGGAGGCAGGAATCGACTGGAGGAAGAAATCAAGAAAATCGGCAGCGGATATCAGGAAATAAATCAATCAAATTGGCAGTGCAGAAAGCAAAAACCAATTATTTGGGGATCCCCACATCAGCGGCAGCGGAATCACCATCGTAAGTGTTGGCCAACCGTTTTTCTTTTTTTTCAATATTCTATCATATATTTTCTTGTGAAATTTTGCATTAAGGTTTGAGGTTAAAGACTAAATGAAGTGAATTTTTCGGTTGTTTCCTTTACTATTTTATTTCTGTTTTAGCTTCTTTGAACTTTCTGCTCGTGAGCGGGAAGATATCATTTTCCCCAAGAAGGGAATTCACTGGCTTCGTTTGAAGTCACGGGATTGCCAACTAACCGTCGTGGTCAGGTCGTGCATAAAGTTTCTTCCTGGCTTTTCCAGTGTTTCATTCAGGTGTTGTAGGGAACTACTATTTGGTAGAATAGAATCTGAGGAAGGTAGGACTGTACTCTTTGCTCTCCGTGGAGCCGTAAACTCGTTCGGCGGCTCCAATTGGGCTCTAAGGGCGGACGAGTGGCGCCTGCGTCGTCTCCGACGGAGCAATCTGGGGCCGAAAAGAGCCTGGCCGAAGCGGTAAACAGTAATAGCATGTCAGTTTGACTCAATCTGATTAGTATTTCGTGATATATGACAACAAACACCATCTTGTGACAAAAAAAGCTCAATACTTTTCAGACTAGCCAATACAATCAAAAGTGTAGTTTCTGGTTCGATAGAAAGCACATGTAGTAGAAAAATCGTGTATCATTGTTGTAATCAAAGAAAATTCAAGTCAACTTTTGTACATTCAACTTAACTACTACTACTACTGCTTAAATACCGACTTTCATCAAATTTAATCATGCAAATACCGTTTCATTGGCAAAAATATTAAATTTGCAAATCCTACTATCATGAGCACAGTTCAACGAATTTCAACCTTTAAGTTATTTGCTGTCCGATCTATCTGTATGATTTTTCCACCTATTATTTTTAGCTGCTCATCTTCAGCTATTCATTAATAAATTCAATCAAATGTTAATAGCATCTACCTGATATGTTGAAGTTCGGGAAAAATAACACAATTTTATACAACATTGTCATTTAAAACGGCCACGGTTTTTAGGGTTTTGTTAAAATAATTTTACAAAACCCTACTACAATCGCGCCTGTCCGTCCGTCCGTGTGTCACAGCACTTTTTCTCGCAAAACATATAAGCTACAGCGTAAAATTTTGTATATAGATGTAAAGTGATGCCCTCTTCAAAGTTTGTAAACATTCTTTCACAAGGTGTTTAAGGGGGGTCTCCCCATATAAGGGAGTGCCCCTGAAAAAAAAATTTCATCAGAGGTAGCCGATATGGGTATTAAATGAAAGGTCTTAATGAAAAATTTTCAAAACAGGGCTTTAAAATTGTATTTTTTGCTTCAGAGGCGCACGGGAAGGTGAAATACATGAAAAATTTGTGTCCTTCCCTTCGCGATTTGACACCTGTGATCAAAAAAATCTGAAAAAATTATAGAGATAGGTATTTATGAGGACAACAACAAATACCTTAGAAGTCGAAATTCAATCAACTTTGTTAAAAATAGTATGAACATCGAATTTCACATTTTCCTCAATAAAATCGCATGGATACCCTTAAAGTCTATGAAAACTGACATTTAAAGAGTTTTGACCCTAATAGTGTGCAAATTTGATGAAAATTCACCTATATTCATGGAAGTTTTAGCCATTTGAAATTTCTCCAAATACAACAACAAGAACACGTGATTTTGGTATTTTACGGACTTTCCATTGAATCCGTCACTGCAGTTTTGATTTGATCTTCTTGAAATTTTCAAATAAGAATCAATAATGCATTTTTGGGAAATTCATGATTTGAGTGATTTTTGTTAGTTTGCAACAAAGTGATGACCGTTGAAAGTACAGAAGCAAGGGATTTTCTTATAAACGTGAACATTTCTTTGACATGTTTCTTGCCTTTATTCGTTGCTGGTGACAGCATTTCGCACGTTGGGTACAAAACCCTTCTGACATGACCGTATGTCTGTTTATCCAACTTGTTTTTTACGATTACAGATATCACATTCTCAAAGATATTTATTATGAATATTTAACCCAGCAAACTCGTAGTGTCTGAGTTGATTGAAAGTGCATATTGTCCCATGGCTATTTGTGGTTGCTGTTGTACTACGGGAAAATTTAGAACCCCATAACTTTGTTAAATACAATTCGATCTTTCTGAAATTAATGATTAACTTGCAAATTGACATTTATGTATTGAATTTCATTAAATTTAAGAACGCCCATACAATTTTATTCAAGAAAGTGCAAAATTGACAAACCATACCATTACTAGCAAAACTGAGAGAATTTCGTTTTCTGACGTATTTGTTATTGTTGTGCTCGTTAAGGTCTTCAATCATGATTTTTTCAGACGAAAGGTCTCCAATCGCAAGAGGGAGCATCTGAAAATTTAATGCACTTCCCCTTCTACTGCCCCCCTCGACTTTGGTAAACTAATTTTGAGACCTGTTTTGAAAATATCTCATTGAGATCTTTCATATGACGTCTGATTTGACCCCATTTAGTGAAAACGATTTTTTTTAAGCGTCACTCCTCTTTATGGGGGACCCCGTTAAAACTCTTTAAAATTTGTTTACCCTAAAACTTGCCAGAAGTCATAATTTCCTACCTATCCACAAAGTTTCACGGCTGCAGCTTCTATAGTTTCGGAGAAAATTTACTGTGACATACAGATGGATGGACCGACGGACACGGGTACCGATTTCAATATGGTTTTGTAATTAAGTACAAACCCCTCAAAGCAAAAGCAATGACTCGGAATCTTTTAAGTAAAGGAAATCTGAAAATGATTTGAAGGGAAAGTAATTTGATTGCAGAGCTTAATTAGCGAATTGGCTTGTTGACGTAGTGAAAAAAAATGCAAATCATTTTAATAAATCAGGCATTGCTTCATTAAAAGAAAAGTGCTAATTATCTGAAAACATCAAAAACAAAGGACTGATGAGATGGTGATTTGTTATTAATATTCCCATGGCGTAGCCTGACCCAAATTTGCACCAACATGGCCTGGATACAGGCTTAAGCTTCATCAGGACTAAATAAATTAACATGCAATTTAACGATTTCTATTTCAGATACATCCTATCCTTAGCACTAGCCGATTTGCTGGTCATTCTAATATGCGTTCCACTAGCATCAATCGTTTACACATTTGAGTCGTGGCCATGGGGCGACACTCTTTGTCGGATCACCGAGTATGCAAAGGATGTCTCAATAGGAGTATCTGTATTCACGCTAACAGCGCTTTCAGCCGAACGCTATTGTGCCATTGTAAATCCGCTTAGGAAATTACAAGTATGTTTTTGATTGGCTTTATTGCATTTTGAACTCGACGTGGAGCTTCACTCATCAACTGCATGATTGAATCTTTATTTCCTTTCATTTCAGACAAGGCCTCTTACGGTGTTCACGGCCGCTATGATATGGTTGTTGGCCATATTGTGCGCAACACCAGCAGCCATTGTTTCTGATACAGTACCCGTCGTATTGGATAATGTTACAAATATGACAATTTATGTTTGCACGCCATTTGGACCGGAAAGTCCATACCAGAAAGTCTATATCAGGTAAGATTTAATTAAATTTTCAAATAGGGATTGGTTTGTATTTTCTGAGCAATCATATTGAAAATCCAATCTTCCTAGCTCAATAAACAAAAGCACATTTGCATGTAGTTGACATGATTAACATTACTCATTGAATCCTTTTAGGTCTGTTTTTTTTTTGTTGGGCCACAGCCTCTTTTTGACCTCACTCAGAGATACTTAGAGATCTATTCTTCTTGATCGTATATATTGGCACTCAAGAAGGTGATATGGGCAGTGTCCGTCCATCCAGCTGCAATATGTTTTAGATAAATTTCTCAAGAGAGACTTCGTGGGGTAGAGGTTCGCTAGGAGGATCGACGTCCCCAGAACCACCATCACCGTGTCAAGACTACATCGGGGAGAAGCAGACTTCTGCCTTCCGGGTCAAGTTGACGTAGGGCATTGCATCATAACAATCGACACTGGTGCAACTCGATCGATTATCCGGCCAGACCTAGTGAGGCAACAAATACTTCACAAGGGCAGGATTTTTTTCAGTATGGACAGCTATGGGAGAAACTGCACCTGTTCATGGAGAGGTCAACCTCCAGATACAATTGGGAGACCATGCGTTCCGACATAATTTTCTGGTCGCGAACATGACGGATGACTGCATTCTCGGAATGGATTTTCTGTGACCACATGGAATCAGGTTAGATTTGGGTAAATGGGTATTGAAATGGCAAAATATTGAAGTGTTGATGGAGGATCCCAGCGTCCAAATTTCCAAGATAAATGTGGTAGTATGTGCCGACACTGATACACCGAAATCTTCCGAGAGCATTGTCCGGGCCAAACTTGGTGGTGATTCTGGAGACCTCCGATCTTATCTGATAGAGCCCATGAAGGCGTCGACATTGCGCAGTTTGATTGTAGCATGAAGCCTTGTAATATCTACAAGGAACGGATACGTGCCGGTTCGCGTTCTAAACACTGTAGGCTCAATCACAAGCATCAAAGTGGGAGAAGTCATCGGCAGCTGCCAGCCCGCTTCCACCATCACCTCTTTGAAAGATACCTATGATCATCATTGGAAAAGGAGGCGAGACACCGGCAAAGCCCGAGAACTCACGTCTGCAATATTGAAGCAGACCAAATTGCCAGTGCAGCTATTCAAGCGAAACTCTGATCAGGAGACCAAGTACAGTGGCATCTTCTCAACAAGCCCGGATGACCAAAGCCGAACGAGTATGGTAGCTCACGTCATAGATACACAGGGAGCCAAGCCGATGCGACAAGCACCGTGACGTCTTCCTATAGCCAAACAGGGAGAAGTGAGCGCATTGATCTCGGACATGAAGAACAAGGATCGAGCCTTCTGTCAGTCCATGGGCCGCGCCAGTAGTTCTAGTAAAGAAAAAGGATGGTAGCACCCATTTTTTGTCGACTATAGGCAGCATAACGACGACATTAAGAAAGATAGTTACCCGGTTCCATACATCGACGACATCATGGACACTTGAGCCGACTCAAAATGGTTGCACTTGATCTCAAGAGTGGCTACTGACGGGTAGAAATCGACAAGAAGGACCGAGAGAAGGCCGCATTTTCAGCTGGGACCAGATTGCGGCAATTTGTGGTGATGCCATTTGGGCTTTGCAATGCTCCAGCTACCTTTGAACGCCTGATAGAATGCGTGCTATGAAGCCTACATTGGCTGAACTGCTTTGTGTACCTAGATGACATCATTGTCATCGGAAAAACGTTCGCAGACCATGTGCGGAACTTAGAAGAGGTTTTCTCCTGATTGCGACTGGCGAATCTGAAGCTTAGGAATGAAAAGTGTACCCTTTTTGCAGCTAAAGTAAAATACCTGTGACACGTTGCGTCAGCAGAAGGGGTCAAAACAGGCCCTGAAAAAATTGAAGCCGTGAAAAGCTAGCCAACACCAAACAATAAGCGCCAACTGCGAAGTCTTCAGGGTCTGGTGACCAACTATCGATGATTTGTCAAAGACTTTGCCAAAACAGCTTAGTGTCTCCATCAGCTAATCCAGAAAAATCTTCCGTATGCCTAGAATGAACAATGCCAGGTAGCCTTTGAGACCTGGAAGGAGAAGCTGTGT